>CM035421.1:51743515-52144354 GCA_020310875.1 Ceratopteris richardii | reverse complement strand
CCCCCCCCCCCCACCCCCCAACCCCCCCCCCCCCCCCCCCCCCCCCCCCCCCCCCCCCCCCCCCCACCCCCCCCCCCCCCCCCCCCCCCCCCCCCCCCCCCCCCCCCCCCCCCCCCCCCCCCCCCCCCCCCCCCCCCCCCCCCCCCCCCCCCCCCCCCCACACCCCCCCCCCCCCCCCCCCCCCCCCCCCCCCCCCCCCCCCCCCCCCCCCCCCCCCCCCCCCCACCCCCCCCCCCCCCCCCCCCCCCCCACCCCACCCCCCCCCCCCCCCCCCCACCCCCCCCCCCCCACCCCCCCCCCCCCCCCCCCCCCCCCCCCCCCCCCCCCCCCACACCACCCCCCCTCCCACCCCTCCCCCCCCCCCCCCCCCCCCCCCCCCCCACCCCCCCCCCCCCCCCCCATCCCCCCCCCCCCCCCCCCCCCCCCCCCCTCCCCCCCCCCCCCCCCCCCCCCCCCCCCCCCCCCCCCCCCCCCCCCCCCCCAATTTATGACGGCCCCCCCTCCCCTATCCCCCCCCCCCCCCCCCCCCCCCACCCCCCCCCCCCCCCCCCCCCCCCCCCCCCCCCCCCCCCCCCCCCCCCCCCCCCCCCCCCCCCCCCCCCCCCCCCCCCCCCCCCCCCCCCCCCCACCCCCCCCCCCCCCCCCCCCCCCCCCCCCCCCCCCCCCCCCCCCCCCCCCCCCCCCCCCCCCCCCCCCCCCCCCCCCCCCCCCCCCCCCCCCCCCCCCCCCCCCCCCCCCCCCCCCCCCCCCCCCCCCCCCCTCCCCCCCCCCCCCCCCCCAATATAAAGGCCCCCCCTTCTTCTTTTTAAGTCTCCGCCGCAGCGCCCTCCAGGTACCTTTCCTTTTTATTTTTGTTTTTTTTTGTTTTTTTTTTTCTTTTTTTTACTCTTTCTTTTATTTTGTTGTTTATTTTCTTTTTATTCCTTTCTTTTCTTTCTTTCTTTTTTCTGTATTTGTTTTTTGTATACCATTTTCTTTCTTTGTTTCTTTTATTTTTTCTTATTCCACCTCTCGGTTTTTCATGTTCTTATAGTCGTTTTTAGGATAATTGATCGTGCCGAATCCATTTTTTGGGTTCTCAGTTTCAGTTTAGGTCTTTTTTCTTCAGTTCTCATGTACCATATCGATTAGCCTTCTTACAACCTTGTCTCCTGTGATTGCATGGCTTCAGCACTTGTGACAGTGTTCTTCTGCACATATGGCATCTTCCGCTCCTCAGCAGGATTCATCCATGGCTACTGAGGCATACTCAGAGTTTGCCCCTTCGGCTTTGGCTCTCGGTACTCTCCATCCTGAGGTAGGCCCCCTTCTCCCTAGGACCTCGTCCCTCTCTGCCCCCCTCGCCCCCAACCCGCCCGTCCCTGTCACGATCCTTTCTCATGCCCCTAGGGCAACCCTCCCCACCATTGTCCACCCAGTCCCTCGCGCACCAGTCCCACGCCCTGTCACACCTTCCACCCCTATCCCTCTACCTGGTAGCCAGCCCTTCGCGGGTTCACTTCCGTGTGTATCCCTCTCAGGTTCCTCGTTATATAGCCCCGGCTCTCTTCCCCCTGGTCTCCACCTTCCCGTTACAGCACCCCACATAGCAGTGCCGACACAATCAGATGGGTCTAGTGGCAACCCGGCTCGCAGCTCAGGTAGTCATTCCACCTCCCCCGCTCCCCGTCCACCGTCGTCGTCCATAGTTGACCATAGAGACCCATCTTCGACCACATCCCTCCGCCTGCATTTCGCTTTGCCTCCCATTCCGCTCATAGATCTCCTTCCAGAGGGTTGCCTCCGTCACGCTGGTCTGTGGCGCTTGGCCTCCCTACTCTTATCCGAGGCAGAGGGGTCCGACATTCGCACGGCGCTGCTTGATTTCCCTCATTTTCCTTCTGGCTCACTCACCCCTGCGGTCGTAGCTGCGGGTATAGGTTCGAGCCTCACTTCGTTTCATGCTCCCCAGACCCTCTACTCGGGGTTATCTCGAGCAGATACCATCGCTTTCTGTTTGTCTTTATATGGCGTGGATGCCATCCCCACTCACTACCAGCTCGCCGTTCTCCACTCGTTCATTTTCTTCTTTTTATTTCGTAGTCCATCCTCGGAACTTCCATTGCATGATATCCATATAGCCGACCCGCTTTTCTGTTTTTTACATGGTCGCCCATTTCCCTATGGGACACTCATGTTCCAGTCATTTCTCCTTCGTTCTCGTCGTTTCCATGAGGCCCTCCATCGCGGAACTCGTTCTTTTTCTGTTTATTCCGCCCCCGTCTTAGCTTGGCTCTTCCATTTGCCTGGTTCACGCACCATAGCATCTAGCCACTGTATTGACCTCCCTCATCTTACACATTCCATTGCCCATTCTCCCCACGCCCATCCTCAGCCATCCGTCGCCCTACATTCGGATCCTTGCTCTCTTCCGCCGCCACCTCCTTCCAGGACAGCCTCCTCTCCTCCTCCCGCTCGGAGAGTCCGTACCCGGCTGATGGATTCCTTTCCCACCCCCGTCCCTGCCTCACCCATCCTGTCACCCCCCCCCGGCAGTTGCCTCCCAGCCCCCTCCATCTCCTGCCATCTCTGTTGAGTCTGCCTCCACCTCCCATCCGCATCACTCGCCTCCAGCCTCTCCCATTTTGCCACAGCCTATTCCGGCACCACCACCCCCACCTCCCCCATCGCAGCCTTCCATCCCTGCCAGCCTCGACGATGATCCACCTTTCTTGGGGCTACTTCGAGATGCGAGCGTCGTAGCGAGCGATGGGGCCGATGCTGCCCGTCTCTCTCTTGATTCTGTTTCCGCGACGGCTGCGCTTCACCAGCAGTATGCTCAGACGATTGATCGTATTCGTGCGGCTGCAGCGGCTCAGTGGCAGACGTCGCGCGAGGCATTGCGGGCCATGCAGCAGGACCGCGACCGCTACAGAGATGAGGCTGATGCGGCGACTCGAGCTCTTATGGAGATCAGCCAGCGTGTGGCCTTAGGCATTTGCGATAGCCCGGCGTGTCGCTTGGTCCGACGCGAGCGCGATCATCTCCGCCGCTACCGGAGCCGGATTGCTGCTTGGACTGAGGAGGCAGCCATCCTCCCTCCCGCCTCACCCGACTTACCTCTTCCTCGGGACGACGTTCCCCCTGGGGAGAGGCCGCCTTCTCCGCCGGCGCCTTAGTTAGATGTTCCGTCTCTCTTGCCTACTTCTAGGAGTTCTACACGCTTCGGTTTCCCTAGTTTCATTTGCTTTATCCTCGCCTCTTTTTGTTGTGAGGCTTCATGTCGGATGCATATACTTATCTTTTGGATCTGTTGCCCCTCATTGGTTCCTGGGCACTTCATGTACTTATCATGGATAGTTGTTTCCTTGTACCTTTTTGCTTTTATATGCACTTCTGGTTCAGTATTCATGGTGTGTTCCTTGTGCACTCTCGGGTCTCTTATGGTTCGTTTTATTACTATGACTGTGTATTGGTTGGTCTCTTTCATTTCCCCACCCTCCACCCCCCATCCTTTCCCACACACCCCTCCCTTCCACACCTTTCCCCTCCCCACAGGGCTCAGGGCTCAGTAATTTTGGTGGATTTGGTTGCTGCTCAGATGTCCTCTTCCACTTCTACAGTACTCTTTTCATGGTGTCTGTATGCTCTCCGGGACGGAGAGCACATTAGGTGGTGGGCAACTGTTGAGCCCCTAAATGTCATGTTGGTCAAAGTCAACTGCAGTCAAAGTCAACGGTCAAAGTCAACTGGTCAAAGTCTACAAGGTCAAAGGTCAAAGTCAATAGGTGCAAAGTCAAAGTGCAGGCGTCAAAGTGCACAGGTAGTGCACAATGAATTATCCACAAAGGGTAAATTGGAGAATATAGGTTGCAGGTTGCAGAGGTACTTTCTCTAATTTCCCTAAGGTTCAAAGTGTGTTTTAAAGTGTTTTGGAAGGTTCAGGTGAACCCCCCTTATGTGCAAAAGTGAAGAATTAAAAGGAAATGTGAAGGCATGTGAAGCGGCAAAGTGTACGCACAGGTGAAAGTATGGCCCCCCATTAAAATTTTTGGTTTTAGACTAAAGTCACTACAGGACAAAACAGTGAGTAGTTGGCTGCCACTTGTGAGAGCCATCTTGGGACATCAAAGTGAGCACCAAGATTCACTTGCAGTTAGGAGCGTACGTGATCGACACACTCAAATCAAGGAAGAGCCATTCTTGGACCAAGGTTAGAGTAAGCAAGAGGGCATAGGCTAAGTGGAGCAAGAGAGGGAAGTGCAAGAGTCACCAGAGTACGTCGCACAGAAGTGGAAGTGCAAGGTGCATAGAGAGTGACCAAGGATTTTGGTGCAGAGGTGTGCTAAGCTAGAGTTCCCCCAAAGTATCTCAAGGTCCTTTGGCAGTGTACGCTTGCCGACAGCAGGTATTCACTCCTCCCCCTTTGTGAAAGCTTGGTGCAAGGTGTGCACAAGGAGAAGCTTGAAGCAGGTGGAGGTTTGTTGCAGAGGAGGTCGGCAGCAATAGGACATTGGGATATTGGATATTTTGTAATTGGGCACTCTGCGGATTGTGCACAGAGGTATTGGTGTATCTTGTATTTCAAACATTGTAATTTTCTTACTGTAATCAATCGAAGGCAGAGACTTCCAAGGTGTATTTTCTCTTTTGGTCCTTCCATTTTCTCCTACAAACCCTCAAACTCCTTCTTGTCAAAGAATCCCCCAACAAGCTGCTCTGATATGCTCTGCTTTGATAGTGATATTCACCTCGTGATTATCTTTGTTCTTGACTTTACACTGGAAATAAGCATCATTACCTTTTCCAACTTCCAACAAGCTGTTCATTACCTGTGCCACTCTTTCAAAATCTATGAAGAATATAGGTTCATCTAGCAACTTGTGTAAACCTACTGCTTTCCATCTTTTCTGATTGACTGCAACTCTTTGGAATCTGTAGAACTCTTGACACATCATAGTATATTTGTATCCCCCTACTCCCACTGTGAATATATGCTGGCCAATTATAATTAGAGTTTCTTTGAGCTCCTTAACCACTTTTTCTACTTCTGGAATCTCTTGCTCCTCATCAGATTCCAGGTCCACCTTCTCTACCACAGCTTCACTCTCCAAGAACTAGTGTCCTCTAGACAGAGTGACTGATTTTGCTTTGAAGTCATGAATTGGTATAACTCCTTTGCGTTCACCATTCTGGAGAAAATATAACATCAAACAAAAGAAAAAAGAACTCCACCCACATGAGTCACAAGAAATCAAGAATGCTATTTATTTTGATATGAAATAAAAGAAGAATGAAAATAATCTTTCAACCAAATTCTGATCTCTTCAAAAAGACTCAATAAAAGTGATCATTACATGTGTAGCAAGATGTCTAGTGCACTCCCCTCTTCAGACAACTCTTATCCAGGAAGAAGATGTTTAGAAGAAAAAATGAAAATAAAATAAAAATTAAAAAGAATATAAAATAATAAATAGAAACCTGCTACCCCTCTACCTATATCTTGCTTTGTGCTATATAACTTAGAAAAGTAAAAATAGATAATTTTTCTCTTTCTTTCTTTTCTCTTTTTTTTTTCTTTTGTTTTTCTCTTTTTTTCTCTCTCTTTTTTTTTCTTTTTTTTTAATAATTTCTTCTATTTCCTTTTTTTTTTCTTTTCTTCCCCTCCTAATTCTCTTCTTAGAAAAAGGATAAGGTAAAATATTTTATCCCAATTTTCAATATGTTATGATTTTCTTTTCTATAACATTCTAATCTGTTTGTGAAACAATTCTAAATCCATATCAAACATAGATGGTCTTTTTCCATTGAGTCAATTCTGATTTTTTTACCCAATAATATTTAACCCTAAATGCCCTTGTCATAGGAAAAAATCCATTTCCTTCTGATAAGCAGTTTTCAAAATGTTTTGGCCTCCATATCCATTTTGTCCTGGAATTTTGTTTTGATGAACAGGCCTTGTGTATGCCTTGTTTCCATATCCTTCTTGTTTTGATGCTTTGATGATTCAAATTATGCCATTGTTGCCACCTTGCTCCTATGTCTCCATCCTCCTTTGCTCTTTCAATTTTTTGCAGGTTTTGATTGAATGAAGCTTGATCATTTGGTATTTTTATTGATAATGTCTGTATGTCTTCCAATGAAAAAGTAAATGCTTCCATGTCTGGGTCATGAACATCCTGATGAGCGTCCTGTTCTTCATTACTCAATAAAAATATAAAAAACCTTTTGTCATTTATTGTCAAATTAAGCTTCATTTTTTCAAAATTCAAAATTGTTTTACCTTGTTTGAGCCATGGTTGTCCCAAAATTAATTTCTCAGTCATTAAATGATCTGGCCATTCTTCACAATCTACCTTCATATATTCTTTATTGAACTTAACTTCAATAGAAGGTGAAGACAAACTCTGTATTATTTGTCCTTCCAAGGTTTTGATAAAGGTTTTGCTTTTAGTCTTTTTTAGGTTAAACTTATTTAACAATGCTGAAATGATCAAATTTACCTGTGCTCCTGAGTCTATCAAGACTTTAATTTTTTCATTCTAAAAATGCATTGTTATAACAGGCAAATGTTCTTTTTCTTTCAGTGATGTTTCACACAAACAGACTTCCCTATGATCTTTGGTTTATCTTATCCTTTCCTTTGCTTCCTGTTGAGCCTCTTTTCGAATGTTTTCTTCTTCTTTTTTCCTGTTTTGAGCTTGTTGTAATCTTCTCCATTCAGAAGCAGTTAATGGAAGATCATATCTTTTAACTCTACATCCACTTATGAAATTTGGCATGATCTCTCCATCTATGTTAGCTAGTTGGATAGCTCCACTGTTACTTATCTGATGTATAATATAAGGCCCGTGTCCTCTTTTTTGAAATTTCTTCTGATGCTCCTTGACTGTGTATGCCAGAACTAGATCTCCTTCTTGTAGATCTTTTTCTTTTATGTGAACATCATGATAAGCTTTTTGTCTTTTCTTGTTCGCATATATACTCATAATTGCGTGGAGTCTAGAAGCTCCCAGTTTTTCCAATTCTATAACTCTCTCAGATAATTCATGTCCAGTCCAATTGTAGTGACTACCCACTTTTAATGTTGGAATGAGAAATTCCATAGGTAGAACTGCATTTTGTCCATATACTAGATTGAATGGTGTGTTTCCTATTGCAGTTTTATAAGCCACTCTATAAGCCCATAGAACATGATTAAGTTGTAGGTCCCAATCATTCCTGTTTGTGTTTACTAATTTTGAGAGTACAGTACAAAGTACTTTATTAGTACTTTTTGCTAACCCATTGGCTTGTGGGTGATATGGGGCTGACTTTCTATGACTAATCATGAAATATTGAGTTATGTTTTCTATGATTTGGTTCAAAAAATGAGTCCCCCTGTCACTTACCAATTCAATTGGAAGTCCGAATCTGGTGATGATATTCTCATAAAGGAACCTGGCAGTAGTATGAGCATCATTTCCATTTTTGCATTTTGTCAAGTAATCTGTAGCCACTATTATGTATTCAGCATGGGACTGTCTTGTTGGAGAAAGTATAGGTCCAATAAAATCTAACCCCCATTTACTAAATGCTCTTGCTGAAATTAATGGAACTAATGGCATATTGTCTCTTTTATTTGGTTGACTCACCCTCTGACAAATGTCGCATCTTTTTACATATGTTCTTGCATCAGGAAATAGGGTTGGCCACCAAAAGCCAGAATATAATATGAGTTTAGCCGTTCTGTCACTTGAGAAAGGTCCTCCTGCCAATCCAGAATGTGCCATTTCCAACATTTCCAGATATTTATACTCAGGAACACAAATTCTTAAATATCCATCCATCCATCTCTTATACAATTGTTCTCCTATCAATTGATATTCTTCAGAGATTACTTGTAGATTTTTTGAATCTACACCAGCTATTACTTGTTTTCCTTTTTGCTTCCTTTTCAACTCTTCAATAATATTTTCACTCCAATCTAGATTTTTCTGAAACCAATATAGAGTTATGAATTCTGAATCTTGTAATGATTGACACTTCCAGCAATTAGCAATGTATTTTGTTACATCTTGAATCTTATTAGGCCAATGTACCCCCATCCTATTGAGATTACTTAGGGTGACTACCCTAGAAGCATGAGTGCAAGGGTTCCAACAATGAGCTCTTTTCAGATATTCCTTTTGCTCTTCTTTAGGAGTACAATATTCTAATATGCCTGTATGGTTGAGGTGATACAGGTGCCCAGCTAGAAGCATAAAAATTCTACTTTGTAATACTAAGTGTGTGTTGTTTCCAAATGTTTTGCAAGGTTCCATGGTTAACAATGGTACTAAAGTCATGGCCCACTCAGGAACACTTTCTACTTTGAACAAATAAGTATCTGGCAGGTCATCATCTAAAGGTGAATTGGGTTCTTTAGACTAAATTCTAGACAAATGATCTGCTCTCAAATGTGTTTTTCCTTGTCTGACCACCACCTCAAACTCAAACTCCATTAGTAAGAGGAACCATCTGACTATTCTACCAGTGTGACAAGGTTTATTTACCAAATATAGTAAAGCTTGATGGTCCACAAAGAACTTAAACTTGTTGGCCAAAAGGTAATGTCTATATTTTTTCACAGCAAATATCATTCCCAACCCTTCCCTCTGAGTGGTTGTGTAATTTTTCTCTGCTGAATTCAGTTGCCTACTAGCATAATCCATTGGGAAATCTAACTTGCTCCCTTCTATTGGTTGTGCTAACACACATCCCAAAGCATAATTTGAAGCATCCACATGGACATGAAAAATTTTATCCCACTGAGGTGTTTTCAGAATTGGTGTTGTTACCAAACAAGTTTTTAGGGTTTCAAAAGCTTGGTCACACTCCTTGGTCCACTCAAACTTTGTAATCAGGGCATATAAAGGTTTGGCTATGTCAGCAAACTTGTGTACAAATTTTCTATAATACCCACAATGTCCCATGAAAGTTTGAAGTTCCTTTACATTTTTTGGTCTTGGAAGTTCTATTATGGCCTTTATTTTCTTCTCATCAGTTGAAATTCCATTTTTGGAGACTATGTGACCTAACATTCTTCCTTGTCTCACAAAGAATACACACTTTTCTGGATTTAAACATACTATGTATGTTCTGCATTTCCTGAATATATTCTCTAAATCTTGCAAGTGATCTTGTCTTTTTAATGAAAAAGTACATAGATCATCTACATAAATTTCCATCACACTCCTCAGGAATTCCTTGAAGATATGACACATCAATCTTTGAAAGGTTGTTGGGGCATTGGTTAACCCAAAGGGCATAACCCTAAAAGCATAAATTCCCCATTCTGTGGAGAAGCCAGTCTTATGTTGGTCTTCTAGAGCTATGGGTACTTGATTGTATCCTGAAAAACCATCTAAAAAGCTATAAACCTCCTTCCCTGCAACTCTTTCTAGAAGATGGTCTGTTATTGGTAATGGATAGCTATCTCTTATAGTTGCTGCATTCACCTTCTTCAAGTTAATGCATACCCTAAGCTTCTCATTCTTCATTGGTACCACAACTATAGGAGATATCCATTCTGTATACTCAATCTCATAGATGAAATTGGCAGCCAACAGCTTGTCAATTTCTTCCTTTATTTTAGCAGAGTATTTATCACTGAATGTGTAATGTCTTTGTTTACTTGGCTTTGCATCAGGTGTAATAGGAATCTTATGCTCACAGATTTTTGGATCAATTCCTTTCAAATCCTTGTAGCTATAAGCAAACACATCCCTATAGTTTCTAGCCAAATTTCTTAATGCCTCCTCTTCTTGGTTTGTCATGTCATCAGCTACTATAATATGTCTTTCTTCCCCTTCTTCCTGATGATCATGACCTTTTTAGTTTGTTCCTCATTATCATAAGCCTCCCCTTTTTTCTTTTCTCTCTTTGGTTTCATCTTTAGAAGTAATCTGTCTTCTACTTCATAAGTCTTGAAATTTGCTAGTACATCAAACTGTTGGTCTTTCTCTGTCATTTTCCCATTCTTTTCATCCTCTTGGTCTTTTTCTATTTCCTTATGTTTGTTGTTAACCTTGTGCCCTTGTTATAGCATTTACAGTTACTTGGTCATCGTCACTTACTTCTTCTTGCTCCATGATGTTGACTACTTTCAATGGTATGTTATTAGATGTGTTTTGTTGTTTTTGAGGATTTTTTAGACAATCTTTTATTAAATGTTCCCTGCCACAATCCTTGCAATAAGCTCCTTCTATTCTTAATGTAGGAGGTTGTGGACAGTCTCTAATGAAATGTTCTCCCCCACATCTATAACAAGTTATCTTTGGCTCCCTTTGAACTGAGGTTTCCGATTGGACATATAATGATTGGTTATATACATGAATGTGGTTGTATCCATCTCAATTCTCCCATTTCCCAAATCTAGGGCTTGTAGTTCTGGTTCTCTCAGTTCATATCCTTCCCATTCTTACTGATATCCTTCATTCCATTGATAATCTTCCTTGTATGGTGATCTTATTCTTGAGTTTCCCTCCTCTATTGGTGTGTATTTAACTGGTACCACATTTGTTGGTAATGGAGGTTGTTGCCCAAGTACAGGTCTTGGTTGCTCAATATATCCAGATTCTCTTTGACTTGCATAATCTCTCTCCTTAATGGGTTTTTTATTGTAGAAACATTCTTCTCTGGTATGATTTGTCCATTTTCTCTCTAGTGTACAGTATTTGAGTGTTTTCCTATCTTGCAAATGTTGTGGTTTTTGATATGGACATTGTTGTACTAAATGATTTTCTCCACAGTTATAGCATTTTTTATTTGTTGTTATCTTGGTGTTTATCAAATTGGTTTTAGTGCTGACTTCTAGGGCTTTAGAAATGGCTTGATCCAATTCTTCGGCTGGTGGAATTTTATCTTCATTTGTTCTAGGTTGATCAAACGCTAAGAGATCTTGACCTCTGTTATCTTCCAAATCTATTGCCTCTTTCACACATCCTAGGTCAGGGCATCTCCTATAATACACTAGGGTTCTTAATTGGGCACTTCTTAATCCTTCTATGAATAGGGATACATGTCTTGCCATGGAAGGTACTTCTTCTCTAGGACATCTGTCAATGTACTGCTTGAATCTCCTAGCTGCCTCTCTGACATTTTCATCTTTTTGCTGTTTAAAGCTATGTATCAATGTAGCTGTGCTATGTTTTATTCCAGTTTTTGAGAATTCCCCAATGAAAGCTTATAGGAAAGATTCAATATCTAGATACATTTCCTTTCTCAAGGGAATGAACCAAGATAATGCAGGTCCTGTTAGGGTTAGACCAAATGCCTCAAATTGGACTTTATAATCCTCCACTTCTTCAGCTCTAATTTTCTGCAGTGTGCGCATGAGGATCAGAATATCCTTCATATTGATTTTTCATGCATTTGGCTACTTGATATGGTCTAAGCATTCTACCCTGATTTTGCCAATGAGGTCTTCTTCTCATAGGAAAATCATTAAATCCTTCTAATTCCTTTTCAAAAGGATTTAAGGAAGTATGTGTTCTCCTACCCTATTGTTGTTCACCATTATTGTGAATTTCATGTGGTCTTAGCAAATCTGATTGCCCTAGGTTCTATTCCCAAGGTCTTGTTGGAGGATAAACACTCCTATGTGCACAACAAAAGCAAATGAACCCTCCTAGGATCCTGAAATTTTTTAGACATAGGTTCTATATTTTCTGAGTTTCTCTGAGTATATGCAAAGATTGAAAATGACATTTTGCAGGCATAAACTAGACTTTAAGATCTTTCAAATGAGAGTAAAATCACTCCATTTGAATATTGGATGATGCCTCAACCAGCTGCAACAAAACAGATAACTTGATCTCTTCACAGAGTATGAGCTAACTAGACAGACACTGTTCTGGACATTTCTATGCACATGTGCAGGCACTGAACCTGAGACTTATACCAAACAAAGTAGAACTTATAAGCTTTCCAACAAGACAAAAATCATTGCAAATGGATTCCGGATGAAGGAGAAACAACAATTACAAGACCGGGGGGTCTGCCAAAAACATCTAGATAGATAGAGTGTGTAAAAGTGAAATTTCTGCAAAATATGCAGAGACCAGCTAGTAGGGGGTGTGCTTAAGCAAGGGGGCAGCTTGGCCACGTATTTCCACGACTCTAAGTCATAATACAACTCATTAGAGGTTTTAAAGACCTCATACTAACCTCTTTAACCAATCAAAAGCATATACATGTCAAAAGTGAGGTCCAATCACATCAAGAGGTGAGGTAAATCTTCTCTAATCAAATTCTCTCCATTATGGGCATGATTTGATGCCTCCAACTCGTGGAAATCAGCCTCCTTTGATTGTGGATGATGTGGAAGGTTCAATTTGGGGCATGTTCCCACACTCTTGAGCTTGAAAAACTTTCAACACTCCCCCTCAAGCTCAAGTCTTTTCCTTTGTTGCTTCAGCCTATGTCTCTTATGTTGATAGCTTCCTTGAATCCTCCAAGCTTTGTACCTTCAAGAAACTTTGTCATCATGTCTGCAACTTGCATTTTAGTGTTCACATACCTTATATCTAGCTCTTTTGCCATCACCTTTTCTCTAACGAAGTGGTAATGAACCTCTATGTGCTTGCTCCTTGCATGAAACATGGGATTGTTAGCTAGATAGATGCTTGAAATGTTGTTTCCATAAAGAGGAAACTCCTGCACTTCCACTTCCAAGTCCTTAAGTAGCTTCTTAAGCCATAATAGCTCACATGTAGCCAATGATAAACCTCTGTACTCAGCCTCTGTGGATGAAAGAGCAACAGTGGGTTGCTTCTTAGAGCTCCAAGAGATCACTTTTGTACCTATCATGAAAACATAACCCGATGTACTCCTTCGATCATCCTTGCTACCTGCCCAATCAGCATCACTATATCCTTTGACACTTAGATCAGCATCATATGAGTAAAATAGACCTTGGTTGATGGTGTGCTTGATGTAACAAAGCACCTTTCTTGCCGCCATAAGATGATCATGAGTAGGTGTATGCAAAAATTGAGAGAAAACACCTACTACATATGCAAGATCAGGTCTAGTGAATGTAGCATAAATTAATGAACCAATTACGCTTCTATATAGTGTAATATCTTGTATAGCCTCTCCTTGACCTGCAACCAACTTTGTATTGGGCTCCATGGGCTGAGAAAGTGGCTTACAACCACTCATACAAAACCTGTATAGCACATCCAACAAGTATTTTCTTTGAATCAAGAAGATGCCATTGTGTGCATAGATTACCTCTATTCCCAAGAAGTATTTTAGTGCTCCAAGATCAGATATCTTGAACTCCTTTCCTAGCTTTGATTTGATATCTTTAATACCTGCAATATCACTTCCTGTGATGATCAAATCGTCCACATAGATGCATATATATACCGTCTTGTCTCCTTGCTTCTTCATGTAAAGTGATGGATCTGCAACACTTTCTTTGTATCCACAACTTGATAAATAATCCACTAACCTCTGATTCCAGGCCCTTGGGGCTTGCTTTAGTCCATATAGTGCTTTCCTTAGCTTGCAAACATGATTTGGGTACCTCATACTAGCAAATCCTTGAGGTTGGCTCATGTAGACTACTTCTTCAAGCTCTCCATTGAGGAAGGCATTCTTCACATCCAACTGATATAAGCTCCATTTCCTTGATGTGGCCACTGCAATCAAAGTCCTAATTGTTGGAATCTTGGCTACGGGGCTGAAAGTTTCATCATAATATATCCCGTAGCTTTGGGAGAAGCCTTTCGCCACCAACCTTGCTTTGTACCTAACAATGGAACCATCTGAATTTCTTTTAATTTTGTAAACCCACTTATTACCTATCACCTTCATGCCTTCTTGAGCTGGTACCAATCTCCAAGTATGGTTCTCATCAAGTGCTTTGAGCTCTTCCTTCATTGCCTCTTGCCATTCCTTGCAATCCTTAGCTTCTTCATAACTAGTTGGTTCTTTGTCCTTGATTACCTGAGTCATGTATGCATAATGCTTTGCAATGAAATTATCATATGTTAACCTTTGTACTGGATATCTTACTCTTGAAGACCTTCTTTCACTTCCTTTTGGTGTGGTTGCCATCTTCTTTCTTTGTTTGGCACTCCTGGAGTTTGAACTTCTTCTATCTCTTCATCTTCCAACATGCTCTCATCCACATAGCTTCCTTCTTCAACTGAAATCTTCTCTTTGCCTTTGACTTTGCTTTCTTCAGAGCTGGTCTCTCTTTCCCTAAGCCTTCCACTCCATGGTGAGGGTGTCCTTGTGTTGCATGAGTTGCTTGGACCACTCAAATCCATGCTTTCTTGAACTCTATCATCATTCTTCAAATCTGTCTCACCTATGTCTTCAACCTGCAATGGACTTGTGCATGCATACGAAGGCTTCAACTCATCAAAGAGAACATCCCTACTTACCTTCAGCTCCTTGGTGATGGGATTATAGCATTTATACCCCTTTTGTTCCATAGAATATCCCAAAAAAATACACCTTTCAGATTTGGCATCTAACTTTGACCTCAACTCTTGAGGTACATGTACATAGCATATACAACCAAAGATTCTAAGATGTGAAATGCAAGGTTTTCTTCCACTCCATGCTTCCTCAGGGGTTAGATGATGTATACCTGATGTAGGACATCTATTCATGATGTATGTGGCTGTATATGTAGCCTCTCCCCAATAACAATGCGGCATATTCATTTCATTGAGCATACACCTTGCTACCTCTGCTATGTGTCAGTTCTTTCTCTTTGCTACCCCATTTTGTTGAGGGGTATACTTGCATGTAAATTGTCTTTTGATGTCATTGAACTGCAAAAATTCAGAAAATTCATGGGAGAATACTCTCCCCCTCCATCGGATCTCAAAGTTTTGATAAACTTGCCAGATTCCTTCTCCACCTGTGCTTTGAATTTCTTGAAGTAGTGGAACACATCTGATTTGTTTCTAATGCAATACAACCACACTTTCCTTGAAAAGTCATCAATGAAGGCTACAAAATACCTATTTCCAGCAAGGGATGCTTCTCTTGTTGGACCCCAAACATCCGTGTGAATGAGGTCTAAAACATTTACACTTGCATAGGTACTCTTCTTGAAGGGCAGCCTTGATTGTTTTCCTTGTTGGCAAGCTACACAAATGTCATGCAACATTTTAGATGTAAAATTTGGTAGGCCTCTTACCAAGCTCCTCCTTTGCATGTCCTTGAGCTTTTGTAGGTTGATGTGACCTATTCGTTTATGCCATAGATCCAAATCTGCTATCCTCTTGTCTCCATATGTGACATACATTGAATGGTGTGGCTGATTTATGTCCATTGTGAACATTCTCCCTTGCTTTTTTCCTTTTGCTATGAGCTTGAAACCTGCCCTTGGATCCTCAACAAAACATCCTCTTTCATTGAACCTAACTTGATAGCCTTTTTTTACCATTTGGCCTACCGAAATCAAGTTTTTGGTAATAGAAGGGACATGTAATACCTCTGATAAGCACTTTGCTCTTTGATTTCCTTCCAAACTGATATCTCCCACATGTTGAATGATATGCTCTGAGTTATCACCTGTTTCCACATGCCCTTGATGCTTTGGGACCTGCAAATTACTAAAAAACTCCTTTCGACATGACATATGATTGCTACATCCACTGTCTAGATACCATACATCTTCACTAGCTTGAGTTGTATCTTCACCATACCTCATGGCAAGTAAATAATCATTCCCTTGGCTGGATGATGTGTTTGCATAATTACCTTGCCCTCTATAATTGTTGTTGTTGTTGCTTTGATTCCCTTGTCTTTGAGCTCTATGATAGCATTCATTTGCAAAATGACCGGGCTTACCGCATACAAAGCATCCATTTGAAGTGGCTTGTCCTCTTCCACCAAATCTTGCACCTCTTCCTCTATTTGTGGCTCTTCCACCTCTTTGACCTGCATTTTCTTGTTGTCCTTGACCTCCTTGGTTGCTTTGATATCTTCCTCTTTCTCTTGAAGCACCTCGGTTGTGTCTTCCTCTTCCTCTACCTGCATACAACAATTGCCCTTGGCTATCCTTGGCATTATGACCACCAAGGTTCATCTCCTCTGTCACCATGAGAGTGATTAGTTGATCAAAATCAGGAAGAGAGTCCCTTACATACACTGAAGTTGTGAAAGCCCTCCATTTTTCATCATCCCTAAGTCCATTTAGGGTGTGGGCGACAAGATCGTCATCATCTAGGGCACAACCGATTGACCCTAGTGCATCTGCAAGCTCTTTAAACTTTAATATGTAATCATTAGCACCTTGAGAGGGGCTTTTCCTAAGATTATTTAGCTCATTCTTGAGCTGAATTTTTCTAGCTTTTGTGGAGGTTGAATACAATCTCTCCAAGCACTCCCACACCTTCTTTGATGTATCCAAATCTTGAATATGCCCTACCATAGAGTTGCTAATATGCTCAGATAAAATGAAAATGACCCTTTTGTCCCTTTCATCCCACTCTCTTACTGCTCTTCTCTGATCATTGGTTGGATTTACCTCATCTATGTAGGGTTTTGGCTCTCCACCACTCACAAGTTCCCACAAACCTTTCCCCATCAAAAAATTGCTTATTCTAAATCGCCACGGTTGGTAGTTTCCTTTTTCGAGCTTCTCAATCTGAGCATTGAGATCAGCCATGGTGCCTCCTAACTCTTTTGAACCTCCCCCTTGATGCAATGAAGTTGAAAAGGATGGCTTTTACCTCAAAAAATAGAGCTACTCCTCTTGATGAAGCTTCGTCTTTGATTTGATGATGTATTTGCTTCCCCTTGTTGTTGACGTGCCCGTTCTTTGCTTCCTTCCTTCAAACTTTGATGAAGTCTTTACTTCACTTCAGTAGCTCCTTCTTCTCTCTTTGATACTCCACTTATAGCTCTGATACCACTGTTGGAGGATAAACACTCCTATGTGCACAACAAAAGCAAATGAACCCTCCTAGGATCCTGAAATTTTTCAGAAATGAAATTTTACAGGCATAAACTAGACTTTAAGAGCTTTCAAATGAGAGTAAAATCACTCCATTTGGATACTGGATGATGCCTCAACCAGCTGCAACAAAACAGACAACTTGATCTCTCCACAGAGTATGAGCTAACTAGACAGACACTGTTCTGGACATTTCTCTGCACATGTGCAGGCATTGAACCTGAGACTTATACCAGACAAACTAGAACATATAAGCTTTCCAACAAGACAAAAATCATTGCAAATGGATTCCGGATGAAGGAGAAACAACAATTACAAGACCGGGGGGTCTGCCAAGATGTTTTTGGCAGACCCCCCGGTCTTGTAATTGTTGATTCTCCTTCATCCGGAATCCATTTGCAATGATTTTTGTCTTGTTGGAAAGCTTATAAGTTCTACTTTGTCTGGTATAAGTCTCAGGTTCTGTGCCTGCACATGTGCAGAGAAATGTCCAGAACAGTGTCTGTCTAGTTAGCTCATACTCTGTGGAGAGATCAAGTTGTCTGTTTTGTTGCAGCTGGTTGAGGCATCATCCAGTATTCAAATGGAGTGATTTTACTCTCATTTGAAAGCTCTTAAAGTCTAGTTTATGCCTGCAAAATTGCATTTTCAGTCTCTGCATATACTCAGAGAAACTCAGAAAATACAGAGCCCATGTCTGAAAAAATTCAGGATCCTAGGAGGATTCATTTGCTTTTGTTGTGCACATAGGAGTGTTTATCCTCCAACAGGTCTCTTGTCCACACATTGCCCTAGGTCATTAGAGTTTTTTGGGTCTTGTGAGAAGTTGTATACACATCCCTGCCTATCCTCATATCTACCATCTTTGAATTGAGCTACTAGTGTTATATTCAGGGGAACCTCTAAATTTCTCAATCTGATGAGAAACTTATGCATTCCATCCTGATATACATAGGTACCAAACGTATTTGTATACATGTATTTGAGAATGTTTCTATAGTCCCCAGTTTCAGAGGATTCATTTGTTTCATTTAAATTTTCCATGTTGATTTCTTGCCCTAAATCTCTTTCCTGCAATTCCCCTACCACTGGCTCTATTTCCTTCCTTTCCAGGTCTTGCTTGGAATGTGTGTATAATTTATTACCAGACCTAAGGATCATTCAATTATTTTCACTATTCTATGGACAGAATCGTGTTTTCCACGATTCTCTGGAGGGAATCGTGATTTCCATGATTTTGTGATCAAAATCATGTTTTTCACGATTTTGTGTGAAAAATCGTGATATCCACGATTCTGTGATCAAAATCGTGTTTTTCACGATTTTGTGTGAAAATGATTACCATGATTCTCTGATCAAAATCGTGTTTTTCACGATTTTGTGTGGAAATCGTGATTTCCACGATTCTGTGATCAAAATCGAGTTTTTCACGATTTTGTGTGGAAATCGTGATTCCACGATTCTGTGATCAAAATCGTATTTTTCACGATTTTGTGTGGAAATCGTGATTTCCACGATTCTGTGATCAAAATCGTGTTTTTCACGATTTTGTGTGGAAATCGTGATTTCCACGATTCTGTGATCAAAATCGTGTTATTCACGATTTTGTGTGGAAATCGTGATTTCCACGATTCTGTGATCAAAATCGTGTTTTTCACGATTTTATTCCCAAACAATCGTGATTGCTCACAATCGTTAAAAAACACGATTTTCTTATGAAAATCGTGCTCTGGGAATCGCGATTTTGTTCTTTGTTTCAGAGAATCGCGATTTTGTGTCTGACTACAGAATCGCGATTCTGATCAATTTTTTGAAAAAATTTTCAGGTATTGATTTTCAAATTTTGATTTCTTCTATAGAATCGCCTTAACTATTTTTTAACATGCAATAAAAGAGTTTTCTAAAATTTATTATTTTTTTCACAGAAACCTCAAAAGTTCAGAAATCGCGATTCCGTGTTTTTTAGCTATTTCATGCTTATCTATGCTTAATGATCATGTAAATTTAAAGAAATGCAAAAAAATTGTATTGAGGACCCCTTACCTTGCTTGCTTGATTCCAAAACTCTCCAAAGCTTTTAGCTGCAGAAAATCGCAATCCTATTCCTCCTCTCTTTCTCTCTCTCACTCAAAATGAGTTTTCTCTAAAATTCCAGACTTTTATAGTGTCCACACAATTGCGATCCTGTGCAATTTCCACTAATTTTCATTTTTTCACTTGTCCAATTTCATTCTTCAACAACTTTATGGTTTCAATCCTCAAATCTTAACTTTTCGTGATTAATCACTCTCATTAGCTATTGGTGAAAATCGCAATTCTGTACTTCTTTTCCACTTCTTCCACCTGATACTCAATCCTCTCTGAGTTTTTTTGAGCTTGACCTCCTTCACTTATTCAACTCCATGAAATCTCTTACAATTAACTATGTCAAAAACCCCAATATACTCAAAATTCCCAAAAAAAAAATTCTCTTACAGAGAATTGCGATTTTGTGCAGAGAATCGTATTTTTTCTGTACTTCCTGATTTTTGCAATTTTGAGTCTTCTTTTCTCTTGTTTCCCTTCAATACCCTTTACCAATTCCAAATCAACTGTCACCTGCAATTTTTCATCATTAACAAGAATTTATCCAGAGAATCGCGATCCTATGAAGAGAATCGTGTCTTTTCTGATTTTCCACTTTTTGGAACTTTTTTGCTTTCCTACCACCTGGTCTCTTCCACTCTTGTCAACAAAACTTCAGTCCAACTTCCTAAGGAAAAAAAAAATTGTTTGATTGTTTTAATGAATTTTATGAATTTTTTTAGTATTTTGCCCTAAATTAAGGTAAACACTTCACTTAGGGTTTCTTGTTTGGTGATCTATTGATCCTGTGTTCCTTGATTGGTTATACTCTCTTATGCTTTTGCTATCAAAACAGTTTATGAGCAAAACTTCCCAAAGAAAAATGTGCTAAGAAATGCAAATGTCAATTTTTGCAAAGATAAACTCAAACATTTTTCTTTTCAAGATGCAATTCAGCTTTTCTCAAGATTATTACTTTGACTTGACTACAAATGCATCTTATCTACTTGCATCTAGCTACTTAAATTGAATTTTCCTTAATGCAATCTTGATCTTCCCAAGATCAACAATTTTGCTTAGTACTTGATCAAAAAGCACTCTACAAATGCAAGGATAGACACATTTTACCTTATCATCAGCTTTCTTGATTCAGTTTTTCACACACCTGCATCATGTTTACATTTCTTGATTACAGAGCATTACCTTTTCCATGTGTTCAATACCACCAACAATAGAAGATCAAGCAAGGTCCAACTTCAATGAAGCTTTTGATATATTCCCCGGCAACGGCACCAAAAAATGTTTGTTGTTAACCTTTGGAGTTGTCCTCTCCAATCATTTAGCATAAAGAATTAACAATACATCTTTATTTTGTCAATCCTGGACGTATACAAGAGACCACAGCCCCTTCTAGATGATAGAATCCAAGAAATAAGAGAAAAATGGCTGGATTTCTGAGAATAGTGAAAATGAAGAGGAATTTCTAGAGCTTTGAATATCTTGAGCAAATCTCCATCATTTTCAACAATCTTGGTGTCTAAAACATGTCATTTTCTCAGCAGAATACAATCATTCAGTCAAAACTCAAAAATGATACATGTAACCCTCAGACGAGACAATCGCGATTCTGTGAAAACAGATGATTTCATCTCCAGCACCATTCTTCATTAATTTCTCACTCAATACATCAACAATCAACTCTCTTCATACATATTCAACAGAAATACACAATAGAAGCTCACAAATCTCCATGGATACACATAAAATAGACTCAACAAATTAAAGAAACCACACAAAAGGAAGAAACACGATTTTCTGCAGGAAACTTCTCTCTTCACTTGGATAGCATGTAATACAAATAACCATCCCTCTCATAATAGAGGAAATTGTCTTTTATACATTTTCAAGTGTCCCTTTTCACACTTGAATTTTGGTCCTTTCCTCTTTTATTCTAAAAATATGCTATCTAGGAGTTTCCAAAAATTCTAGAAAAATTACATAAGATTCTACTCTACATAAGGAAGACTCTTCCTTATTTTTACATCAATTGCATAAATATCGTGCCACTTGTTTTCTTTTTATTCCCCATATTTCGGTTGACCACTGACCGTAATCTCCTCGTTTTGGGTATCTAAATATGATTTATCGCCGCCTTGCATTACTATTTTTCTCTTGCATGCATGCCGTAATTATGAAGGATATCTTTTCAATACCGCACAATGATTAGGGTTTTCGACCACCTAATGTTGCTTGTATGTCTACTTAATCTTGTTTCTTTTATTGTTATCGCTATTGTGTTTGTGTGCTTGTGTGTTATTTGTTTTGTGTGTTCTTGTGATTATTTGTGCGCGTCATGGAAGCTCTAGCGAATGTCGACACCTTCCATGCAGGACTCACTCCTGAAGTGAGTGAGTATTTGCGCACCTGTGGTCTTCTGGCCTTCGCTGAATTGCCTTGGCATTCAATGGAGTGTCAACCATTCCATGCGCAGCTTATTTCTGCCATCGCTGCCTCACCTGCTACAGAGCAGAGTTGGCCCATAGCTTGTTTACCATCCCGCGTTGTTATTACTTTAGCTTTGTTTGCTGAAGCTTTTCGCCTCCCTATGGAAGGATTGGATCATGTTCCCCTCCTCCCCGTCGCCACCATGACCGAATTGTTTCCCCGGCACTCATCTAATGAGTATGCCATTTTGTGTAGACCTGAACCAGAGCGTACAGCTCTGCAATTTTTGGTCGCTACCTTGAATCTACAGAAACACACTTATGAGTATATCACGCCCATTCTATTCGATGATAGATACCGCTTCTCGTGAGTCTGTCAATTTTGCTTCTTATTATTTCCGGTGCATTCACCGTGAATGTGTCGCGGTTATCAAACAAGTCACTAAGGGTGACCTCCCTCGTTCTCGGCTGCCCCATATTCTCCCCTTCCTTTTTCTGGTGCTCCAAGCCACGCAACCTCCTCCAACCACTCCCTTCTTGCTACATGAAGAATCGACTCAAATGCTCTAAGACGATGATGATGACGATGCGGATCTATTTCAACTTCTTCACCGGAAACGAAGACGCATAAGTCCCTCTGAGAGCCAAGTGTAGGAATCAACTGCTGGCCATGAAGACAAAGTGTTCCACGATACTGCAACATCTATTCTTGTTGATTCTTCTGTTCTGTCTTCTCCAATTAAGCAGCAGGAGCAAGGTGCCAACCTGGAAGACTCCGATGAAGTTTCTTCTCGGGTGGATTCTCATCACTAGATTCAAGAATCTGTGAAAGATATTGTTGCTGAAATTCTTAACGACGTGATTGCTATGATTGATGCCGTGATCGACAAGGTTGAGGCATCAAAGCAGAATACCGCCGGCCTAATTTTGACGCCAATTATCCCACCTCCTCCACCAATAAACGTTGTTGAGCCCATTGTTCCTGTTGAGCCCATTGTTCCCGATGCACCCAGTTCTCCATCCTCTTCTCCCAACTACTCTCCACCACCCTTCCCTCATCTGTTCTCCGCTTCTACATCCCAACACCTTCCTGCCCTTCTTCCTCTGACCTCGATGTTTCATGAACTAGAATCGATGGGTCGACTCTTGATTCAGTTTTCTCAACGGCTACCTATTCAATTGAAGCTGGCAACGGACAATATTCGGCAAGAATTGAAAGCTAAAGTGGATTTATTAGAAGCAGATATTGCTCCTTTACAAGAAGAAGCTCATGTCATCAAAGCAGAGAATCATGCTCTGCAAGTTCAGTTGCAGCAGTACCAAGCACAATTAGCAGAACACGAATTACTGATTACTCACCGGGATATAGCATTGGCTGAGTTAAAAGCCAAGGATGTTCTGTTAGCTGTCCGTGATGAAGAAATCACGCAGTTAAAACAATTGGTGCAGGATAAGGAAGATGCTTGGATTGCTCTCGGTAATCTTTTAGAAGAAACTCGTGCCGAGTTTGATGAGGTCGTGCAGAAAGGACAAGAAATGGCTACTTTGGCTAAACAGACTATTGCAGAATTACAGGCCGCATCAGGCGAATTTTCCCTTAAAAACACAAATGGATCTGACAGTTAAACTTAAGAAAGAATTAGCCAGAATCATGAAAGAAAGAGATGCATATTATAAAACCATCCAATATCAAGCGCAGGAGCTGGAACGCAGAGAAAAGCAGTTGGGATTTCAAGCAGAAAGATTATCACGAATTGATGCTCAGATTGTGGATATGAAGCAGCAGAGAGATGCTGCATTAGCTAATGAGTTTTACTTACAGGAAGCATTTTTGCAGACACAGGCAGATCTTTTGATGAGTCAAGTTATTGCGGCTGGTTCAGTACAAACTGACGCACAATTGGTGGAGCCAGAGACTTTAAAGCTTATGCTGGATTCCTTAAAGTAGAAGATCACCAGGACTTTCAAATTAGCCAGAACTATGTATATACAAGGCATTGTAGATGAGCTTAATGTTATTTTCTTTGCGGGTTCGAGTCCACCGTGCGTGCCAATGTTGGGCCGCTAGATGGGAATAATGTAATTTTAATTTCCATAGTTGCACGCACCGAAAGGGTGTGACAAAAAGTTGTAATCTTTTGTCCATTAATGAAAGGGTATTACGGTGTTCTCCGGCAGTAGAGCGGCGAGTTTGCCAAACTGTCTGTATGTGCGAGCATGTGGAGAAGATCGTGTATCGATGTTGCAGAATTCTTGAGTATTCCATTCGGTTCGTTGCATTGTCGTTTTCAACATTAACACAGTAATGTTACATTCCTCTTGATAAGTCTGTGCAATGTGGTGATTGTTAACTCGCTCAATAAATTACTGTGTAAGAAAAAACTATAACCGGAAAAAGAGTAGTAACTGTGTAATGAACGTTATTACTGGAAAGTATTGTGCCGCTAAATCGGATAGTTAAGTTGGGAAACTAGATAAAGGGCCTCTGCATTGTCAGACCCCTACCATCCCCAAGAACCCGAAAAGAGATTAAAAATGACTTGACCAAAGTCCTTTTTAACACTTAGTGGTGGATTCAAGTGCTAGTAGCAGTAATGTGGCTCCTGTACAAGCAGTCACTAGGGCACAAGCCTTAAAATAGGATAAGCCAGCTGAACAATCAGAGTCAAGTGAATCAGGAGAGCCTAGCAAGTGGAAAACAAGAACATGGAAAGATACGAGAGAGAAGGCCAATCGCAAGTGGAATAAAAAGTTATCAAAACTAGAAGAAAGCCTGAAAGAAGCGAAAACAAAAATAGATGACATTGCATCTCAAAGCCCCTCGCATGCTGAAATTCCACCTCATCCCACCCCACCCCCCATTGTAAATAGGCCGCAACCAGGGTCTGTTCTTGCAGATCCAACCCTAGAAGGCTTGGACATGATGTTCAAGGCCTACCAGGCTCATCTTCAAGAAGGCCAACAGCTGCAAACCTAAACAAGAGTTACCCTAAAGTAGATTTAGAGATTGAACGGATGAAAATGTGCATAAAAATGGTAGAACAAGCTCAAGCTATACTTGAGACTAGTCAAAAGTTCAATCAGTTAAACTCTATCAAACCGGATTTGCATTTCCAGGGCTTACTAGAAAGATTAGAGCAGTTGGTAAACAAACCACAAGTTTCTTTACCTCCACAGGCTCAACCATTTATTGAAAGAGGAAGCTCACCACCAATGGGAGCTTATGTTCCTAATTCCACAGATGCTGGAATACCTCCTTCAATTCAACAGTACTCTCAAGAGTTCTTGCGGGAAATACAAGAAGAGAAATGGGCCAAGGAGAAGGGTAATTCCCCTCCTATTCCTAAGATTGATGATCTTCATGATCAATTTCCCCAAGACATTCCATCCATTTATGGAGATCAAGTGGAGCAACAAGAAGATGAAAGGTTAGATTTTGAATCTAATACCTTAGAAGAACTGCCTCAATTTCTAGGCCCATGGGAATCTGAATCTCTTCATATCAGAGCTCCCACAATACTGGTCAGACATGAAGACTCAGTGGTCCCAAGGAACACTGATGTCATGAAGAACACTAAGGTTCAATGTCATCTCATGGTAGAAGAGCTGCTAAAAGCAAAACCTGAACTATGGGATCATGTGAAGGATCAGGTTCCAGAACTTGATTCCAAAATGACAAAATCAGGCTCTAAGCAGAAAGTTCCAGAGATACCTCTCGATAAAATAGGAGACATGTGTGAGGGTGAAGAAGGTAATACTTATCTTCCAATCACCTACCAAGGTTACACAACCAAAGCAATCATAGATTCAGGTGCTGGTGTTGCTATTGTGACCACCTCCTTGTGGAAGCGATGGGGCAAACCCACATTAAGACCAACTAGAATGAAGCTTCAAATGGCCGATGGTCATTTTGAAAGACCTCTAGGATTTCTCAAAGGGATAACTCTAACCACTTGTGGTGTAGAGTTTGAGCACACATTTGCTATATGTGACTTTGAGAAAAATAATGTTTATGAGATGATCCTAGGAAGACCCTTCCTATGACAATTGAAAATAGTACAGGATTGGGGAACCAACTCCTTGTACTTACAACACTTAGGGGTCACCACCAAGGTCAATTTGAAGGATTACTCCTTCAGAGATGTACCACCCCTACAGTGGAATCCTATCCACAAAGCGAAAGAAGATTCCATCTCTGTGCATTCTGAAAGTTCACCTGATCCATCATGGCTGCATGAAGATACTCATTTGTGGATGTGCAAGGTCGCAGAGGAAGAGGAAAAATGTTTAAAGGCGAGAGAAGAAGGAACTTCGCCAGGAGATAGACCAGTTAGAGACCTAGCCTACACATCGATGATCTTTCCAGATGAGGAATTTGAACCTCATGGCTGGCGAGAATTCTTAGCCACCATGGACATTGTTGTCAATGAAGAACAGTGGACACCTCATTGTGATGAGGAGGGTTATGATATTTTAGTGTTCATGTGTCAGCCCTTGCTAGAAGAATGTGACCCTAGTGATTTCATAGAAGAAGAAGAGAATGATGATGATCTAGATTCCATTGTGATGGATAGCTGCTTTAACTCAGAAAAGCACTATCTAGAAGATATAGGAGTGTTTACCCAGAAAGAAGAAGAACCTCTCACAAGTATTAAAACGGTAAATTCAAAGGATGGAAGTGAGAGTAGTCAAAAGAAAAAGAAAAGAAAAGCACTGAAACAAGAAGAGGAGGAGTCATTGTTCGAAGTACCATACAATTTCAAGAAATATGAAGTTGACGAACGAAAACTTTTGGCACGAATGCCTAAGAGAGAGGCCATTACAGGAGAAGCATACGATAATAAAGAAAAGACCAAAAAAATTGTGGTAGCCATTGAAGAGAACGAAGAAGGATGTACATACATAGGAGATGACCTAAGTGCAAAAGAAGAAATGGAGCTTGTAGCTCTATTAAGGGAATATAGGGACGTGTTTACATGGAATTATAGAGACTTGAAAGGGGTAGATCCAAGAATATGCTCTCATATGATTCCCATGACCGCTTATGCCAAGCCCACCAAACAAAAGCCCTACACATATAATGACACTTATGCTGTAAAGCTAAAAGATGAAATTGACAGGTTGATTGAAGCTGGATTTATCTATGAGATTGAGCATATTGAATGGGTGTCCCCTATTGTAGTGGTGCCCAAGAAGAATGGAAAGTTATGAGTGTGTATTAACCTTAAAAAAGTTAATGCCGCTACAATCAGAGATAGGTATCCACTTCCAATCATCGAACATTTATTGGAGCGTGTTGCAGGCAAGGAAGTTTATAGCTTCCTTGATGGATTTTCTGGTTACAACCAGGTAGCCATTGCCCCAGAAGATCAACACAAAACAGCATTTGCTACCGAGTGGGGAATCTTTGCATTTCGTGTGATGCCATTTGGGCTCACCAATGCACCTGTAACATTCCAAAGGCTCATGTGTCATGTCTTCAAAGAGTTCTTGCGAAAGAGCTTAGAAGTATATGTGGACGATTTATTGCTCATTCCCAAGAAAGAAGATACCACATCCCTGAGCTCAGACAGATCTTCAACAAGTGTAGAGAATATCGAGTGTGTCTGAACCCAGAAAAGTGTGTATTCATGGTATGACAAGGTAAAATTTTAGGTCACATTGTTTCTAAGAATGGAATCTCAACAGATGAAGACAAAGTAAGAGCCATAGCGGAGTTGCCAAGGCCAAGGAATGTTAAAGAGGTACAAGCCTTTATGGGCCATTGTGGATATTACCGTAGATTTATCCACATGTATGCGATCATAGCTAAACCTCTTTATGGGTTATTGACAAATTTTGAGTGGAACAACGAATGTGAAAATTCCTTCAATGAGCTAAAAAGAGGTTTGTGCACAGCACCAATACCGACCACTCTTGATTGGAACAAACCATTCCATGTCCATGTAGATGCATCCAATCATGCAATAGGATGTGTGCTAGCACAACCCACAGGTGAAGGGAATTTAGATTTGTCCATAGCTTATGCTAGCAAACAACTAAACCCAGCTGAAAGAAATTATACCACAATTGAGCGAGAAGGCTTAGGCATGGTATATGCCGTGAAGAAGTTTAGGCAGTATCTACTGGCCAATAAGTTCAAATTTTTCACTGATCATCAAGCTTTGTTATATTTGGTCAATAAACCTTGCAATATAGGACGTCTAGTAAGATGGTTCCTCTTGCTAATGAATATGACTTTGAAGTTGTTATTAGAAAAGGTAGAACCCACCTCCGAGCAGATCACCTTTCTCGCATCACTTCAGGAGAGTCATCCCAAGGAGTGTCTGATGACCTACCGGATGTTTATCTGTTCAATTTAGAAGTTGTTCCTAAATGGGCAAATAAGTTGGTACCCGTCCTAACCTTCGGACCTGCAAATAAGACATTAGGGGAAAAAATGAACCCTGCATGGGCCTTTTGGATTAAGGGGTGATTAGGGATGGACCAATGAGAAGAGGGTGGTGGACACAGTCTAGTCCCTTAATCACATAGGCTAGGCATAGGCTTCCATTGTTTTTGTGTGGTCAAAGAGGAGAAAACCTCCTTGAACTAGTGGTTTTCATTGTGTGAATGGTTTTGAAAAGGTTAAGAATTAATTGTAGCCCTTGGATTTCCTCAATGATCCTAAGGCTATGGTTTGCTGGCAAAAGTCAAGGCATCTTTGAAGATGGACCCTTGGATTTAAGAAAGGGGAACGGACGAGATTCGTCAAATCCAAAGAATTACGCATTCAAATATAAGCCCTTAGATTGGATGAGAAATCCAATGGCTGGGATTCAATTTTTCTGAATTTGGGCGCCCAAATTTTCAACCATTCGATCAAAGGATGATCTAATGGCTTAGATTGAACTGCAAAAAGCTAAAAGCGCCTTTTCCTTGGTGCCCTTGGATGAGTAGCTAATCGGACGGCTCAAATCTTCCCCGAAATTAAGCTCAGCCCAAATCCCGGATGACCGTCAGATCGACCTCTAATCGGATGGTGCCAATTGAATGCGAACTTTGTCTCAGCCCCAATCGCGGGCTGCCGTCCGATGGCGCTTCATCTAGTGGCCAGAAAAGCTGCAGAGAGTTTCACAAAAACAATCATGACTTCTTCTCTTTCTACTGCAGTAGCGCACGCACGTCAGAGCATCCCTTTCTACTTTTCTTGTCCAACAAATCTCGACCATTCAATAGAGCCATCGGAAGGCCACAAGAAAATCGTTTTCCAAATTCAAATAAAATTATACGTGAATTATTATTATATTCATGAATACCACTAGTGGTTTTTTGTGGCTTCTTAATCTCCTAGATTAACCCTTTTAATTCCTAAAAATTAGGAATCCTTACAAGGCCCATGCAGGGCTCACTTTTCTCCCTAATGAATGTGAAAACAAACAAAGAGGAAATTGTAAGATCACAAAACTATCAAATATTGGTAGGAAGCATGTACAAACAAGATAATGAGGGTGTATTAGCTTGTTGTGTCGAGGATGATGAACATAGTAGTTGGTTGTAGCAAGCTCATGAAGGATTCCTAGGAAATCAATATTCTAAACAACGAACATTGCAGAATCTGAAGCGTTTAGGAGTGTATTGGCCTAGCATGGACAAAGCAATACATGATTGGATTAAGACTTGTCCAGTGTGCCAAGAGTGGCCCCTAGTGAGCATGCCACACTTTATCAAGTAACGTTAATTCTAGATTGGAGTGCTCCATTGGTAGAATTTATGCGATCGGGAACATTACCCAAAGAGGCTAGTCTAGCAAGAAGATGAAGCATGGAGCAAGAGGCTCAAGACTATGCCTTAGTAGGAGAAAACCTATATCGAAGAGGCAAAGATGGTTACTTAAGACTATGCATTCATGAATCAGACTATTTGAAAGTCCTAGAAACTGCACACAGTGGTGTTGCAAGTGAACAATTTGGTCCTGATCGAGTAATCAAGACCATTCTATTCTCAGGACTTTGGTGGCCCACTCTTCATATGGATGCACATACCTATGTGAAGAAATGTGACACATGCCAACGTGCACAATATCCGGTTAGAAAAGACGAGATGCCTTTGAGGCCAATGATGGGAGGACGTGCATTCTTGAAGTGGGGCATAGACTTTGTAGGCCCTATTAACCCCCCAACTAGAAACTCCCATGCAGAATACATTATTGTAGCCACAGACTACCTTACAAAGTGGGTAGAAGTAAAAGCCACAACAAAGAATGATGCTCAAACAACAGCCAAATTCTTATTTGAGAATGTGTTCACAAGATATGGACTACCAATAGAGTTAGTGAGCGATAGAGGCACACACTTCTTGAATGAAGTCATTGAAAATCTTCTCCAAGAATTCTTAGTGATACATAAGAAGTCTGCCCCCTATCATCCATAAGCTAACGGACAAGCTGAGAGCACAAACAAGATCCTATGTAATGTCTTGACTAAACTACTTTGATGCACATATCAAGGATAAGGGACTAAAAGAGGGAGACCTAGTGTTAGTTTATACACTAAAGGAGCATGCCCACAAGTTAGAAAAACGAGGATATGGACCCATGATCATTAACAGAATTTCCACTAGCGGTGCGGTTCAATTGGCCACTTTAGAAGGAGACATCTTGCCAAACTACATTAGTGGATGTAGAGTCAAGTTGTATCAAGAACCTCTTACGGATGATATGCTAATGAGACTCAACATTGCTAAGAAGCAAAAAGAAGAAGAGTTAAGGGTGAGAGAAGAAGCACAGGCACAGGCCAGAGAGCGTATTAGGTGAAATAAGTTAAGGAGACTAGGCCTAGATGTCAACTCAAAAGCCCCAAAATATCACATGGATATGTACCAAAAATCAGGCATAATTACTTCTCGAAGCATTGATCGACGTCCCTTTGTGACCATAGAGATAGGACAAGGAAAGAGTGCAAGAAGTGTGAAAGCATTGATTGACTCAGGTGCAGCAACTAGTGCAGTTAGACTTTCCTACTGCCAAGACTTGTAGTTGAACATCAATCCCATAGAAGCTTATCTCATAGGATTGGGAGGTGTGGAAACCCCTTGTTTAGGTGAGGTGGAACTTCCCATCTACCTTCAAGATGTTCCAATGAAAGTCAAAGTGCTAGTGTGTCAAGATGAGAACCTTACAGAACCACTTGTCTTGGGTCAAGATTGGATCTATGATCATGCAGTTAACTTAAACCTAAGAAGTCAAATTCTTCAAGTTTGGGTACAGGAATAGTGTATTACATTAGAATTAGAGAACTACATGCTCACAAATCCAGATGTTCCGCATTCTCTTAGTTCTTCTAAGACTAATCATATGGAAGAAGATGTTGTATGTGTCAAAAGCTCTATGATGCAGAAGGAGTCAATCGTGGTAGAACAAGTTCGAAGGTGGGTGAATCTTTCTTCTTCTTTAAAGACTCAGATGGCCACATTAGCTCCACCACAAAAGCAAACACAACCATTCATGACAACTGCTACATCAATTAGAAAGACACCATTCGACAAGAAATCAGTTCCGGGCACGAAGTAGATCTGGGTACGCAAAGGAGTGCAACCACCAACGTTGCCACCACAAATCCCATCCAAGCAAGCCAACCAGGCCAGAAGACGAAGACAGAAGCTCGGAAAAGCTCAACCACAAGGTATCCGACAAGTTTGGGTGCCTAAGACATTAGGTGCAGCTCAACAAGGGTGATTACATATATGGGTACCTAAGAAGCTCTTACATCCATAAAAACCTATGTTCTCCCGCATGCGAAAGGTCTCAACAAAGAAGCCAAACAGAGAAAAGGGTAAGAACCATATACAGAGACCGAAAGAAGATCAAATCACCTCTTCAACAATAGTAGGAAGACATGCAAAAAGGGTATGGGTTTGGAAGCCGAAAGTACAAGTAGCCCCCACTGAACCAAAGCGCCACCCACACTGGATACCACAGTCTAGAAAGCATCCAAAGATGAAGATTCCTGAAGTGATCTCTACAGTGCCAAATGTTGTTCTAAAATGGACCCCAATAAGGAGGATCACATCATTTTGAGATCCAATGGATACGTCCACCAAAGCTGGCATTAACATCTACAAGTAACAACGAAAGCCTCGACGAGTGACAACCATGTGCTTCTTGCACAACCCTATCTTTTACACCATTCAGGTCATGCACTTCCAAAGTATGCATTAATATAGGGCCCTATTACACGGCCGTGCATAGACACATTTGAGAATCCTAGGCACAAGAGCACATTGACATATGTTAACTAGTTTTACTTATACTAACGTCTATCTTCTTGTTTTGTGACATTTTTTCCTCAAAAAAAAAAGAAGAAGAGAGAAAGAACTTGTTACCAGATTTCGCTCATGGAACAGGAATGAGTCTTGCTTAGTTGAAGGTGGCATCATTGATGATTGGGCATTTATCAGTTTGGATAGAAGCGTGTCTCGCCTAGCAGATGATATTGTTGCTGCCTTATCTGGTAGATGTCAAGAACTTGGCAGGAACATGGCATCCACAACTATTGTTTCCCCTTACCATGGTAGGAGGGAAGATCTCGAAGGTCCGCAACTTGAGAGATGCTTAACTACTGTATGTACGAGAGAATCCAAGGCGATATCTGCAAGGAGTAGTTTGGTACCCTGAAAATCCTTGTCCGTATATTGGGTGAGAAGACTCTTGCTTATGGTGAGCTAAAGAGAATATGTGAAACTAAGCTTGGTGTAGTTACCCAATGTTGTTTGTCAAGGAATATAAAGAAATTCAATTCTCAGTACTTGGCGAATGTTGCTTTGAAAAGAGGAGACAAGATGAGTCACTCAAAAAATTTCATCAGTGGACCATCAACACGGCATTCATCGACAATGGTCCATCACAAATGTCGGGTTTACAACACAAAGAGATAAATGTCAATCGACCCTTCACCATGGTAAGTATCTTTACTCTGGAAACACAATAACATGATAGATTAGGAAACCTCTTCGTCGGCACACCCTTGAGCACTTAGCTCAAGACCGCCAATTTTTGCACCATACTGCTTCCAATGCATTTCCCAGGTAAGCATTCATAGGGCTACATTACAAGGCCATGCACACGGCACATATTTTCCTCAACCCATGCACAAACACACTTACCCATCACTCAATATGGGTTATGAGTACTTGGCATGACTACTATGAACATCAACTTTGGAAGATCTAGAGGACATCAACGGAGACTCACAACAACACAGTCATGTTGGAACCCAAGAAAGAAGCACATACAAAGGGACTACAACTTGTAAAGGCTCGCAGTGACAGATAAAGGACCGGACAACCAACCCTGCCGCATCTGGAAGCCAGATGACTTTTGTTCATATAGAAAGGACACTCCCTCTCAAAGCACTACTTGGAACAACAACTACAACAAGGGTATGTCATGGATGACAGACTCGAGAGGGGGGGGGTGTTGGAACTCAAGGTCAAGCACAAGCATGAGAGCACATCAAAGAGGAGGACACATAAGAAGAAGGAGCAAGTAGGGAATTCCAAGAAGTGTATGTCAAATTTTCAGAAGAAATCCCTATAAAAATAGTGATTTTCATCACTAAAAGCCATTGTAACACACACACATATATATATATATATATATATATATATATATATATATATATATATATATATATATATATATATATATATATATATATATATATATATATATATATATATATATATATATATATATATATATATATGTGTGTGTGTGTGTGTGTGTGTGTGTGTGTGTGTGTGTGCGTGTGTGTGTGTGTGTGTTCATATTTTCTATAACTCCATTTTGTTCAAGCTGAGGAGTCCTCGAGCTTGAGGAGTATTAGAACTATCATCCTACCAATTTTCATAATTTTTAGACTCCATTTGAGCCTTCAAATAAGCCTTGGAACCTAATTTTTAACTAGGCCGAACACTAGGTCTGGACAGGGCCAAAACTACTCAAAAAACTATAAAAAGAGCTAGAGACCTCATTTTTGGGGCTAGATGGTGAGAGAATAGAGCTTTGTAAGAAAACTCTTTGGCAATAGAAGCTTCCATTGTTCCTCTCTTTGATCTTACCTTGTGCGCATGTGTGTGTATGTGTGTGCATGTTTGTGTGCTTTCACTCACGCACTTGTGCCTTCACTTGCTCGTGGTCTTCATACCGGTCCTCACGTCTCCATGGATTGACAAGTAAAGGAGGTGGTGCTTATGCTTGAGCTATAGTCGTGGTCAAAGGGTCGTTGACTAGGTCAGTTGCGATTGACAGATCCATCGGGGCTGTCAGTCATGATTGATGGGTCGATCGCGATTGATGGGTCGATCGTGATTGACACGTGGCCATGGTCAATCGGGCGTTGACTCTGTCGATCGCGATTGACGTGTCGATCGTGATTGACAGGTCCGTCGGGGAGTGTCCGTCGTCGTTTGTCGATCGCGATTGACGTGTTCATCGCGATTGACAGAAAATAGAGGAATTTTAAAATTTTAAGCAGACTTTTGGAATGCTCTAGGCCTATACATCATGTTTATGCACTTTGTTTTGCAAAAAGGTCAACTTTTCTATCGGTCGTGATTGACAGAGGTCAACGCCTCGAGACCTGCACAGTCAAAAATTTGTACCTACTGAAGCTGGTGCAACTGCTCGGGATGCTGATTCTTGCAAAAAATCTCAGAAAACACAGAATAGCACAAGCACACACTCACTCTCTTGCACTCTCTCACAAGTGAAGTGAGGGGAATGGTATGGGAAGGGTGATATTGTTGCGGAAATGTGGTATACTTCTTTTCTCTGATACCACTCCTTGACGACGCGACGAAGGCTGAGCCTTGCGGAAAACGCCACGCCCAAGAAGAGCTAAGCTAGAGTGATTTAGAACACCTCTGTAATCAATCAATAGCTTAGCAAAGTCTAGCGCTCTAAATTCGCTGAAGAATTTCACCGAAACTTCTCCAGACTGTCACTGGACTGACACCGTAATCGTACCGGAATTGTACCGGAATGAACTTCAAATCCTTTTATAATTACTTCAAGTAAACATACATGAAGTAAGGAAGTGACGCAAAAGCTTCCTTTACTGAACACTTTCTGAAATTTAAGAAAAAAAAACTCCACTAGTTCAGACAGCCTCTTTCCAGTCACACTTTGTACTGTGTATAGATATCTTTTTCACCGGAAACCTTGATCAACTGAAAGTAGAGATGTCTAGCTACAGAATGAGCTATCTCTCACACAAAACTTCGCATTACTCTGCGAGATCTACGTCGTTCTTCTACCGGAAATTACTCATTTATTGTAAGAACTGTAACTGACCGAAAATGCGTTTACTGAGAAAGCGTTAAATGTTGACTAACTTTAACTGTAACATAAACATACTCTGTTTCTACCACATACAAATAGTACGCACGAACATCCACATGAACATGTGTTTTCTGTTAGAGAAGATGTGTACAAGTGAGCTTGGCCTCTTCTTGCTCAAGCTACAGAAACTCTCCTATACTGAGTAGTTTCTTATTACCACCTTTCTCTCAGATGAATACCCGATATCTCAGGCTTTTGTTATTCATCTATACATACGCGATCTCTGGCGTCTTCTTCTACATACGCGATCTATGGCGTCTTCTGCGTCTCTGCACATCTGCTATATCTCTATTCTCTATATCTCTCTTCACACTCTCTTCTTTCTTACTCTATATGTGCTCTTATTTATACTGCACGCTCTTCTTAAGCACGTTCTTGTTCGCACTTCCCTTCTATTATTCCTTTGCACATTCTCTCTATGTACAGTTTGATTCGGCATACTGTATTCTGATCCTGGGAGATTCTGTACTGTACATAACGGTCGTGGATTTGTCCTTCCACTAAGGCTTTTGATTTTCTCTGATTCTGCTTCCTTCTTTTTTCTCTTTTTATGTCTGTTTGTCAAATTCGTGAGTGTTTCTTCAACAGCTCCCCCTCAATCACTAATTTGACATCTTCCGGATTTTATACCTGCCATTTCTTTGAATCTGTTTGTCTTCGTTCCATCCAAACTCTTTGTTAGCATATCTGCAATCTGATCCTTTGTCGGAGTGTATACAATTTCTAACTCCTTCTCCATTACCTTTTCCCTCAGGAAATGATATTGAATTTCTATGTGCTTTGTTCTTGCATGAAATACTGGGTTTGCTGCAAGATATAATGAACTCATATTATCTCCATGTATGATAGGTATACCTTGATCAATTCCCATGCTTTTGAACAAGGTCTGCATCCATATTACTTCTTTTGCTGTTTCTACAAGTCCTTTGTATTCGGCTTCTGTTGACGATAAAGCCACTGTGTGTTGCTTCTTCGAACACCAGCTTACCAGCTTATCTCCTAGGTATATCATATACCCGTGTGTTGACCTTCTGTCGTCTTGACTTCCAGCCCAGTCTGAGTCACTGTATGCTCTAAGTTTTATGTCGAACGTAAAAGGATAATATAATCCTTCTTTTATAGTTCTTTTAATATATCTAAGAACTCTCTATCCTGCAACCCAATGTTGATCTGTCGGACAATGCATAAACTGTGAGAGAACTCCCACTGCATAACTAAGATCCGGTCTTGTTAGTGTAGCATAAATTAGACTTCCTACTAATGACTGATATTTCTTCATATCTTTAAACTCTGCACCACTGTATTTGCTGAGTTTATGGTTTACTTCAAGCGGTGTTGAAGCCTCTTTGCAATTCTCCATATTGAACTTTTTCAGTAAGTTTAGGAGATACCCTTCTTGTGTCACATATACACCATGATTTGTGTATGTGATTTCCATTCCTAGAAAATATGACAACTTTCCTAGGTCACTGATCTTGAACTCTCTTTCGAGTAGTTCTTTTACTTCTGTAATCCCTTCATCTGATGTTCCTGTGATTATTAAGTCGTCTACATAAATACAAATGTAGATCATACCTTCTTCTGTTCTCTTTATGAGTAGACTTGCGTCTGCCTTCGAACTTTGGTATCCAAGTTCGTTTAGATATTTCACAAGTCTGTAATTCCAAGCTCTTGGAGCTTGCTTCAGTCCATAAAGTGCTTTTCTTAACCTGCAAACAAAGTTTGGGTATCTGGAACTTTCGAACCCTTCAGGTTGTTCCATGTACACTTCATCAGAAATGTATCCATTCAGAAATGCGTTCTTTATATCTAGCTGACTTAGCTTCCATCCTTTTGATGCAGCTACAGCGATTACTGATCTTATGGTTGAAATCCTTGCCACCGGACTAAACGTCTCATCATAATCTATGCCATGCGTCTGGGCATAGCCTTTGACCACCAGCCTTGCTTTGTGTCTGGCTATCCTTCCATCTGCAAATTTCTTTATTTTGAACACCCATTTATTTCCGATTACTTTCTTACCATTTGGTTTCGGAACAAGTTCCCATGTCTTGTTCTCCTCCAGTGCGCTGATTTCTTCTTCCATTGCTTCTTCCCATTGTTTCTTGCCTTTTGCTTCATTATAGCTCTGTGGTTCTTCATCATCTTTGACCATATATGCATAGTCTTTCTGAGTTATGTATGACGTATCATACGAGTACCTTTCTGGTTGTCTTCTATTTCTGTTTGACCTTCTTGGTTCAAACTCTTCATGTGTATCTGAATACACGTCTTCATCTTCGTTTCTCATACCTGATCCGTTCCTGGACGTACTTGCCTGCATATGATTTTCATCTCGGTTTACCTGAACAATTGATTTCCCTTTCTCTCTTCTTTTTATTTCTTCTTCGAATTCTTCAGTCGTATGACTTTGATCTGCATACCAGCCTTTTTGTTCATCAAACGTAACATCTCTGGACACAGTAAATTGTTTGGTTAGAGGATTCCATAACCTGTATCCCATCTGCTTTTCATCATATCCGACGAACACATATTTCTCTGCTTTCGGTTCAAGCTTATGTCTGAGTTGAGACGGTACATAAGCATATGCTACTGATCCAAACACTTTGCAGTGATCAAGTGTTGGCTTCTTTCCCCACCAAGCTTCATAAGGGGTCATTCCTTCCAATGATGTACATGGTAATCTGTTTACCAAGTATGTAGCTGTGTTTACAGCTTCAGCCCAAAGATAATTTGGACAATCCTTTTCGTTTAGCATAGCTCGTGCGAACTCGACTAGAACTCGGTTCCTTCTTTCTACTACTCCATTTTGTTGTGGTGTATATCTGCAGGTTATTTCTCTTTTAATACCTGCATTCCAAAGATAGTCATTGAATTCTCGGGAGAAGTATTCTCCCCCTCCATCAGACCTCAGTCTTTTAAGTTTTCGTCCGGTAAGTCTTTCAGCATATGCATGAAAATGCCTGAAAGCTCCAAATACTTCTGATTTTTCTTTCAAAACATAAAGAGTTATCCACCTTGTTGCATCATCAATGAATAGAACATAGTACCTTGATCTGCTAATTGAATACATAAAGAGTTATCCACCTTGTTGCATCATCAATGAATAGAACATAGTACCTTGATCCTTCTTTCGTTGGCCCCCATACATCTGTATGAATAAGCTCGAGTACTTCATCATGTTTGAATCCTTTCTTCTAGAAAGGTAACCTGTGGGCTTTTCCCAACTGACATGCTTCACACTTGTGAATCATATGTTGATTCTGTATATTTGGTAATCCTAATACTGACTGATTCGTTATCATAGCTTTAATTCCTTTTTCATTGAAATGACCCAATCTCTTATGCCATAAATCAAGTTCTGTAATTACCTTTTCTCCATGTGTGAGCAACGCTTGGCCAATGTTCCCTTGTACTCTTAAAGTAAAGAGTCTTCCTTCTTTCTTTCCAGAAACAATCTGGTTATATCCGTTCTTGGGATCTTCTACAAATACGCCTTTATTTGTAAATCTGACCTGAAAACCTTTCTCAACTATCTGTCCCACGCTAATCAAATTTTTTGGTATTGTTGGAACATACAAAACATTGGTTAGCAAATCTGCTCCATTCTTGCATTTCACTTTTCCAATTGAGTGTACGCTATGTCTCGTATTGTCACCTGTTTGAACAGTGTGACTAGAACTACCTTTCTCTAGTTCTGACATTAGTTCTATATTTCCTGACAAGTGATTAGAGCATCTAGAATCAATGTAAAATACCTTTAGATCTTCATTTTCTGATGTACTGATAGAGTTCATCATCAATGATGTATGACTTTCATTCTGCGTGTCGTTTGCGTAGTTGTTGTAGGTGGTGTTGTAGGATTGATTCTGTCCCCAACTTCTCACTCCACCTCTACCATAGCCTCCTCTTTGATTTTGTCTTCCTCTTTGATATCTTTTGCTTCTGCCTCTGCTATTACTGTTTTGATTTTGATTTGATCCTTGTTGATTGTGCCAACAGTCATGAGCCAGATGATTACTTAGTCCACAAATCCAGCAAGCTTTCTTGTTGGTATTCTGGCTACTTCTTCCTCTTCCAAAACCTCTTGCTCTTCCTCTGCTAGTGTTTTTACCTCTTGCGTAATAGGCCTGAGAACTCGACTCTTCTTCGTCTTTTGACTTACCTTTGTCTTTCTTTTTGTTCTTCATGTACATTGCAGAGCTGTGTCCTTTATCTGCATCTCCTTTCAGGTCTTGCTCATATGTGAGCATCAAACCAAGCAACTGATTTAAATCTGGCACAAAATGATTTAAAGAAAGTTCAGTTGATAGTACGAAAGGTTTCCACCTTTCATCTCCTCGCAAACCTGTGAGCACTTGCGCTATCAATCTATGATCTTCAACTTCTTCATTTATGGATCCAAGACTATCTGCTAGATCCTTCATTTTAGTGACGTAGTCACTTATGCTTTGACTCGACTTCTTTTTGAATGTCGTAAATTCGGACCATAAGCTAGCCTTCCTGGCTTTCGTAGTATTTTGGAAATGATCTTCCAATGCACTCCATATGTCCTCTGCTTTCTCTAGACCTCTAATATGCGGTAGTAGATGATCTGTTACGGTATTATAGATGTAGGCTCTTGCCGTTGCATCTTTCTTCTGCCACAGCTTCAGGGCTTCTAACTCTTCTTTTTCTGGTTGACTATCATCTTCGAAAGTCGGCTTCTTTTCTTCTCCGGTCAATTACATCATTAAGTCCTTACTCATAAGTAAGGCTTCCATGCGCATTACCCATGCGGGATAATTATCTCTGTCCAACTTATCAATAGTAACGTGGTCTGCCATGATCTTCTTGTTTCTGTTACTTCCGGTGAGCTTTTGAGAATCTCTCTGCTCTTCAGAATCTTTCTCGTTCTGGTTCCACTCGTTGTGGTTAACCGGCTCTTGTTTCCAATAATGGTGAATACTTTGGGCTCTGATTAGATATGCCTAGCTCTGACTCTGATTAGATACGCCTAGCTCTGATACCACTGTTACGGAAATGTGGTATACTTCTTTTCTCTGATACCACTCCTTGACGACGCGACGAAGGCTGAGCCTTGCGGAAAACGCCACGCCCAAGAAGAGCTAAGCTAGAGTGATTTAGAACACCTATGTAATCAATCAATAGCTTAGCAAAGTCTAGCGCTCAACATATAAGACTGCGCTCTAAATTCGCTGAAGAATTTCACCGAAACTTCTCCAGACTGTCACTGGACTGACACCGTAATCGTACCGGAATTGTACCGGAATGAACTTCAAATCCTTTTATAATTACTTCAAGTAAACATACATGAAGTAAGGAAGTGACGCAAAAGCTTCCTTTACTGAACACTTTCTGAAATTTAAGAAAAAAAAACTCCACTAGTTCAAACAGCCTCTTTCCGGTCACACTTTGTACTGTGTATAGATATCTTTTTAACCGGAAACCTTGATCAACTGAAAGTAGAGATGTCTAGCTACAGAATGAGCTATCTCTCACACAAAACTTTGCATTACTCTGCGAGATCTACGTCGTTCTTCTACCGGAAATTACTCATTTACTGTAAGAACTGTAACTGACCGAAAATGCGTTTACTGAGAAAGCGTTAAATGTTGACTAACTTTAACTGTAACATAAACATACTCTGTTTCTACCACATACAAATAGTACGCACGAACATCCACATGAACATGTGTTTTCTGTTAGAGAAGATGTGTACAAGTGAGCTTGGCCTCTTCTTGCTCAAGCTACAGAAACTCTCCTATACTGAGTAGTTTCTTATTACCACCTTTCTCTCAGATGAATACCCGATATCTCAGGCTTCTGTTATTCATCTATACATACGCGATCTCTGACGTCTTCTTCTACATACGCGATCTATGGCGTCTTCTACGTCTCTGCACATCTGCTATATCTCTATTCTCTATATCTCTCTTCACACTCTCTTCTTTCTTACTCTATATGTGCTCTTATTTATACTGCATGCTCTTCTTAAGCACGTTCTTGTTCGCACTTCCCTTCTGTTATTCCTTTGCACGTTCTCTCTATGTACAGTTTGATTCGGCGTACCGTATTCTGATCCTGGGAGATTCTTTACTGTACATAACGGTCGTGGATTTGTCCTTCCACTAAGGCTTTTGATTTTCTCTGATTCTGCTTCCTTCTTTTTCTCTTTTTATGTTTGTTTGTCAAATTCGTGACAACAGATATGACCAAAAAATTGAAAATGTCTCGATGATGGAGATGGATGTGGGAGATGGTGATGATGATGATGGTGAAGATGATGGTGAAGAAAATAAAAGAAAATAGATAAAAGTGAAGAAAATACCTAAGAATCCAACATCTCAACTCTATGTCTTACCATCACACGCTCGTCCTCAAAGCTCGATCCCTGGCAACGGCACCAAAATTTGGTGTAGCTCAGTGATGAGTAGCACCTCCTTTAATGTCAATCCGGGAAGACAAGAGGATGGTATGAAGACCTCGAACCAGTGATGGCACAAATCTGTGAGTGAGAAGCACACTAACATGCACACACATACACACACATGCGCACACACGGCAAGAACAAAGAGAGAGAGAGACAATGAAGTAACTTCTATTGCAAAAGAGTTCTCATACAAGTTCAAATCTACAACAAGCTAACCTCAAAAATGAGCTCTATAGCTCTTTTTATAGTTTTTGACTAGTTTTGGCCCTGTCCAGACCTAGTGTCCGGCCTAGTTAAACTTCTATGCTCCTCAAGCTCAAGGACTCCTTGGCTTGCACAAAAAAAGAGTCGAAACTATCCAAAAATGGTATTTACAAGGTTAATGTGGTGATGAAAGTCATTGTTCAAAAGAGGTTCGTTTGGAAAATTTGGATGGCCTATTTGCCAGATCTTTGTTGAATACTTTGTCTGCTTGTGCCTTCTCTCTGCTCTGACTCCCTCTGTTGACTTCCTTGTCTTGTGAGTCCTTGGGTGCCCTGACTGCTTCCAACAGTGCAAATGCCAAGCCTTCACACTTGCCTAGGCATTGAAGAAGCTATGTGCAAACGTTTGAAGGACCACATGAACCATTGCTTATGATATTTTACCATTAACTATGGTGAAAGTCATTTGACTTGAAAGAATATTGTAAGTCCACATATTTCGTGGAGTTAGCAGAATGAAGACTTATGAGTTCTTCAATAGAGGAATAACTCCTCAATCATAGGGAGTACTTTTTCGATGGAGCCAAAAACTTGAATTCAAATTCAAAATTTAAAGAGAACTCTTATAAAAGAGCTATGTAATCTCACGGACAATTGTGCCGCCATTATTGAGCTATTTGTTGATCAAATTGTAGAAGTTGAGTGGCTTACACCATACCCCACTATTCTCACTATCATTGGGCATCATATCTATGCCAATGATCATGTATAACATTGTTCTATAATACATTACAGTATTGATCACATCCATCTTCATCTCTGCTATGTCTACTCAAAACAGTGTACTTGTGATAACCATATCTCAGTGATATCTCCATCATTGTTCATGTTCTATAGCTTGTTGGAACCATTTCTAAGTCAGTATATGCTGCCAAAGTGTCAAAGGATTTTCTTCAGCCAATTGGGAGAAAATTGCCTCAAAGTACTCATTGTTCATTCTCTGCATAGTCCCTAAAATATCGAGGGTAAGCTATTGATTGTTAAATTTATTACTCAATACATAGTGCATCATTTTAATTGATTCCACTTGGAATCAGTATCTACCTAAGTTAATCTGATTTCCCCAAAAAGAATTTTCCTAATTGCTACTGTATTGTGAGCACTAAGCAAATTACCCAGCAGGTGTCAAGACCAAAATAGCAAGTTTTTTGTCACAAGCTAGTTGCAAAGTTATCTGTGTTGATCTAATTGTTTGAAGCATCATCTCCAAAGTACATAGGCACTTATCTAGTGTCATTAGCAAGATAAAGAGGCCTACTATCAGACTCTGAGGTGAAAGAGGGCAGGTACAAAGCAGGGATTAGCAGTATCAACTCATTCTCTTGTGGTATCCATCCATCTCTTCGAATAGGTGTTGCGATTGCGAACACCTCTTTGTGGAAGCAATGGGGAAAACTTACATTAATACCAATTAGAACGAAGCTTCAAATGGCTAATGGCCATGTTGAAAAACCTTTAGGATTACTAGAAGCGATAACTCTACCACTTCTCATGTAGAGATTGAAGACACATATGTGACTTTGGCAAAAATAATATCTATGAAATGATCCTAGGAAGACTCTTCCTATGGCAATTCTAAATAGTAGAAGATTGGGGATCATAACCAAGGTCAATCTAAAAGGTTATACCCTCAAAGATGTACCACCCCTACAGTGGAATCCTATCCACAAGGTGCAAGAAGATTCAATCTCTGTGCATTCTGAAAGTTCTTCTGATCCATATTGGATGCATGAAGATACTCACTTGTGGATATGCAAGGTCATAGAGGAAGAGGAAAGATGCAACACTCTCCCCCTCTTCATCTCTGTCGTCCCTTGACAGGCTTTGCTTCTTGTCCTCAGTTTGTTGTCCGCACGCATCCCGTGGCCAGTTTTGCCTGATTCTTGATCTTGCATTACGTTTTAGAGGCGCTCTGATTTGTCCTGGTTGCACACATCGGACCTGGTTGCATTACTCCAAGCCGGTTGATTCGGTTTGCCACGCACGCCATTAGTGCACATATGCGGATGTAGCTCGTAAGCCTTGATCTGAATCCTCTATAACTCAAGAGGTTGAAGCACCCTCATATGTGATACTTGTTGGCCCTGATTCCTCCTTCCAGCTGCGTGCTTTTCCTTGGTGTGTGCGCCCCTGCGGGCTCTGTGCAGAGATGGGTGTTGCGCCCCTACGGGGCTTCCTACAGAGATATGTCTTCGGATATCATTGTTTTATTCTTTATTGAGTTGTTTTTGACTTTGATCTTCTTCTTCTTCTTTTTTTGCTTGATTCCCCTTCCACACGTCCCTCCTCCTGAACTCTGTCGTCCCCGACAGGCTTTTTGTGGTGACGTGTGTAGGTTTGGATGGCGTGTTGCTCTCTTTGATTTAGCAGATTAGCATGACATAGCATGAACTCCTTCCATTGCTGAGACTTTACTCCGTCCTCTGGCGCCTGTCTATGATCAGCAAAGAAACTTGTCTCATAGGCCACCAGTCTTGCATTCAAATTGGAAGTCATTTTAACAAAAATCTCTTAATCAATTTCAAAGAAGCCTGTAAAGAATGCTTCTTCAAAAGTCTGCATATATGTCGATGGCAAAAACATGAGACGAGAATAATATGCCATAATAGTTAGTCTGCTCGGGATAGTGGATAAATCAAAAACGAGTGCTTCCGATCCTTGAGTAATTCCGATGAAATTCAAAAATGTATATTTGGCATGTTGGAACACTTTTAGCATTGTTAGTAGCATACTGAATATTTTGTTAGTCATTTTGACAGCTAAGTCCGGAACTGAAACGTATCTGGAAATCCAAAATTCCATTGTCTTTACCATGTATTCTTCGGTTGGTATATAATTATGTGGCGGACTAGGTAGTAAAGGGTAGTTGAGCCATTGATTATTGATATTGCCTTGGCGCTGTCCTTCCCAAAATTGCGTCCAAGATCGTCGACGGGGTACAGGACAAAAAGATGGATTGACTTGAAGTGCATATGGTGATGCTTCCCACTGTACCCGCAACGTTGGATGCTTCTCTAAAATCTTTCGTCGCCATATTGGATCCACCTTCTGGAACTCCTCTTGAGTGTAATTGAAAGTGTCATGCCTGAATTGAAGGCTGTGATCCAGATCTTTATTCGTTGCAGACTTTATATAATGTCTAGTTTGTTCTTTAAGTAGTCCGTATGGTACATTAAAGGGCTTCAAAATTTGTTCTAATTGTTTATTTTCTATTTGAGCTTCTTTCATGATCCTGATGATCTGATCTTCAAATTCTGCCGTAAGTTGGGACACCAGTAGTGCCCTTTCTGGTCTGCTCAGTTCTGCAATTTCCCGAATGTTAGGTTCAATGTGAACCTCCTTTTCCTCCTTTACCGGTGAATGATACGAGGGGGGAGAGAGAGGACGTACCTCTTTCTCCACAGTAGCCTTGGTCTCTTGTGGAACTACTGGTGTCCCCTGTTTTGCTCGTTGCTCTAATTGCTCCTGAAGCTGTTTGATTAAATCATCTTTTTTCTTATTTTCTTCTTCAGCCTTAGCAATAGTTGCCTGGTGTTTAATTAGTTCCTGGGCCACAATATTCATTTGATCTGTGTCTTCCTTACACTGCCGCAGGTAGTTATTCTCTGTTTTTTTCCATTTCATTCTGAGGGCAGCTGTGTCCTCCATGTATCTCTTTTCCCAATCTGTAATGACTGCTTGCTCCTGTCTGAGCTGGTCTTCTAGTTTATTGATCTTTTCTTCCAAGTTCTTGATATTTCCTTGTGGGTTGTCAGTAACTGCAAGTGGCGGATCACTAATGAGAGCTGTCATTAACTCTTTATTTCGTTGTCGTATATTGTCAGCTTCCTCTATACTGACTTTAAGCTGAGACTCTAAGATTTTACTTCGTGCTTGAATACGGGTCTTCTCAGTCTCACTCATCTCTAATTTCTTTGTTAGTTCCTGGACTTAGTCTTTCAGTTTTGTCTGCTCTGTCTCTAGCATGTTGTTTCGTGTTTTGACCTCTTGAAGTTCCTTTTCTTTATTCAGAGCTTGTTCTCTTACCTTGGATAATTCGTTGGAAAGATTCTGACCTGCTCTTTCAAGTTCTTTCTTGTCTCGCATGGCTTGGTCGTAATCTTCATCAGCGTCAAGCATTAATTGTTGTGTGTCTAGAGCTGTTCTAATCATATCTTGCACAACAGGCTTGAGCTGAGCTATGTCTACATTCAGCCATGTCTTTGCTATGCCTGGAGTCTCTCCTGTTTGCACATCTTTGCCTTCTGCTACCTGGAGTGTTTCATTATGTGGTTGCCTAACTTGCAGTTGTACCCTGGGTTCTTTATCATCTCCTTTTGCTTCATCATTTTTAGTGGCACTCCCCTGAAACGTGACATCCATTGGGGAGGGTTCTGCCAAAACCCTGATTGGTGTGAAGGGTTCTTCCGTTTCTATCTCATTATCTTCATTCTGTCTTTGTGCTTGTGGTTTTCTGATTCACTTTTATTTCTTGATCGACTGGCTTGAGGCCTTCTGGTTCTTCACCATAGTCAACTTCATTTAATTCGGTCCATTGCCCATCATCCTTCGATTCGCTTCGAATATCAAAATCCAACAATGATGTGTCCTTTTCTTCTTTGTCCTGTGATGACAAGCACAAAGACAGATATCTCCATATCTGTCTTTGTGCTTGTGGTTTTCTGATTCACTTTTATTTCTTGATCGACTGGCTTGAGGCCTTCTGGTTCTTCACCATAGTCAACTTCATTTAATTTGGTCCATTGCCCATCATCCTTCGATTTGCTTCGAATATCAACATCCAACAATGATGTGTCCTTTTCTTCTTTGTCCTATGATGACGAGCTAGAATTGTCTAATCCTATTTCGCGGTATCGGTGAACTTTAGTGAGTTTTCTTTTTGTATTTAATCCCTGTTGTGACTGCTGATAATGATGACCTTGCACTGGTAAGTTGATTTGTCCCTCCGTGTATTTGTGCGTCTCTTCCAGTGCTTTAGTCAATTCTTCCTCCGTGATTTGTTTCTGTCCTGCAATGGTTACTTTGGGAAGTACATGGACTCTTTTTGTCATATGTTCTCCTTCTTCATCTTGCTTAACTTCTCGTAGTCTTTTTGTGCCTCTCATTCTTGGCTGAGAACTGGTTTCTGCTTCTTCCCCACTGATGGAAACCTTCTTTTTCTTAGGGACAATGGCGGGTTTTGCATATTGAGCTAGCTTTTCTGAAGTTGGCATCTCTCTCAAACAATCCTTCATATCTAAAGCTTCATATATCAGTAATGTGAGAGCCGAAATACCATTCAAAAATTTCTTCTGGCCCCACTTCTTATGGGCTTCAAATAATCTTTCTTGAACATAGCCTGTCATATTCACTTTGTTCCCAATTTGTCTCATGGCATGCGATAGTAATTGTACGACTATCTTCTGTGGAGCGGTATACCTGTGCATGCTTGGGAAACAAAAGTGTTGATGCACCAATCGAACAGCATCTTCTATGTCAATTCTGTTTATATCCAAAAATGATCTCTTCTTGGGATCATGGCACTCTGCTTTGACATTTGTGACTCCTTCTTGCTTCCATCCAAATGCTCTGTTGATTAATTCGTGTGTGAATTGGATGGTCTTCCAGGTTCCCACTTTATCTAATACTTTCGCTTCTGGAACAGTTATCTTTGTTGTCGCAGGCTGTAATGTGTTCATGACCTGTGTACACCTTTGAAAGTCCGGTACATAGATAGGCAATTTTAGGAATGACTCTAATCCGGCCTATGTCCATACTTCTTCAATATGTGGCAAGCCTTGGACGATTGTTTTGAAGTCCTGGGATAGGATGGGAAAATAGTGATCTCTATCCATTATTTTGATAGTAGCCAGGAAGATGAGATCTGACACTGGTTGGTCATCCCGAAACCAGTGACCTCTTGCTTTTGTAATTGACTCGAGTGGGAAAAGCTGGACCTCTTCCTCTTGTGTAGCTTCGGAACTAGTAGACGCCATCTGCACTCAATATAGAGTATGAATTAGTTGCCATATATTATCAAAAATCCTCCTTTATTTGATTGTCATAAGCTCGATATTGCTCCGAGTGAATTGTGTCGCCCCTTTCCCGTGGGTGTGAGAAAGGTAATACCTGGATTTTTCACATTTTTAGGTATTTTTATATTTTCATCTGAAAAGGAAAACAGAAAAGTTAGATTATAGCCGAAGCGGTTATTATTTTTTTTTTTGGAGTAATTTTCTTAATGTATGTACAAGTGCTCTCCTATTTCCCAAGAGGAAAACGTGCTTGACTATCTTGAAATAGAAGAAGGATGTGCCGAATGCTTGGCCTTATAATGTGGCCCTATCATGCATACTTTGGGTCTCGAAGGCTCCATATGTGTGCAATTGGAAGTAGTTGGTTGGTGCATGCCGTTTATTTTGTCTTTAGGTATCCAAATCTGCTTCATTTTGCTGGGCCTTGTTGTACGTTGCCTAATTCCGATGAATGTGGCTCTTTTCTTGTTGCATGTCTGCTCTATCTGATTTGTAAATCTCGGAATGGCTCGGGTTGCCATTACAGACTCCTTCTTTCTCCAGTAGTTCCTTTTTTGTGGCTGTTTTGCCTGTGGACCATATTGGTTCTTGTTGTGCTGAAGATCATCATTTCGGCTTAGTTTCTTTGGAGCGCATGACTTAGGAACCCAGATTTGCGAATGATCCTGTTGAGCGGCTACTACTTTCTTTGGAATCCATATTGTAGCAGTTCGTCGATGACTTCGTTGTTCCGACTGAGTTGGTTTCTCCTTTGATTGTTTGTTCTGATGTCGGTTGTGCTTCTGTCGTCGAAGATACTCCTCCACTTGATCTTTCTTTATCCACGCTTGGTTAGAGTATGGAATAGGGTATATTTTAATAGGTACAGATTTTGAATTACTCAGAGGACTAGTCTCTCTTAGGCATAGTGCTTTACTGAGGTCAGTTTTAGCTTGATTGACACTCTCATGACTTGCTAGACTAGAAGATGGTGTGCCAGTAGAATTCGATGTGTCCGCACATATAGTACTTGACGAAGGTGTTTCTATAGTGCTAGTGATCATACATTCATGACTTTGTTCATTGGAATGAACTTTTTGCTCCATGCTCACAGATTTGATTGGTCGTTCGTCTAGCAGACTGAATACTTCACGATGTCCTATCCTGGCTGAGATGTATCCTAAAGCCAATTGAATGGTCACCTCATATTCGTAAATCTAGTCTTGACTTAACACTACCTCTTCAAGTAAATCTTGATCATGACACGCTAATAGCTTTTGTTCCATAGTGTTGTTGCCAAGGTGCAGAGGTAAGGTGATTTCACCTATGCATTGAGTAATCGTTCCTCCTATTCCTATCAACTGTGCCATCGATGGGCGTACTTCCTCCTTGAGTTTTTGGGTCAAAGAAAGCTTGATAGAGCTTACAGCAGCTCCTGTGTCAATGAGAGCATCCACCAAGTGGTACTCCGTTTTACCTGCTCCCAAATTTAAATATGGTTGCGTTCTCTGTGAACCTAGGTTTTGAGTGGCTCTAAAATTAGCCATCGGGATGAGTTCTTCTCCTAGTCGATATCTCTCATCTCGCTCTCTCATCCACTCTTTCCGTTTCTTAATTCGTTCTAGGGCTTCCTGTCTCGCTTCTTCTCGTATCCTTTCCGCTTCTGTGCGTCTATTCTTACCTTTGATTAATCGAGACATTGTTTCTTCGGTCAATGGTTCTAGATATTGTTTTACTCTACATCCACTGATGTAGTTTGGTAATACATCTCCATCTAAGGTTGCTAAGCTGATGGCTCCACTTGCAGATATACGATTAATGATTAATGGACCATATCCTCTCTTCTGCAACTTCTTAGCGTGTTGTTTCAAGGTGTATACCAAAACTAAATCTCCTTCCTTCAAATTTTTGTCCTTAATGTGCGCATCAAAGTAGGCTTTCTGTCGTCGTTTAGCAGCATAAATGCCTGCTACTGCTTGTAACCTAATTTCGTGAAGCTTTTCTATTTGATCCAATTGAGCTGATAGTTCATGTCCTGTCCACTCGTAAGTAGTTGCTACTCTCAGAGTGGGAATTAAGAAATCAATTGGCAAAATAGCATTTTGTCCATATAAAATTGAAAGGAGTAGTGCCTATGGCAGTTTTATAGGCTACTCGAAATGCCCATAAAGCATGATGTAACTGCTTATCCCAATCTGATCTACCATTGTTAACAATTTTGGTGAGAACTGTACACAAGATTTTATTCGAACTTTCGGCTTGTCCATTGGCTTGTGGGTGATAAGGAGCTGATTTCTTATGAATTACCAAGAATTCATTCAATAAAGCTTCTATAACTTCATTCACAAAGTGCGTACCTCTATCACTCACAATTTCTATTGGTAGTCCAAATCTAGTGAAAATGTTCTCAAAGAGAAACTTGGCCGTGGTTCTTGCGTCATTTTTCTTGGTTGCTTTGGCTTCAACCCATTTGGTCAGGTAGTCTGTGGCTACAATTATATATTCGGCATGGGATCCTTTCGCTGGTGGGCTAATAGGTCCTATGAAGTCTATTCCCCATTTCGTGAAAGCTCTGGCACTCATCATGGGCCTAAGTGGCATTTCATCTCTCCTAATTGGATATTTGGTCTGTTGGCAAGTATCACACCGTTGCACATATGTCATGGCATCTTGGTGTAGAGTTGGCCACCACATTCCAGCAAAGAGGATCATTTTTGCTGTTTTATCTGTAGAGAAGTGCCCTCCTACAGCTCCTGTATGGGCCATCTCTAAAACAGAAAGATATTCGTCTTCGTGAATGCACACTCTTAATTGGTTATCTCTCCCTCGTTTAAAAAGTTGTTTTCCTATAATGGCATAATCCTTACTTTGTTCTACAAGTGCACGTTTCCTTGCTATAGTGGCTCCTTCTGGGTATTCTTGAGTCTTTAAGAACTTTACCAGAGGCATGCTCCATCTTGGTGCTACTGTAGAATAGCATAAAGTGGAGTTCTCGTCCGGGATTTGTTCTTGACAGGTTTGACAGGCTAATACATAGTTATGTGCATCTCTTTGCATGGTTGGCCAATATATGCCTAACCTCTTCAGGGTTTGCCACGTTCCATTTGCATTCAAATGAGTTTTCCATTGGTTTACATGTGCTTTCTGAAGCCATATTTCTTGTTCCTCTTCTTCCACGCATCTCATTAATAATCCACTTGAATCCTGGTGATACAGACTTCCGCAATGATATGAAGGTTTTTAGTCTTCTAGAGGTCTTGGGTTTTGTTTGGTGTGATCCCATCTTTAGGTCCATGTGTAAGTATAGGGATCAACTTTTCTGCCCATTGAGGACATACTTCCAGGTTAAAAAGGTACGTATCTGGCAGATCATCTGGTACTCCTATGGGCGGTTCTCCATAGGTCATTCTTCATAAGTGATCTTCTCTTATGTGGGTATTTCCTTTCTTGACTACTACCTCAAAATCAAATTCCATTAGCAATAAAAACCATCGTACTAGTCGTCCTGTATTACAAGGATTGTTGACTAGGTACAGTAGGGCTTGATGATCAATGAAGAATTTGAATTTGTTTGCCAACAGGTAATGTCTGAACTTTTTGACTGCATACACCATCCCTAGGCCTTCTCTCTCCGTGGTGGTATAATTGCGTTCTGCTTGATTTAATTGTCTACTAGCATAGGCTATAGGGTGGTCTAGTTTTCCCGTATCTGCAGGCTGAGCTAAGATGCAACCAATGGCAAACTTGGAAAGATCCACATGAATGTGAAACGGCTTATTCCAGTTAGGTACTCGAAGGATTGGTGCTGAACTCAATCGATTCTTTAATTCATTGAAGGCTTTTTCACATTCTTCGGTCCAATTAAATTGTGTCAATAATGTTGGAACAAGCCAATCACAAATCGGTGATTATAAAGATCTTGAAGAAGACTTATGGTCAGAATGAAGTGAAGGAAGACACTTATGAAAATGAAGAAGACTTCAGGATGATGTCTTGTACACATATGTACATATAAGTTAAGAATCTTGTAAATTGAGTATAGTAAAACCTTTAGGATGATAAAGAGCAATGTCATAGATACGGGATGAGTCAAAAGTCATGTATATATAAGTTAATGATGACAAGAATTATGTGAGAGAGTCATTTGTAGATGACAAACTTCAGAAAGTTGTGTAGAGAGTTTTTTCCCAGAAAATAGAGACGGGTTTTTCTCTGAGTGCTCTCTGTCTGATCACGTGGATCAGAAATCTTTTTGTACACATCTAATTGAGAAGCTAATGAAGCTATGTCTAGAGTTTCAGAATCTAATTCCTTTCCTACTATGAGAATGATCAATAGGAACATTCATATGTGAACTATGGAAACTGAAGTCTGAGAGTAGCGCACTTTTCCGTCTCAGTATTTTGATCAGATCTGAGTGTATACTGTAAAGTTTTTTATGAGTGAGCACTTAAAATTTAAGTTAGAAGATAAGGAAGCTATGGCTAAAAGCATTTAGCAAAACGGGTTTCAGATTGGGAGAAATCAACTTAAAAAGTTGACTATGTCGAAGGCGCAACTTCTGAGAGACATTTTCTGACATGTCTTTGATCTTAATGATCAAATTAAACTTTTGGTGATTAGTTTTGAGAACTAATGATTGACATGATTGCGCAAAGGTATTGCGAATACTTGTGCATCATTTACTTGAAGAAAATTGAAACTTTATGCAGGTAATAAAGTGGATTCCTGAAGCAGACTTTCTGAAGTAGACACTTCTTTACTCAGAGAAGTGTTGATTGAAGTTTTGGTAAAGAAGAACATTGTTTGTGTAAAGTTTGGTTTATAACTGACATAGAAGTGTTCTTAAGTCAGTATAGATCAAATCTTTGGAGATTAAGAGGTCTCCAACAGTGGTATCAGAGCTGAAGGTGAAATACAAGAGAAGAAAAGACAATTGAAGTTCCGACTGGTGCAGATATTGGAGATCTTCCAAATCAAAGGAGGACAAGGACAAATTATTGAAGATAACTTGTAGAAGTTAAGAGCACGAGTTCGAAAGAATCAAGAAGGACAAAGCTTATATCAAAGGTACATTTTATCCTCATAAGTCATAGTAATTGCAGATACAGAAGGTCAAGGATGGGAGAAAGCTTGCAGATTGATAAGCTAGATAGAGAGAACTATCCAACTTGGTCCATGAGGATGGAGGCACACCTCATGAGTAAAGATTTGATAGCATTTATTACAGGAGATGAAGAAAAACCTGAATTTGCAGATCCTAGTATTCCTACTAGGGAAGAGCTTGCAATTTTGAAGACATGGATGAGAAAGGATGCTCAAGCAAGGAGTATCATCTACATGGCTGTAAATGATTATCTTCTACCTCACATCAGAGGTTTGGAAAGTGCTACAGATGTTTGGAATGCCTTGGAAGAGCATTTCCAAAATACAACTAAGTCAAGGAAGTCCTCACTATGGGCTGAGTTCACAACCTTCAAGAAGAAGAGCTCACAATCAATTTCTGATTATGTGGCAAGGATGAAGGATATTGCAGATAGCTTGGGAGCAGTGGATGAAGACATTGAAGAGGAAAAGTTGGTAAGACAAATACTTACAGGTCTGAGAGGAGATGAGAAGTGGAAGCCTTTCATATTGTCCATAGAATTGTCACTTGATCACTTTACTCCTGATCTTAATCAATTGCTAGGACACATGCTAACCTTTGAGCAGGATCTTAAAGGAGACAATGATAGAAGTACAAGTCAAGCTATGTACTCCAAGGACAAGAAAAAGAATGGCAAGGGAAAGCAATCGAATGATGATGAAGGGAATTCAAATCAAGCTAACTTCACAAAAGGGAAGATGAATTTCAGAGGTAAAGGAAGAGGAGGTAAGAACAAAGATAATGCTAAAGCTTGTTGGATTTGTGGCAAAACTAATCATTTGGCAAATGATTGTTGGTATAACAACCAAAATGGTGGAAGTAATAATCAGAATTATAATCAAAGAGGTAGAGGAGGCAGAAACCAAAGAGGCAATTTCAAAGGAAGAGGTGGTAGGACATCATATGGTAGAGGAGGTGGAAGAAACTTCCAATCTCAGTCCTACAACAACAATTATTATAATTATGCATCAGATCAAAAGGATGATATGACTCTTATCTTGAATGCAACTCATGAATCAATGGGAGAAGATCAAAGAGTGTTTTATATTGACTCAGGGTGTAGCAACCATCTGAGTGGGAATCTATCCTTGATGACTGATATGGAAGCAAGGGTGAATGGACATACAGTTCAAACAGGTGACAATACCAAACATAAAGTGGAGAGCATTGGATCAGTGAAGACAAAGAGTGGAAGTACACTTCTGAGCAAGGTACTTTATGTTCCTACTATTCCTAAAAATTTGATAAGTGTAGGGCAAATTGTGGAGAAAGGATATGAGGTAAGATTCACAAATGATGGTGTTTATGTGCAAGATCCAAATCAGGGATATAGAAACATAATTGCAGGTAAAAAGGAAGGAAGATTGTTCACTCTCAAAGTCCAAGGTAATGTGGGACATGCATTATTTACCTATGGAAGTCAAAAGGTATCTGAATTAGACCTATGGCATAAAAGGCTAGGTCATTTCAATGAGAGAGCTATAAAGGAAATGTCGAAGAATCAGGTGGTACTTGGATTGCCAAATATTGAAGGGCAACATATGGTGTATAAGTGTGAAGCTTGTCAATTAGGTAAAGCACATAAAGGTTCTTACAACAAATCAGGGTACAAGCATTCAAATATGCTTGAATTGGTTCATACAGATGTGCGGGGTCCCTCAAGGGACTATAGCATAAATGGATCCAGATAATATGTGTTGTTTGTTGATGATGCAACCAGGTGGATTACTTTGTATGTAATCAAGGATAAATCAGAAGTTTTCAAGACATTCAAACATTTTCATGCCTATGCAGAAAGTATCACAGGGCAAAAGCTCAAGAGGTTAAGATCAGATGGAGGGGGAGAGTATTTCTCTAAAGAGTTTGATGATTATTTGTGGAATGCAGGTATAAAAAGAGAAGTAACTTGCAGGTACTCCCCTCAACAGAATGGAGTAGCAGAAAGGAGAAATAGGACTCTTGTAGAATTTGCAAGAGCCATGATGAAGGAAAAGAATTGTCCAAATTACTTATGGGCAGAAGCTATTAACACTGCAACATACCTTGTGAATAGGTTGCCTTGCAAAGCTTTGGATGGAGGAACCCCTTATGAAGCATGGTGGGGTAAGAAACCTACTCTTGATCATTGTAAGGTATTTGGATGTATTGCATATGCTTATGTTCCTTCACAATTAAGACATAAGCTAGAACCAAAAGCAGAGAAGTATGTGTTTATTGGATATGATGATAGACAGATGGGTTACAGGTTGTGGAATCCATCCACAAAGCAATTTCTTGTTACTAAAGATGTGACATTTGATGAGCAAAATACATGGTATACAGGATCAACAAATGATTTTGCAGGTGTTGAAGAAATACAAAGGAAAGGAAAGGCAAAAGTAAAAGTGTGTGAAGAAGTTGTTGATGAAGTTGAATCTAGAAGTAGATTGCAGGATCATGTAGAAGAAGGGCCAAGATTTGATCCAGAGTCAAATGAGGCTGAAACTTCGAGAAGTGCAGAAATCAGAAGATCTACAAGGGAAAGGAAAGAACCTATAAGGTATAGTTATGATACATCTTTCCTAACAACAAAAGATTATGCTTACATTGTGAAGACAGAAGAAGATCCAACCACTTATGAAGAAGCCAAAGGTAAACAGAATTGGGAGAAGGCAATGCAGGAAGAGTATGATGCTCTACTTGAAAATGAAACTTGGGAATTAGTACCAAGACCAAAGAATCAGAAAATCATTGGATGTAAGTGGGTATATAAAACAAAGAGGTTTGCAGATGGTAAGGTGTCTAGATACAAGGCTAGACTTGTGGTCAAAGGTTATGCCCAAACTTATGGGGTAGATTATGATGAAACTTTTAGTCCTGTTGCTAAGATGTCTACAATTAGGACATTGATTGCTATTGCTGCTTGTAAGGGATGGAAATTATCACAATTGGATGTGAAAAATGCATTTTTAAATGGATACATTGCAGATGAAGTATACATGGAGCAACCAGAAGGCTTCATGGAATCAATTGGATCAGATTATGTGTGTAAGCTCAAGAGAGCTTTATATGGGTTGAAGCAAGCCCCAAGAGCTTGGAATTACAGATTGGTCAAGTTCTTGAATGAATGTGGATTTCAAGCATCAAAGGCAGATAGTAGCTTGCTAGTGAAGGCAAGTGAAAATGGATACATTTACATGTGCATTTATGTTGATGATATTATTGTTACAGGAACAGATGCTCAAGGAATCAATGAACTCAAAAGGCAAATAGAGAAGGAGTTTAAGATAAGTGATTTGGGAAACTTATCTTATTTTCTAGGAATGCAGATTGTGTATACTCAACATGGAGTATATGTTTCACAAGAGAGGTATTTGAAGAATCTTCTAGTCAAGTTTAACATGGAAGATTGCAAGACCTCAACCACACCATTGGAGGTAAATCATAAATTAAGCAGGTATGGAGGTGAAGAATTCAATGATATGAAGAAATATCAGAGTTTGGTAGGTAGTTTAATCTATGCTACCTTGACAAGACCAGATTTATCATATGCAGTAGGTGTGTTGTCACAATTTATGCATTGTCCAAAGAAGACTCATTGGATTGCAGCCCAAAGGGTACTCAGATATATCAAAGGAACCCTAAGTGAAGGATTGTATTATGGTTTCACTTCTGACACAAGAATCAAAGTGTTTAGTGATGCAGATTGGGCAGGTGACTCAGATGATAGAAGGTCTACTCATGGGTATCTCTGTTATGTTGGAGATAAGCTAGTTTCTTGGTGTTCAAGGAAGCAACATACAGTTGCTTTATCATCCACAGAAGCTGAGTATAAGGGAATGGTAGAAGCTGCAAAAGAAGTGATATGGTTGAAGACCTTGATGAAAAGTTTTGAGACTGATCATAGTACTCCAATTATTTTTGGAGACAATATGAGTTCTTTGTATTTGGCAGCTAACCCTGTTTTTCATGCCAGGACTAAGCATATAGAGATTCAGTATCATTTCTTGAGGGAAAAGGTACTTGATAAAGAGATTGAAGTGATGTACACTCCAACAAAAGAACAAGTGGCAGATATGATGACAAAGAGCTTGGATGGACCTAAGCTACAGAGATTCAAGGAGATGGCAGGAGTGAAGAAGAATGGAATAATCACAATTAGTGATTGAGGGGGAGCTGTTGGAACAAGCCAATCACAAATCGGTGATTATAAAGATCTTGAAGAAGACTTATGGTCAGAATGAAGTGAAGGAAGACACTTATGAAAATGAAGAAGACTTCAGGATGATGTCTTGTACACATATGTACATATAAGTTAAGAATCTTGTAAATTGAGTATAGTAAAACCTTTAGGATGATAAAGAGCAATGTCATAGATACGGGATGAGTCAAAAGTCATGTATATATAAGTTAATGATGACAAGAATTATGTGAGAGAGTCATTTGTAGATGAAAAACTTCAGAAAGTTGTGTAGAGAGTTTTTTCCCAGAAAATAGAGACGGGTTTTTCTCTGAGTGCTCTCTGTCTGATCACGTGGATCAGAAATCTTTTTGTACACATCTAATTGAGAAGCTAATGAAGCTATGTCTAGAGTTTCAGAATCTAATTCCTTTCCTACTGTGAGAATGATCAATAGGAACATTCATATGTGAACTATGGAAACTGAAGTCTGAGAGTAGCGCACTTTTCCGTCTCAGTATTTTGATCAGATCTGAGTGTATACTGTAAAGTTTTTGATGAGTGAGCACTTAAAATTTAAGTTAGAAGATAAGGAAGCTATGGCTAAAAGCATTTAGCAAAACGGGTTTCAGATTGGGAGAAATCAACTTAAAAAGTTGACTATGTCGAAGGCGCAACTTCTGAGAGACATTTTCTGACATGTCTTTGATCTTAATGATCAAATTAAACTTTTGGTGATTAGTTTTGAGAACTAATGATTGACATGATTGCGCAAAGGTATTGCGAATACTTGTGCATCATTTACTTGAAGAAATTTGAAACTTTATGCAGGTAATAAAGTGGATTCCTGAAGCAGACTTTCTGAAGTAGACACTTCTTTACTCAGAGAAGTGTTGATTGAAGTTTTGGTAAAGAAGAACATTGTTTGTGTAAAGTTTGGTTTATAATTGACATAGAAGTGTTCTTAAGTCAGTATAGATCAAACCTTTGGAGATTAAGAGGTCTCCAACAAATAATGCATAAAGAGGTCTAGCAATTATGGCGTACATATGTATAAATCTTCGATAGTATCCACAATGTCCCATAAATGCTTGAACTTCTTTAGCAGTCTTCGGTCTTGGTAAATCCAGAATTACTTTAATTTTGTCTTCATCAGTGGAGATTCCATTTTTGGAGACAATATGTCCTAATATTTTCCCTTGTCTAACCATGAAGACACATTTTTCTGGGTTAAGTCATACTCGATATTGTCGACATTTAGCAAAGATCTTTTCTAGCTCTGGGATATGTTCTGATCGTATAGCGGAATAAGTACAAAGATCATCCACATAGACCTCCATGCTTTTTCTTAGAAATTCTTTGAATACATGACACATCAATCTTTGGAAGGTGGCTGGGGCATTAGTTAGACCAAAAGGCATGACTCTAAAGGCGTATACTCCCCATTTAGTTGCGAACGCTGTTTTATGTTGGTCCTCAGGAGCAATAGCTACCTGATTATACCCTGAAAAGCCATCCAGAAATTGGTTGAGGTCGGTAATTAGGGTTATTTGCAGGCATTACAAACTGCATATGTGGTCTAACTGGGATTTGTGTTTGCTGTGTTTGCCCTGACTGTTGATATGAATCATTCTGTGATGTTCCGAGTGGGTTTCTTGAAGTAGTGGCTTGGTCCCTAGGGGGAAACACTGGGATATTCTGATATTTCAACTCAGCTCTTTCCGCTTCTGTTAAGGGCCAATATCTTCTCTGATTCTTATCCAGATATGTGATGATGGTGGAGAAATCAGGATCTTGTAACTCGTAGATGGTGACTGGATTGGGGGCAGCTTCCCATATCGAGGAATGTGCTCTAAGACGATGCTCTATCCCATTGATCAAATATACATCCATTAAGGTGTCATCTTGGGGAATCAGGTCTCCTCTCCATATCTTAGTAACCGTAGATCTCCCTCTAGGTGTAGTTACTTGCTCTTCATTCCCTCCTCCATTTAAGTTTGAAGCATTATTTTCTTCACCAATTTCATTAATGTTTTCTGGGTGTTCTGTGACAACATATTGGATATCTCTTTTGTCCATGTAAAATCCTCCTACGTACTTGACTGCTGGTCTAGGCACTATGTAAGCCTCTGACGCTTTCTTTAACTTGGCCACTGATCTGTTTAGACCATCCAAATAAATAGGGATCTCATTTTGGTTGGTGTTCACATACTCCAAGGAGGTCCTGTACTCTCCCTCAATGATCGACATCCTGCCAATCATGGGTACTGTGTTCTGCATATCCTCTGAAGCCATGGGAATTTCTTCCTCTGACTCACTGGAGGTCTCTGAATAATGTGAACGGTTACTTTGCTCTGCTACACTACCTACAGAAGAGATTACACTTCTTCGGCTTCCTAGAGTTCTTCCGGATCTCAGGTTCATCCACCTAACAACTCTGATCAGCCCTTGCAATCCTCTAGCCTCTGGGATTCTTCACTAAAGGTCAGAATTTCTAGAAGACTTGGCTAGGAATTGACTGAAAAAGAATTTTTTCCAGATCACGATACTTGACTCCAGATTCCACGATACACGATCTCTAGCCTCAAACGATACACGATCTTTGGGCTCAGACGATACTCCATCTCTGATAAATATCGCGATCTCTGATAAACGATACCGATCGCTTGAGTGAAACGATACCGATCTTTGTCTGAAACAATACCGATCTCTCGTGCAAACGATACACGACCTATGAACCAAACGATACACGATCGCTGGTGAATATCGCGATCTTTGATCAAAACGATCTTTGGCACAAACGATACTCGATACTTGGCTCAAAACGATACACGATACCTGATGGAAACGATACTTGATACTTGGGAGGAAACGATACACGATCTTTGAAGTGGAAACGATCGACGATACCTGAACAAAACGATACGCGATCTTTGGTAAGTATCGCGATCTCTGAGGAGCGATACACGATACTTGAGCCAAACGATACACGATCTACGATCCTTGGTCAAACGATACGCGATAGCTGGACAAAACGATCTCTGACAAACGATCTCTTTGAGAAACAATCGCAGGAGAAAACGATCGCCGCAAAACGATCTTTGACAAATGATCGCTGGACAAAACGATCTCTGGATCGAGCAATCTCTGACCAAACGATCTCTGACAAACGATCTCTTTGCGAAATGATCGCAGGAGAAAACGATCGCCGCAAAACGATCTTTGACAAACGATCGCTGGACAAAACGATCTTTGGGAAATATCGCGATACTCAACCACAGGAGATCACGATACTTGTCAGGTATCACGATACTCGACCGTGGGAGCAAACGATACTTGACCCTTAGACAAATTTTTGAGAGATGTTTTTTCTAAGTTTTGGTTGTACACATGCTCTACTCTTTCCTCTCTCCTCTCCTCACTCTCTGTATCACCCCAAATCACTCCTTTTCACCTCTGTCAGTACCAAACGATACCTGACGCAGATCGTTTTTCCTTCCTAAATTGATTTGCTGAGAAATTTTGATCAAAAGGGTGGGTTAGCTTACCTTGGTAGCTCCTATAATCTCTTTGTCACTTCCCCTTGCTCTGTGCAACCCCAGCTTGCCCGATTGCTCACTCACGATCTCTGGCGCAGCTCTCACGATACTTGACACTGTAGCTCACGATACTTGCTTTCAATCAAGTGAATTGCAAAATGACTATTTTTGGCTTTTATACTTGGGATTTTCTTGCTTACAAAAAGGAAACTTTACTGAACAAAGACTAAACTCTACCCCGATGACTTGGTCTACTCTCTAACTACTCCTACTCTACTCCTTCTACTCACTTCCCTAAACTAACAACTCACTACACACACTCCAAGAATGAGAAGTAGCAAGTGCGGTTGAAAATGACTTACCAAAGAAGAGAAAATCACCACTCCTCCTCTTACTTCAATGCAAAAAAGCTACTTACCATCACACAATTGCCTCGGTTTGATTCGTCACTCCCCGGCAACGGCGCCAAAAAGTGTGTTGACCTAAGTACCAACTTAGGGACTTGCGGAGAAAGAGACTATACCTCAATCCCCTCTCAAGTGCATATAGTGGGGATACACGCTTTTAATTATCAATCCAAAGAGTATACAAGCCTAGCCGAGTGTATGAGGACATGCAATCATGTGATGATCAATGCAAATGGACTACTCAAAGAGTGTAAATAAGGCAAAGATTTATCCAAACAAGCTTCAATTGTTGGTCATGGCGAAACGATACTTGGTGTAGTAGCCGTCAATATTTTGGACTTTTCTCCCAGCTCCGAGCTCCAAATATAGCAAATAGCATATGCGTTTCGAAGCTCTCGAGAAGACGCATCCAATGGCAGTGGTTTCACTCAATTCCAACGCTCCTACTTCAAGTTATGAGCAAAATACTGAGTCACAAGAAATACTTTTCTACACTTCAGCACTTCCTACACTTCGCACACACCTTACCTACAGCAAATAAACACTTTCATGGATAGACAACACTCACAAGCACTCTTTCCAAGCAATACACATGCATACAAGCTCACAGAGAAGAAGATACAGAGTGAAGAAGACACAAATTCGAATTTCTGTGCTCTCTCTTCTCACAATGGCAAAAAGTTCTTTACAAAGAGTCACATTTGACTTATATACTAGTGCCCTAAAAATGGTCCTTTCACACAAAAGACCGGCACTTTATTCACTAAAAGACTAATTTCCTACTATTTTACATGGGTAAATCTCCAATCTTCTGTGGGGATGCATCTAGAGGACTCCTCTAGTGCATTTACAACGGAAAATATCTTACAAGAATGATTATGATACAAAAATATGATGTCCAAATCGGAAAAATTTTGGGGCCCATCTTTTTCTCTGCTTTGTGCTTTCTTTAGCTCTGCAACAGTGACAGATTGAGGTCATAGAAGAAGAAGAGGACAATGACAATCTAGAGTCTGTTGTGATGGATAGTTGTTTTGACTCCGAGGAGAATGTTAGGCCGCGGAATGGAATGTAATTATACCTAGTGGAAAATGTAATTGGGAAAAGATGCACATCGAAAGGATGTAGCACAATCATTATAACTCTTTGATAATGAAAGAATGTGTGGAAGTGAGGGGCAGAGTGAACACATCGGATTGTGAGTCTGGGCGGTGTGCCCGCGGACTGATTCTAGCGTAGTGTACTCATATTGTTGTATTGTTCTTTTAATGTATTGGTACTAAGTAAATGTGGTAATTTTGTTGATGTTCTGTATTCATTAGTGAAGTTTAAAGTTAATGGTGATAGAGCGTCAATCGTCAATAAGGAATTTGCGTACCTCGGTTGCAGCAAATACTTCTTACTATTGAGAAAATTGCTGGAGGAAATTAATAGTTAAGTTTGTTGGAATAGTCAGTGTAGGGAATGTAGAATACGGTACAATAAATGTTTAAATTGGGGAAATAAATATAGGAACTCTATAATATAGACCCCTGACCATCCCAAGAACCCATTGGCAGTTTTATTCCAGTATTAGTTAACACTTTAATACTTTAACACTGGCAGTGGCCATGGGGCATGGAGTAGCCAGTCTGAGAGCATATTAAGGTTTGAAGAAGAATCCTATGATATATGCCATAATGCATTCCGAAGAATCTTACCCAAAGTACAGACGTGATCAGTATCCCTGGAAAGTTCCTAGCATGTTGGGAATGCCCCCAGTGGTAGTGGTGAAGGTCCATCATCAGAGGGAAAGCAGGATATATGGGCTAGTGGAGTGCCACTTCAGTATTTTCTGGTTCAAGGATTATAGAGTATACCAGAAGTGCAACCAATCTCATCTGTTGAAAGTACGGTCAGAGTAGTAGTCACTAATTCCGATGATAGTTAAGTGAATTCCAGTGAGACTTTGGTGAATTTTGGTGATAGTTTGTTGAATTTTGATGATAGCTCAATTTTTGGTTTTGCTTTCAGTGAAATTATTGTATTGGTGGATGAAAGTTTTGGTGAAAAGTTGATCTTAGATGCGAAATGCGAGGAATGGCAGTTGCATTTAGACATGTGATCGACTCAAAGATATCATACCACCTGAGAAGTTGCAAAGTGGTGATATGACCCAATAGCAATCAGGCTCAACTTGTTCAAATCATTCTGAAGTGATACTTCCTCTTGATTTAGGCAACATGATTAGTATGCAGCAACAGCATCAGCAGCAACACCAATAGCAACAACAGCAGCAGATTATACCTCCACGGCCGGTACCTACCGAAGTTACGTATACAAAATTTGGTGGATTCCCAGGTGATAATCTGTATGCTCATGTTCGTATTTTTGAAATTAATTATGTTGTACTCAATTATCCAGCGGATCCGGCATATAAGGCTCTAGTGTTCCAATCTACTCTTGTTAATGAAGCTGCTCGTTGCTTGACCAAATATGATATTAATCATTTCGGTCAATATGATGATGTTAAAAATGCCTTTTTACAATGTTTTTTATTAAAGAAAAATGTGGTTGAAATCTTTGATTATTTACAAAACAATAGACAGAAACCACATCAAAGTGTGTAGGAGTATGCAACTTTATTCTGCCCTCATCTATGGTAGTTGTCGTCGATGCAAGCTAATCTACCGGATGATGTGATTACCCAGTATTTCATTAATGGATTAAACCCCCAACTCAAACAAGTTATGATTATATGATGTGTGGGTGGCATGACCTTGGATGCAGTCATTGCTATGGCATTACATTTGGAGCATAAGGTTGGTGGTTTTACTGAAGATTTGGATTGGTTAAAGGCTTCCAAGAGCACGAATGATGACCCACTGAAACAAGTATATTGCACCAAATGCAAGAACCCGAGACATACCACTTCAGCATGTGCATTAAATCAAATGTATTGTGCTATTTGTAATACAACAAGTCATTCCATCGAAACTTGTCCATACAATGCTAAAGTGCAGACCAGACCGGCCATAAATGCCATAATACAAGAGCAGGGATAACAGGTTACCCACTATGTACCACCGCATTTGAGAAATACCCCTTATCAAAGTTACAAAATCTATCGAGGACCATGATCAAACAATTTTGGATAGCCCCATTGGAATACGGGCCAATCGGATGAAGGTGCATCTCTTCCACCACCGGTGAAATTGGACATATCCAAATATATTGCAAAGAAGCGTCCGAATATGATAAGCAAAGAAAAGAACAACAGCATCCAATGGCAAATATGGTATACATATCAGCGGTAGGTACCTAAGCAGCAACAATTCAAACACGGTCTGGTAAGAACTTGCAACCAGTTGCTAAGATTTTTGAGCCAGGCATTCTAGAACAATAGAGACTAAAGCTAGCACGTGGGCAAGTCAAGAGCCAACATTGTTTCTCAATCTGGTATTGGTTGTCCAGTGAATAGTACAGAATACACCACCGAAAGAAAGGAATTCGGTCCAATTATCACCGGAGGATACATTAGACTCAATACTAGGTACGTTGAATTTTATCTATGTGGAATATTTTATCGATTGCATCTATAACCATACCGTTGGGGCAACTGTTAACCTTGTGTAGAGGAGGTACTGGGGTATCTACTTTTAACAGGAGAATGCAGCAAGCATTCCAGTACTTCACCTACTCAAGGGAGGTTCTCCTTAGGGAAATATACCCTTTAACACTTCTGTGAGCAGGCAGATATCAATTATTGCATAGAGTTGTGAATACTTCAGAAAGTATTAATGAAAAAATGGCAATAATGGAAGACCATCCACTCCTTAGTTCAAATCAGATGATTACAATGTAGGCAAAAGAGATGCTCAAAAGTTCATGCTCTGGGCTAACATGCCACTGCAGATCTAAACAACATCAATACAAGGGATTCTTCCAATCCATACAATGGATACAACTAGATGCAGACTAGCACTGATCAATACAAAGCATGAAGACTTGCTCTAAGGGAAAGAGCACGTAATACCAATGACTCACACTGAATGACCAAACCAAGCCACTCTCTTCACACTATAGTGCTATTAGCCCTCACTGGGAAGCTCAGGCTCTGTATCCTCACCATAGAGTGACTTCCTACAGTAGGCTTGAAGCCACAAAGTGCAAAGAGAGCACCTCTATACGTACGTATGTAAATGTGTGTATCTGAATGTATCCCAAATGAACACAAATCCATTGCTTTTATAGGCTCTAATAGGCCAAGAGGGCCTTGCCGATTCCTCACGTCCACTGATCATACACCGATTGATTGCCCAAAATTGGAGGGGTAGATCAAATATGCCGCCAATCTTGGATTGGATCCTCAAAATTAGGCAGTCGTCATGAATGGTTGGCGGCAACAGTCATTTCTCCACTTTCACTTTTACCACTTACACCTTTACTATCACTTTTGCATGCAAGCTAAGATCCTCATTTTGTGCCGCCTGTGATATTTGATTGACCCTGAGAAGCACATCCTTCACCTAATTTTTGTAGTAGCTTTTGATCCTTCATATTAAGTGGGCGGTGTGGGAGGTGAGTTGTGGGGAGTTGAGAGAGATTATGGGGTTTGTAGAGGGTTGTGGAGGGGTGTGGAGTTGCGTGGAGTTGTGTGGGGTTTGTGGGGTTTGTGGGATTTGTGGGTTGGGTGGGAATAGGGGGTGAGTTATGGGGAGTTGTGGGGGTTTTTGGGGTGTGGTCAAAAATTGATCCAAGATTTCAAAGTTATCATTGCACCATTGGAAAGTACTCGTCGAGAGCTTTCCAACAATATATAACACTGTAGGGTTTGGTTAAGAAATGATCCTCCAAATATCCCTCCAAACTGTATGAGAGCCTTATGTGAGGTCGTGGAAAAATGTGGGATTTGTGGGGTTTGTGGGGGGTTGTGGGGTTTGTGGAGTTTGTGGTGGGCTGAGGGATGGTGTGGAGTGGTGGAGGGCTGTGGGGTGGTGTGGAGTGGTGGAGGGCTGTGGGGTGGTGTGGAGTTTGTGGAGGGGTGTGGGGTTTGTGGGGGGTCGTGGAGTGGTGGAGGGCTCTGGGGTGGCGTGGAGTGGTGGAGGGCTGTGGGGTGGTGTGGAGTGGTGGAGGGCTGTGGGGTGGTGTGGAGTGGTGGAGGGTTGTGGGGTCGTGTGGAGTGGTGGAGGGCTGTGGGGTGGTGTGGAGTGGTGGAGGGCTGTGGGGTGGTGTGAAGTTGTGTGGGGAGTCGTGGAGTGTTGGAAGGCTGTGGGGTGGTGTGGAGTGGTGGAGGGCTGTGGGGTGGTGTGGAGTGGTGGAGGGCTGTGGGGTGGTGTGGAGTGGTGGAGGGTTGTGGGGTGGTGTGGAGTTGTGTGGGGAGTCGTGGAGTGGTGGAGGGTTGTGGGGTGGTGTGGAGTGGTGGAGGGCTGTGGGGTGGTGTGGAGTGGTGGAGGCTGTGGGGTGGTGTGGACTGGTGGAGGGTTGTGGGGTGGTGTGGAGTGGTGGAGGGTTGTGGTGTGGCGTGGAGTGGTGGAGGGTTGTGGGGTGGTGTGGAGTGGTGGAGGGTTGTGGGGTGGTGTGGAGTTGTGTGGGGAGTCGTGGAGTGGTGGAGGCCTATGGGGTGGTGTGGAGTGGTGGAGGGATGTGGGCTGGTGTGGAGTGGTGGAGGGCTGTGGGGTGGTGTGGAGTGGTGGACGGCTGTGGGGTGGTGTGGAGTTGTGTGGGAAGTCGTGGAGTGGTGGAGGGCTGTGGGGTGGTGTGGAGTGGTGGAGGGTTGTGGGGTGGTGTGGAGTGGTGGAGGCTGTGGGGTGGTGTGGAATGGTGGAGGGCTGTGGGGTGGTGGTGGGGGAAAAGAGGAGGGCTGGTGGAGCTGGAGGGGGTCGAGGTGATGGTGGGGGGCGCGGGGGTGGTGGGGAAAAAAGGAGGGGACGGTGGGGTTGGAGGGGGTTGGGGTAATGGTGGGGGCCGCAGGGGTGGTGGGGAAAAAAGGAGGGGACGGTGGAGTTGGAGGGGGTCTTGGTGATGGTGGGAGCCGCGGGGGTGGTGGAGGAAAGAGGAGGGGACGGTGGGGTTGGAGAGGGTCGAGGTGACGGTGGGGGTCGCGGGGGTGGTGGGGGAAAAGAGAGAGAAGAGAGAGAGAGAAAAAGAGAGAGGGAGGGAAATGCCGCGATACAGACCCCCACATCAAGTCTTTGCACCGTCCCAGTGCAATTCTCGAAGCTGAAAACAAGATAGTGAAGGAAGTTCTTCCTCCTTGACTTAACTCAGATAATCCTTCACCCTTAATTCAGGTACTTCTTCACCCTGGACATATTGACCAGGGGTATCCTTTTACCCTGCAAATCCTCCAGATGTACTGCTCCATGAGGTAATACCTTTACCACCGTGTAAGGTCCTATCCATTTTGGTGCTAGTTTGGTTGGAATGGTTGGGACTTGATGCACTAAAACCATGGATCCTTCTTGAACTTCATTAGACCTCAGATACCTGTCATGCAGTCTCTTGCGCTCTTCTTGTGTTACCTGAAGTTTTTGCATTGCTCCTTCTCTATATTCTTCTAATGCCACCAATCTCTCAATGGGAGGTTCAATTCCAATGGTTTTGGTTGCCATTTCCTTTTTGATAATGAATTCAAATGGGGCCAATGCCTCTTTTCCATATATTAAGCGAAATGGACTCTCACCAGTGGTTCCCCTTCTTGTAGTTCTGAAAGCCCAAATTGCACCGATCAATGCTTGTGGCCAAAAGTTTTGATGATCAAAAGATAATTTGCGCAGTAACCCGATCAAAATCTTATTGGAGCTCTCTGCTTGCCCATTTGCCCTTGGATAGTAGGCACAATATTTTTTATGGAAGACCTTGTACCTGTCAAATATAAATTGGAGCAGCTGATTTACAAAATGTGTTCCCCTATCACTAGTGATTTCCAGTGGGCAACCAAATCTTGAGAAAATACGTTTATACAAGAACTTAGCTACTGTTAACGCCGTGCAGTCCACAGTAGCTTTAGCCTCTATCCATTTAGTTGCATAACATGCGGCCATCAAAATATACTTCTTACCCCCAGGTTGACCAGTTGGACTAATTGGTCCTATGAAATCAAGACCCCATCATTCAAATGGGAGCCATCCTGTAGATATGACTAATGGTTGGAAACTCAATCTGGTTGGCGTAGGAGCACATCTCTGGCAAATGTGGCATTCTTTAGAAAACTTGATCGCATCCTTGTAAATATGAGGCCACCATAGTCCCTTGTGGATGATTCTGCGAGCCAAATTTTCCCCCTTTAGATGCCCTTCACTGTGTGCTGCCTCTAGCAAAAGATTTACCTCCTCTGGATAAACACACTTTCTCAAGATATCATCCTGACAGTATTTATATAAATTTCCATTTATAAGTGAATATGCTTTGGTTTTCAGGAGCAATCTTCTCTTTTCTATAGGTGTTAAGTGTTTTGGGAGTTTTCCAGTAGTGAGAAAATGGAGAATTCCATCATATCAATCAGTCTGAATTGCCACTAGAAAGAGATTACTATCCACCAGTTCATCATTAATACATGTTGCCTTCTCACTCATTGCAGTCCTGGATACTTGATCTGCCATGTAGTGCTCTCTTCCTGGCTTAATATGAATATCAAAGTTGAATTCTTGAAAGAGGAGTAACCATCTCCAAATCCTTCCCGCTACTCTAGGCTTGTTTATCAAGTACTTCAAGGGCTGATGGTCGGATATGACTATAAAATGTACACCGAGAAGGTAATGCCGAAACTTCTGAAGAGAAAATACAATAGCCAAGCCTTCCCTTTTGGTCGTACTGTAGTTCCTTTCTGCTTGGGTGAGTAGTCTGCTGGCATAGGAGATAGGTCTATCAACCTTGTGTGATGATGGTTGAGCTAGAACTGCACCAACAGCATGAAGACTAGCACCTGTATGCACATGAAACTCTAATGACCAGTTAGGAACACTTAAAAGTGGAGCAGTACATAACCTCATTTTTAGTTCACAAAATGCTTTCTCAGCTTCAGCACTCCATGAGAAAGGGACCTTTTTACTGGTAAGCCTTGATAAGGGCTTAGCTATTTCTGAATACATTCGTATGAATCTTCTATGATATCCTGCATGGCCCAAAAAACTTTGCACTTCTTTTGGGCTTTGTGGAATAGGCATGGATAGAATAGCAGTAACCTTTGCAGGGTCAACCGTTATCCCTTCAACAGATACTATGTGACCAAGAAGAGTGCCCTTGGTGACCAAAAAATGACATTTAGCAGGATTTAACTTCAAATCTGTTTTGAGACATTGCTCAAAGATTTCCTTTAGATTTTCCAAATGATCATGGAAATCTTGAACTACTGCTCTTCTATCTATGCCTGAAAACACTGAAAAGTCATCCATGAAAATGCGGAGAAAGGTTGTTAACCACTTGCCCAATACCAGATACATTGTCCTATTAAATGAAGCGGGTGCATTCTTCAAACCAAAAGCCATGCGAGTATAGACATAAGTGCCCCATGGAGTAACAAAGGTTGTTTTGTCCCTATCATCAGGATGGATCACTATCTGATTGTAGCCACTAAAACCATCCAAGAAGCTATACAAAGTGTGACCGGCTACTTCCTCAAGTACTTGTTCTGAAAAGGGCTGAGGAAATCCATCTTGAACAATCACTTTATTTAAGGCATGAAAATCAACGCAAACTCTTATTTTTCCACTATTTTTCTTGGGTACAATAACCATAGAAGAAAGCCACCTGGAATGTTCTACTGGAACAATTATACCTGCTTCTTCTAGTTTTGTAACTTCCAACTTTACCGCCTCGGCATATTTTGGATTGAGTCGATACAGCCTACTTCTTGCAGGCGCGGCTCCCTCAACTAAGGGTATTCTGTGTAATCCCAGCTCCTCTGGTATCCCTGTTAGATCTTTGTAGGACCATGCGAAGACATTTTTGTAAGTAAAAAGTAAAGAAGTTGCCTTCTGCAGTAAAGGGGGATAATGCCATAGCCAGGAGGCCAAGTGGACTACTTGAGGGTTCTCTTCATCCCCTAGATTTACTTCTTGAACCAGCGTTTCAGGACTAGTCTTGTTTGAGAAATCATCTCCACTGTATGCAGGTGTGGACTTTAACTTATATGCTGCAATATGTTCTGTGGTCCATCCTTGAGGTATATCTGAAAAGGGGAGATCTTCTTTGCATTCAGGCTCATAACCTTCCTGTTCTGAAACCTCTATAGTTGTTGCCCCTTCAGCATGCGTAATCTCTTGCAAGGTCTCATTCTTCAACTCCTTGGGAACCTCATGGCCTTTTCCTGTAACTCCTTCATCTGCAACTTCTTCCTCTATTTCATTGATTTCCACCGTGCAACATTCTACACTTTCCATCATCCAATTCAATAATGTATCTTCTTCTTGGGGTAGAGAGGGCATTACCTGAGTGTCCACAGTATACCCAGTAGTTTTCCCTGAGTCAAATCCTTCTTCCAAATGTAGTTGCAGTTGGCTATTGGTGCTTGTGGAAATCCATAGTTTGTTTTTCCCCCAATCTTGCAAAGCTTTTGCTTGCCTCAGCCAAGGTCTCCCCAGGAGTAAAGGGTAAGAAGTCTCCTGTGGAAGTGCAATAACAACAAAATCTAGAACGAAGTGGCAACCCTGTACTATCATCGGTACCTTTTCAATAATGCCAAGAGGCGCAACACGATGTTGATCTGCTAGTGTAACTGTGAATGGTGCCATCTTGGTGGGGTTCAAATTCAGTTTCTTCATTGTGAAATCTGGCATCAAATTGATACAAGAGCCTCCATCTATGATCACACCTGTGAGAGCTTCATCCTTTATACAAACAGATAATCTTGAGCTTTGGTAGTCTGCTAAGGGTGCAGGGGGAAAATCAACCATGAAACCATTTATACTAGGTGATTGGATCAAGTGAGCAGAGTGTATAATCTTCAATAAGTCACTTATTATTTTTGAATCCATCCTTATAAGTTTGTATAGACTAACCTTGTGATGAATACCTTTCAAGATCTGTTCAATGTTTACCTCATGAGTGTCTTCTTGCAGAGTTATTGGTTGGCCCCTTAGAGAAGTAGCCATCCTTTCATAAGCTCCTTCAATTTCTTCTTGGCCCTTCCACCCAGACTTCTTTTCCTCTTCTTTATCCTGGACACCCTCTTGTTCCTTGTTGGAGCAAGTCTATGACAAGCCTAAGTATTGGCTTGAGTCCCACAAAGTCATAAAAAAAGCCTTAAAATGAAGACTATGTAAAGTTCACTTGTTAACTACCTCTTGTAACTTTTGAAGAGTTTACTTAATGTAAAAGTGAAAGAATCTTAAGTGGTTGAGTCCACTTGATCAAGAATGGAAAGAGGAGCCACGAATTTGTGATTTGTGGTAGGTAGAGAATCAAATCAATCATTGATTGATTGGAGAGTGATTGAGGGAAGTTAGCCTCCCAAACTCAACTATAAATAGATGGCAGTTTTAGTAGTGGTTAGAGAGACCTATGTGAAGACCTCCAAGAGCTGAGCTTTATGCCATATCAAGGTGTGATTACAAGGCACACATATGTATTAGTAAGTCATTGTATTTTACAAGCAATATACTTTCATTTTCATGATTATTTGAGTTCATCTTTCCATGTTTTAGTGAAGTGTACTACTCACTGCCATTACTCTCAGTTTTTCTCAGTCAGCTTGCAGAGATGTTTTCTCTAATCTTGGTGCATCATTTTCAGTTATTTAACTTGGTAAAGTTAGCTCTATAAGTCTAATATATGCTCACAAATTTTCATGTCATTTGGATGTTGCAATCTTCAGTTATGTTCATTTGAAGTCAACAAGGTCTGTTCATCTTCACTTCTCTGTCAGGTACCCGTCTTTTTCACTCATTTTGTCAGAGCCATTTCTCAGTGGTTACTTATCCAAATTCAAAGATTTAAAGCTTGTTGGATTCATCTTACTGTCTAGTATAACCATACAAATTTTCATAATCATTGGATTCCTACATTTTGAGTTATGTTGATTACTGGTTTTTTATGAGAACAATTCATGGTATGAAGATTCATGCAGGAAGGTCAATTTACCATATAATCTTGAAGAAGATTTTCCAAGGCTTGGTAGAGAACAACCAAAAATTGAAGAACAAGACACCTCAGAGGATGATGAAGAATCTCAAATGGAAAAGATCAAAGCATGGAAGTCTAAAGGTAAAGCAAAATTGCAAGAACTTGGACATGAGGCAGAATCATCACATCATGGCCTAAGAAGATCTATGAGGGAAAAGAAAAAACCAGAAAGGTATGGGTTTGACACCTCATTAGTAACTAAACATTCTATCTACATAGCACAGGATATAAACCAAGAGGAGTCATCATCATTTGAAGAGGCCAAAGCAAAATCAGAATGGAAGCATGCAATGAAGGAAGAGATTGAAGCACTTGAGGAAAACAACACTTGGGATTTGGTGCCCAAGACTTCATCCATGAAGGTAATAGGCTCAAGATGGGTCTATAAACTCAAGAAGAATTCTGATGGCTCCATTAACAGGTATAAGGCAAGGCTTGTAGCAAAAGGCTTTGCACAAACTCAGGGAATTGATTATGAGGAGACCTTCTCTCCTGTGGCAAAGATGCCTACTATTAGGGTTTTGCTTAGTATTGCCTCTTCCACATTTGGCTGCTAATCCTATTTTTCATGCAAGGACTAAACATATTGAAGTTCATTATCACTATGTACGAGAAAAGGTCCTAAGCAAAGAGATTCAAATATCATATGTGTCCACTCATCAACAATGTGCAGATATTCTAACCAAAGCATTGGATGGTACAAAGCTTTGCAAATTCAAGGCTATGATTGGTTTACATGTATTGGCTTGAGTCCCACAAAGTCATAAAAAAAGCCTTAAAATGAAGACTATGTAAAGTTCACTTGTGAACTACCTCTTGTAACTTTTGAAGAGTTTACTTAATGTAAAAGTGAAAGAATCTTAAGTGGTTGAGTCCACTTGATCAAGAATGAAAAGAGGAGCCACGAATTCGTGATTTGTGGTAGGTAGAGAATCAAATCAATCATTGATTGATTGGAGAGTGATTGAGGGAAGTTAGCCTCCCAAACTCAACTATAAATAGATGGCAGTTTTAGTCGTGGTTAGAGAGACCTATGTGAAGACCTCCAAGAGCTGAGCTTTATGCCATATCAAGGTGTGATTACAAGGCACACATATGTATTAGTAAGTCATTGTATTTTACAAGCAATTTACTTTCATTTTCATGATTATTTGAGTTCATCTTTCCATGTTTTAGTGAAGTGTACTACTCACTGCCATTACTCTCAATTTTTCTCAGTCAGCTTGCAGAGATGTTTTCTCTGAGCTTGGTGCATCATTTTCCGTGATTTAACTTGGTAACGTTATCTCTATAAGTCTAATATATGCTCACAAATTTTCATGTCATTTAGATGTTGCAATTTTTAGTTATGTTCATTTGAAGTCAACAAGGTCTGTTCATCTTCACTTCTCTGTCAGGTACCCGACTTTTTCACTCATTTTGTCAGAGCCATTTCTCAGTGGTTACTTATCCAAATTCAGTAATTTAAATCTTGTTGGATTCATCTTACTGTCTAGTATAACCATACAAATTTTCATAATCATTGAATTCCTAAATTTTGAGTTATGTTGATTTTTCTGCTCACTGGTCTCAAACTGTAGCAGCCCGTGAAAATCGGGATGATGTCATCAGTTGTTAAAACGCATTCTGAGTGTGTGGTTCATTATTTTTTATGAGATTACTCTTTAAAGTTAGCTCTTTAAGCTACCTAGACTTCCCCAAGAGGAATTAAGCTAATTGCTGTTGTGCTCAGAGAATTATGTAAAACACTGGATAGGTGTATGAACCAAGAATAGCAAGTTTTCACCTCTGAGCTAACTCCAACTTATCTGTTTTGATCTATCTTTTTTAGAGTGATCTTCCAAGGTACATAGGGTGTCTAATACATCCATTGGCAAGCTAAAAGGGCCCACCATATACTCCTGGAGTTCATTTGGCTGGTGTAGATCAAGGATTTTGCAACACCTCTTCATCTTCAAGCACATACCTATCCATCTCTTCACATTCCTCTCTATGGGTTGCTGCCACTTGTCTGGCTCTAGTCATCATGGGCATTGAAGAAGATGAAACAGCATAAGACTGAGTGGTTCTACCTTCTTCTTGTGGAGAGACTGCAATCATGTGGATTGGAGCAGGACGGCTTCTTGGGCAATCTTTGGTGTAGTGATCCTTAGCCTCGGGACAATGCTGACAAGGAGGTGCATCTTCTGAAAGTGAACACCTGTTTTGCATATGGCCATACTCACCACAATGGTAGCACATCAAAGGCCTATTATATCTGGGCTTCGTTGGTATGTTCTCCTCTCTATTAGGTGCATTTGAAGTACTAGCATAATATGAATCCAAAGCTTGAGAGTTACCTTGTTGCTGTGTACCCTTGAGGTAGTAACAGTCTCTAGCTTCATGGCCATCCTTTCCACAAAATTGACAATTTACCTTATTAGGACAATTAGCATTGGAATGCCCATTGTTGTTACAAATTGTGCACCAAATCTGCCTTCTTATATCCTGACTGGTCCGCAAATCTTCTAACTCACGGCGAAGTTGGGCTACTTCATCATCAGTGCGACGTTGCCCAATAGGGACTAGTTCTGCAGCATAATTCGATTGTGTATCCCCTTCAAAATGTTGTTGTTTGTTGTTAACCTTTGGAGTTGTCCTCTCTAATCATTTAGCATAAAGAATTAACAATACATCTTTATTTTGTCAATCCTGGAAGTATACAAGAGACCACAGCCCCTTCTAGATGATAGAATCCAAGAAATAAGATAAAAATGACTGGATTTCTAAGAATAGTGAAAATGAAGAGGAATTTCTAGGGTTTGGAATATCTTGAGCAAATCTCCATCATTTTCAACAATCTTGGTGTCTAAAACATGTCATTTTCTCAGTAGAATACAATCATTTAGTCAAAACTCAGAAATGATACTTGTAACCCTCAGATGAGACAATCGTGATTCTGTGAAAACAGATGATTTTCATCTCCAGCACCATTTTCATCTCCAGCACCATTCTTCATTAATTTCTCACTCAATACATCAACAATCAACTCTCTTCATACATATTCAACAGAAATACACAATAGAAGCTCACAAATCTCCATGGATACACATAAAATAGACTCAACAAATCAAAGAAACCACACAAAAGGAACAAACACGATTTTCTGCAGGAAACTTCTCTCTTCACTTGGATAGCATCAACTACAAATAACCAACCCTCTCATAATAGAGGAAATTGTCTTTTATACATTTTCAAGTGTCCCTTTTCACACTTGAATTTTGGTCCTTTGCTCTTTTATTCTAAAAATATGCTATCTAGGAGTTTCCAAAAATTTCTAGAAAAATTACATAAGATTCTACTCTACATAAGGAAGACTCTTCCTTATTTTTACATCAGTTGCATAAATATTTTTACAAGTTTTTGACATTTTACAATTGTTTCTCATAAAAAATACTCCAAAAAATACTTCTTCTAACATTCTTCCCCTCCTAGACCTTTTGGCTCCTGACAAAAGACATTCCTGCTCATATATTCCAAATGCTCTCTTCACTTCTTCTTTCTTTGATAGACATGTGCCAGTAAGTCATGGCTTCTCCTTTCAGTAACATTCAAGTTGTTTACCATTTCAAATAGTGCTTTCCTCCAATGTACTGCACCTTCTGGCTTATCCATTACATCCTTTTTCAAGTATTCTATGTAGGCAGCTTCATATGCAGTGAGTCGAGACTTTGTGACTACAGACAAGTTTCCAAATATCTCTGATTCTCTTTCAAAAAACCCATAATCAAATGCATCTTTAAAAATTTGTAGATAATGACTGCCCAAAAATATTATTCTGCTATAATATGCCATCAAACATATTCTATCAGGTGTTTCACTGAGATCAAATACTAAAGCATCAGTAGGAGAATTGAAGCCAATGTAATTTAAGATTCTGACATTTGTATCTGTATACGTCTCTATACATGCCAAAATGAGTCTCATTACTATAATCAGTAAAATACATGCTGGGTCATTAACATCTTTATATGTAATGTCTTTGTTTACTTGGCTTTGCATCAGGTGTAATAGGAATCTTATGCTCACAGATTTTTGGATCAATTCCTTTCAAATCCTTATAGCTGTAAGCAAATACATCCCTATAGTTTTTGGCCAACTTTAGTGCCTCCTCTTCTTGATTTGTCATGTCATCAGCTACTACAATATGTCTTTCTTCTCCCTCTTCCTGAGTGATCATGACCTTTTTAGTTTGTTCCTCATTATCATAAGCCTCCCCTTTCTTCTTTTCTCTCTTTGGTTTCATTTTTAGAAGTAGTCTGTCTTCTACTTCATAAGTCTTGAAATTTGCTGGTACATCAAACTGTTGATCTTTGTTTGTTTCTTTCTCCTTTTTCTCATCCTCTTGGCTTTTTTCTATTTCCTTGTGTTTGTTTTTCTTATATTTGCCTGAGATTTTATCTTTTATTGCATCTTTAGCTTTTACTTCTTCCAAATATTATGTTTTCCCTTTTTTTAATATCATTTCTTCTTCCTGGTCCTCTTCTGTTTTTGATACCTTTATCATTTGTATTCCAATGTGAAAAACATCATACCCTTCTTCATTTTGAAATTCCACCCCTACATACTCATCACTCGCCAGATCCATGGTAGCCAAAATTTGGTTCCACCCATAGGGCTCAAATTCTTCATCTTTGAATTTTTGTGGTACATAGCTCTCATCTTGTAACTTCCTCCCTTCTACACAGTCTTCCCTTCTTAATCTCCTCTTTCCATTTGTAAGGTTTCTTAACACATTGCACTTCCATATTGATGATTCTGTTTCATTCTAATCTTCCAACTCTGATTCTTCACTTAAATCTTGATTTTGATGTATCTTGAACCATGCTTGGGGGGATATGTCACAATAATGGCCATTTCTTAGGTTTACTCTGTTTATTCTCGCTTTGCTCTAAAGATATAAGCAGTCATTACCCCAATCTTGCACAATTTGCATATGTCTCATGAATGGACTTCCTAGGATAATTTCATATGAAGTGGATTGTGGAAATTCAACTATGGCAAAAGTATGCTCTATTTCTATTCCGCATATGTCCACAATCACTTTTTCCCATATTCCTAGAGGTTTTTCTATGTGTCCATTTGCTAGTTGCAATCTCATTTTAGTGGGGTATCAATTCATTTTTTCCCCATTTTTCCCAATTTTTCTTAGTCATGATGGCCACACCTGATCCACTATCCAATATGGCTTTGGCATGATTTTTACCAAATTTTATTTTTAGGGTTGAGTTTCCCTCTTCTCCTTCACAATATCCTCCTATCTTATCAATGGGAATGTACCACAATTCCTCCAGTTCCTGCAGCTGTGGATGAAGATTTTCTGGTATTGTTTCCCATTTTTTCATTTGGTTTTGTAAATGAGGATTTTGTTTTACCAATTCCTCCATTGTGGTATGGTGTAAGATTGTACATTGTTTGTCTATATTTACATGGAATGTAATTTGTGGGTTATCATCTTCTTGATTAATATTTCCCCTTGTTCTTGTTGCCTCAGATTCCCCAACTCTTGTTTGAGAATTGTCTGATTCCCCCAGTTTAAGTTGTGCTTCTTGTATGATTTGTTTACACTTTTGCATCCTTTCATGTTCTAAGTCTAGCATAGGATAAGCCATTGCATGATTTGTAGGACTTGGTCCTTCTTGAATTCTTCCCTTGTATGCTTTTATCAAAGTATCTAGACTCTCTGAATTTCTTATCTCTGACTTGGTTTGTGTCTTTTGAGCGGAAGTATTGTTTGACTGTTCCCTATTCTCCTCTTCCAAGTTTTTACCCATTCTTTTTTTCCTTTCCCATTTCCCTTTTTGTCTATTTTTCTTCACCTTTGCAACTGAACCTTCATTTTGTTCTTTAGTTGTTTCTTGTTGTTTAGCTTGTGCCCTTGTTATAGCATTTATATTCACTTGGTCAATATCACTCAACTCTTCTTGCTCCATGATGTTGACTGCTTTCAATGGTATGTTATTAAATGTGTTTTGTTGTTTTTGAGGATTTTTTGGACAATCTTTTATTAAATGTTCCCTGCCACAATCCTTGCAATAAGCTCCTTCTATTCTTAACGTAGGAGGTTGTGGACAGTCTCTAATGAAATGTACTCCCCCACATATATAACAAGTTATCTTTTGGCTCCCTTTGAACTGAGGTTTCTGATTGGACATATAATGATTGGTTATATACATGAATGTGGCTGTATCCATCTCAATTCTCCCATTTCCCAAGTCTAGGGCTTGTAGTTCTGGTTCTCTCAGTTCATATCCTTCCCATTCTTCTTGATATACTTCATTCCATTGATAATCTTCCTTGTATGGTGATCTTATCCTTGAGTTTTCCTCCTCTATTGGTGTGTATTTAATTGGTACCACATTTGTTGGTACTGGAGGTTGTTGCCCAAGTATAGGTCTTGGTTGCTCAATATATCCAGATTCTCTTTGACTTGCATAATCTCTCTCCTTAATGGGTTGTTTATTGCAGAAACATTCCTCTCTCGTATGATTTGTCCGTTTTCTCTCTAGTGTACAGTATTTGAGTGTTTTCCTATCTTGCAACTGTTGTGGTTTTTGATATGGATATTGTTGTACTAAATGATTTTCTCCATAATTATAGCATTTTTTATTTGTTGTTATCTTGGTGTTTATCAAATTGGTTTTAGTGCTGACTTCTAGGGCTTTAGCAATGGCTTGAGCCAATTCTTCTGCTTGTGGAATTTTATCTTCATTTGTTCTAGGTTGATCAAATGCTAAGAGATCTTGACCTCTGTTATCTTCCAAATCTATTGCCTCTTTCACACATGCTCCTAGGTCAGGGCATCTCCTATAATACACTAGGGTTCTTAATTGGGCACTTCTTAATCCTTCTATGAATAGGGATACCTGTCTGGCCATGGAAGGTACTTCTTCTCTGGGACATCTGTCAATGTACTGCTTGAATCTCCTAGCTGCCTCTCTGACATTTTCATCTTTTAGCTGTTTAAAGCTATGTATCAATGTAGTGCTATGTTTTATTCCAGTTTTTGAGAATTCCCCAATGAAGGCTTCTAGGAAAGATTCAATATCTAGATACATTTCCTTTCTCAAGGGAATGAACCAAGATAATGCAGGTCTTGTTAGGGTTAGACCAAATGCCTCAAATTGGACTTTATAATCCTCCACTTCTTCAGCTCTAATTAATTGCCTAAATTCTGCAGCGTGGGCATGAGGATCAGAATATCCTTCATATTGATTTTTCATGCATTTGGCTACCTGATATGGTCTAAGCATTCTACCCTGATTTTGCCAATGAGGTCTTCTTCTCAGAGGAAAATCATTAAATCCTTCTGATTCCTTTTCAAAAGGATTTAAGGAAGTATGTGTTCTCCTACCCTGTTGTTGTTCACCATTATTGTGAATTTCATGTGGACTTGGCAAATCTGATTGCCCTAGGTTCTGTTCCCAAGGTCTCTTGTCCGCACATTGCCCTAGGTCATTAGAGTTTTCTAGGTCTTGTGAGAAGATGTATACACATCCCTGCCTATCCTCATATCTACCATCTTTGAATTGAGCTACTGGTGTTATATTCAGGGGAACCTCTAAATTTCTCAATCTGATGAGAAACTTATGCATTCCATCCTGATGTACATAGGTACCAAACGTATTTGTATACATGTATTTGAGAATGTTTCTATAGTCCTCAGTTTCAGAGGATTCATTTGTTTCATTTAAATTTTCCATGTTGATTTCTTGCCCTAAATCTTGATGGAGAGTGTTAATCTCCAAAAGAACAACCTACTCTTGAATTTAGAACACCTCTATATCAAGAGTAAGTCAAAACCTTCACTAAATTAGAGGTCCAATCTCTAAATTATCAAAAGTTGAAAAATTTTGTGAAGAAGATAAAACACAGAAAGTCTGCTGCACAATTTCTTCTCATTGACCTATCAAACATGTAAAGTTTTCTATGAAATTTTGTATGAAGTGTTGCCTAGAGATTGCGCACCTCCTCCAAGTTAAAGTTCTCAAAAAGGTTTAGTATAACTTGAGAAATCAACTTCACAAGTTACCTATGTCTGAATCTGCATTTCTGAGAAGTCGATTTAGACACCCCTAACTTCTTAACTTCAATTCTCTCAGTACAAAACCCATTTAAGCAAATGCTTCTAGCCACAAATAGATCACCTTCCAACTTAAAGATTAAGTGCTTGCTTGCACAAAACTTTAAACTATGGAGTGAGAACTGACCAAAATATTAAGATCAAAATTTGCGCCTGTTTCAGAGAACTGTAGACACTCAACACATATGAATGTTCCTACTAACAATTCTCCTAGCCTGTTTGCAATTAGACTCTGAAATTCAGGTCACAGACTCATTAACTACCAACTTAGATATCCTCAACAGGATTTCACAAATGATCTACCACAGACGGAGTAGACGCAGAAACATCGGGCGCAATATTTTTATCATTTCAGAAGAAGACTACAACTAAAAAATGAGAGAGACTTCAACACCTTTCTCATGTGTCTATTGACATTTACAATCACTTATTTCTCTATTCCTATGCTCATACATAGTCTCTCCTCGTCTTCTCTCTATATCCCGACATTTTCCAAAAGTATTTATAGGCAAATTTGTACAAGTCTATGACTAATCAAAGACCTAAGTGAACTATGTACATATGTGTACATTCCTCACATACTCTGAATGTATCTTCCTTCCAAGCTTCAAGAGTTGATCTCATCCTTCATTCTTTAGTCTTCAAACATTCAATTGGTGATTGATCTGCACCAACAGCTCCCCCTCAATCATCAATTGAGGTTTCTCCTTTCTTCTTTATACCTGCCATGTCTTTAAACTTCTGTAGCTTTGGTCCATCCAAACTCTTTGTAAGCATATTAGCTATCTGATCCTTTGTTGAAGTATGTATGACTTCAATCTCCTTATCCATCACTTTCTCTCTTAGAAAGTGATACTGAATCTCAATGTGTTTGGTCCTGGCATGAAAAACAGGATTAGCAGCTAAATACAATGAACTCATGTTATCTCCATATATAATTGGTACCCCATGCACAATGTCAAAACTCTTCATCAAAGTCTTGTGCCAAATTACTTCCTTTGCAGCTTCAACCATGCCTTTATACTCTGCTTCTGTAGAAGATAAAGCAACTGTATGTTGCTTCTTGGAACACCATGAGATAAGTTTATCTCCCACATAACACATATATCCAAAAGTTGACCTTCTATCATCTGGATTACCTGCCCAATCTGCATCACTATAAATTTTGATATTTGTATCTGAGGTAAACCCATAATACAAACCTTCATTGAGTGTACCCTTAATGTACCTCAACACTCTTTGACCTGCAATCCAATGTTCTTTCCTTGGGCAATGCATGAATTGAGACAAAACTCCTACTGCATATGATAAATCAGGTCTAGTTAATGTAGCATAGATAAGACTACCAACCAAACTCTGGTATTGTCTCATGTCCTTGAATTCTTCACCTCCAAACTTACTCAATTTGTGATTCACCTCCATTGGTGTAGGTGCTACCCTGCAATCATCCATTTTAAACTTGATTAACAAGTTCTTCAAATACCTTTCTTGGGTCACAAATACTCCATGTTGAGTATATGTAATCTCCATGCCCAAGAAATATGACAAGTCTCCCAAGTCACTAATTTTGAACTCCTTTTCCATTTGCTTCTTGAGTCTTTGTATTCCTTCTTCATCTGTACCTGTAAGAATTATATCATCAACATATATGCACATGTATATGAAACCATTATCACTTGCTTTGACAAGCAAGCTACTATCTGCTTTAGACACCTGAAATCCAAGTTCCTTAAGGAACTTCACAAGTCTATAGTTCCATGCCCTTGGGGCCTGCTTCAAGCCATACAAAGCTCTCTTGAGCTTGCACACATGATCTGGATACCTTTTATCTCTGAACCCTTGAGGTTGCTCCATGAATACATCATCTGAAATATAACCATTCAAAAAAGCATTTTTCACATCAAGTTGACATAACTTCCAACCTTTACATGCAGCAATAGCAATAAGTGTCCTGATGGTTGTCATCTTTGCCACAGGACTATAAGTCTCATCATAGTCAACACCATAAGTCTGAGCAAACCCTTTGACAACAAGTCTAGCTTTGTATCTAGACACACTTCCATCTGCAAACCTTTTTGTCTTGTAGACCCACTTGCATCCAATGATTTTCTGACTATTTGGTTTTGGAACCAAATCCCATGTTTGATTCTCCAATAGTGCATCATATTCTTCCTGCATAGCTTTCTCCCATTTTTCCTTACCTTTTGCCTCTTCATATGTAGAAGGGTCTTCATCTATATTCACCATATAAGCATAATCTTTTGTGGCCAAAAATGAAGTATCATAGCTATACCTTGTAGGTTGCCATTTATTCCTTGTAGACCTCCTAAGCTCTCCACTTTTTGAGGTTTCTGGTTCTTCATATTTAGGATCAAATCTTGGTGTTTCTTCCACTTCAACCTGCACTTCATTATTCTCTTGTTCATCAAATATTTGAACCTTTGATTTACCTTTCCTTTGGTTCACTTCTTCTTCATCACCTGTATTGATATTAATTGTACCTGCATACCAAGTACTTTGCTCATCAAATGTAACATCTTTAGAAACCATGAATTGTTTTGTAGATGGACTCCACAATCTATAGCCCATCTGCTTATCATCATAACCAATGAAAACATATTTTTCAGCTTTAGGCTCCAACTTGTGCCTTAATTGTGATGGCACATATGCATATGCCACACATCCAAAAACTCTGCAATGATCCAAGGTAGGTCTCTTACCCCACCAAGCCTCATATGGTGTCATACCTTGCAAAGCTTTACAAGGCAATCTATTGACCAAATAAGTGGCTGTATTTACAGCCTCAGCCCACAAATAATTAGGGCAATTTTTCTCCTTCATCATGGATCTTGCAAACTCAACAAGTGTTCTATTTCTCCTTTCTGCAACACCATTTTGTTGAGGAGAGTACCTGCAAGTAACTTCCCTTTTTATACCTGCATTCCATAAGTAATCACTGAACTCATTAGAGAAATACTCTCCCCCTCCATCTGACCTTAGTCTTTTCAATTTATGACCTGTAATTCTTTCTGCATATGCATGATAGTGTTTAAATGTATTAAACACTTCTGACTTATCTTTGATCACATAGATAGTGATCCATCTAGTAGCATCATCAACATAAATCACATAATACCTTGACCCATTTATACTGAAATCTTTTGATGGTCCCCACACATCTGTGTGTACCAATTCAAGCTTCTCTGAGTACATAAAACCATGCTTGGAGTAGGAAAGCTTATGAGCCTTACCTAATTGACATGCCTCACATTTGTATGTCATATGTTGACCTACAACATTAGGCAATCCAAGCACTGAACCATTATTAATCATGTCTTTAATACCTCTTTCATTGAAATGTCCAAGTCTCTTGTGCCAAAGATCTAACTCAGAGATCTTATGTCCTCCATATGTAAACATAGCATGACCAATATTGCCTTGAATCTTCAATGTAAATAATCTTCCTTCCTTTTTCCCTGAAACAATCTGTTTATACCCTTGGCTAGGGTCTTCCACATATACTCCATCATTAGTAAACCTTACTTCATATCCCTTTTCAACAATTTGTCCTACACTTATCAAATTCTTAGGAATTGTAGGAACATACAAGACCTTACTCAATAAGGTGCTACCATCCTTGGCCTTCACTGATCCAATTGACTTCACATTGTGCTTTGTGTTGTCACCTGTTTGAACAACATGATTAAAAACTTTACTTTCCAAATCAGTCATCAAAGATATGTTACCACTCAGGTGATTGCTACACCCTGAGTCAATGTAGAAGACTCTTTGATCTTCATTCTGCCTTTCACAAGTTGCATTCATTATCAATGTTGAATCCTCCTTTTGATCTGAAGCATAATTGTAGTAGGTGTTGTTATATTGTTGACTTTGGAATCCTCTACCTGCATTTCTTCCAAAGTAACTCCTTCCACCTCTACCTCTGAAATTACCTCTTTGATTTCTGCCACCTCTTCCTCTTGCATTATAGTTTTGACTATATCCATTATTACTCTGAGTATTGTGCCAACAATCATTAGCTAAGTGATTTGTCTTACCACAAATCCAGCAAGCTTTGCCTCCATCCTTGTTGTTTCTGCCTCTTCCTCTACCTTTGCCACCTCCTCTTCCTCTTAGGAAGTTGGCTTGACTAGTTGTACCTTCATCTTCACCTGCTTGTTGCTTTCCTTTGCTATTCTTCTTCTTGTCCTTTGAGTACATTGCATGACCTGCACTCTTGTCACCATCTCCTTTAACATCCTGCTCAAATGTTAGCATATGACCTAGCATTGATTTAAATCAGGAGTGAAATGGTCAAGTGATAATTCTGTAGATAAAATGAATGGCTTCCATTTGTCATCACCTCTCAAACCTGTAAGGATTTGCCTTACCAATTTATCCTCCTCAATGTCTTCATCAACAGCTCCTAATGCATCTGCAATGTCTTTCATCCTTGTTACATAGTCTGAAATAGATTGAGAGGCCTTCTTCTTGAAGGTTGTAAACTCTGCCCATAAGGATGCCTTCCTTGACTTTGTAGTATTATGGAAATGCTCCTCCAAAGCATTCCAAATATCAGTTGCACTTTCAAGACCTCTAATATGAGGTAACAAGTAATCATTGACTGCCATATATATAATGCTCCTAGCTTGAACATCTTTCTTCATCCAATTTTTCAAATCTGCTAACTCTTCCCTAGTTGGAACACTAGGATCTCTGAACTGTGGCTTCTCTTCTTCTCCTGTGATGTAAGCAATTAAATCTTTGCTCATAAGATGAGCTTCCATCCTCATTGACCATGCAGGATAGTTTTCCCTATCCAATTTCTCTATCTGTAGAGAATCTCCCATCTTGTGTCTACCTGTGTATTGAAATCTTCAAGCTTTATGAACAATATATGTACCTTTACTTCGAGTTAGACTCCTTTTGTCCTTCTTGATGTCGTATGGTCTCCTCCTCTTGCTTTGCCTTCAAACTTTCACCTTTTAGTTCTTCAATTGTTGAATTTCTTGAATCTGCAGCAACCGGGACCTTCCTTTCCTTGATTTGATGTCTCCTGCTCTGATACCACTGATGGAGAGTGTTAATCTCCAAAAGAACAACCTACTCTTGAATTTAGAACACCTCTATATCAAGAGTAAGTCAAAACCTTCACTAAATTAGAGGTCCAATCTCTAAATTATCAAAAGTTGAAAAATTTTGTGAAGAAGATAAAACACAGAAAGTCTGCTGCACAATTTCTTCTCATTGACCTATCAAACATGTAAAGTTTTCTATGAAATTTTGTATGAAGTGTCGCCTAGAGATTGCGCACCTCCTCCAAGTTAAAGTTCTCAAAAAGGTTTAGTATAACTTGAGAAATCAACTTCACAAGTTACCTATGTCTGAATCTGCACTTCTGAGAAGTCGATTTAGACACCCCTAACTTCTTAACTTCAATTCTCTCAGTACAAAACCCGTTTAAGCAAATGCTTCTAGCCACGAATAGATCACCTTCCAACTTAAAGATTAAGTGCTTGCTTGCACAAAACTTTAAACTATGGAGTGAGAACTGACCAAAATATTAAGATCAAAATTTGCGCCTGTTTCAGAGAACTGTAGACACTCAACACATATGAATGTTCCTACTAACAATTCTCCTAGCCTGTTTGCAATTAGACTCTGAAATTCAGGTCACAGACTCATTAACTACCAACTTAGATATCCTCAACAGGATTTCACAAATGATCTACCACAGACGGAGTAGACGCAGAAACATCGGGCGCAATATTTTTATCATTTCAGAAGAAGACTACAACTAAAAAATGAGAGAGACTTCAACACCTTTCTCATGTGTCTATTGACATTTACAATCACTTATTTCTCTATTCCTATGCTCATACATAGTCTCTCCTCGTCTTCTCTCTATATCCCGACATTTTCCAAAAGTATTTATAGGCAAATTTGTACAAGTCTATGACTAATCAAAGACCTAAGTGAACTATGTACATATGTGTACATTCCTCACATACTCTGAATGTATCTTCCTTCCAAGCTTCAAGAGTTGATCTCATCCTTCATTCTTTAGTCTTCAAACATTCAATTGGTGATTGATCTGCACCAACAGCTCCCCCTCAATCATCAATTGAGGTTTCTCCTTTCTTCTTTATACCTGCCATGTCTTTAAACTTCTGTAGCTTTGGTCCATCCAAACTCTTTGTAAGCATATCAGCTATCTGATCCTTTGTTGAAGTATGTATGACTTCAATCTCCTTATCCATCACTTTCTCTCTTAGAAAGTGATACTGAATCTCAATGTGTTTGGTCCTGGCATGAAAAACAGGATTAGCAGCTAAATACAATGAACTCATGTTATCTCCATATATAATTGGTACCCCATGCACAATGTCAAAACTCTTCATCAAAGTCTTGTGCCAAATTACTTCCTTTGCAGCTTCAACCATGCCTTTATACTCTGCTTCTGTAGAAGATAAAGCAACTGTATGTTGCTTCTTGGAACACCATGAGATAAGTTTATCTCCCACATAACACATTGTGTTGTCCTAAGCTTCAACTTAGGGACTTGCGGCGACAGAGACTATACCTCCATCTCCTCTCAAGTGCATATAGTGGGGATACACGCTTTTAAATATCAATCCAAAGAGTATACAAACCTAGCCGAGTGTATGAGGACATGCAATCGTGTAATGGTCAATGCAAGTGGATAACTCAAGGATGCGAGCAAGACTAATACTTATCCAAACAAGCTTCAACTGTTGGTTATGGCGAAACGATACTTGGTGCAGCAGCCGTCAGTATTTTGGACTTTTCTCCCAGCTCCGAACTCCAAATATAGCAAATAGCATATGCGTTTCGAAGCTCTCGAGAAGACGCATTCAATGGCAGTGGTTTCACTCAATTCTGACGCTCCTACTTCAAGTTATGGGCAAAATACTGAGTCGCGGGAAATCTTTCCTACACTTCAGCACTTCCTACACTTCGCACACACATTACCTACAGCAAATAATCACTCTCATGGATAGACAACACTCACAAGCACTCTTTCCAAGCAATACACACGCATACAAGCTCACGAAGAAGAAGATACAAAGTGAAGAAGACACAAATTCGAAAATCTGAGCTCTCTATTCTCACAATGGCAAAAAGTTCTTACAATGAGTCAGATTTTGACTTATATACTAGTGCCCTAAAATTGGTCCTTTCACATTAGTGACCGGCACTTTTATTCTCTAAGAGCTAATTTCCTACTATTTTACATGGATAAGCTTCTATTCTTCTATGGGAATGCATCTAGAGGACTCCTCTAGTGCCTTTACAAGGGAAATATGTTACAAAAATGAATATGTTACAAAAGTCTCTGGTCCAAATCGGAAAAATTTTGGGGCCCGTCTTTTTCTCTGCTTTCTGCGCTCTTTGGCTCTGCAACACTCTCTACCTCTTCGCCTCTGTCGTCCCTTGACAGACTTCGCTTCCTTTGACAGACTTTGCTTCGCGCACGCGCCCTGTGGTCAGTATTGTCTGCAGTTAAACAGACATGCAGATTCGATGGCCTTCTTGATTCAAGCTCTACAACTCGAGAGCCTGACGTAGTCGCCTTGCCTGTTGACTTGGGTTGCCACGCACGCCACCAGTGACTAGGAATGTGCTATTCTTAGTCACCCTCTTCAACTTTTCAGCCTCTACCCCTTTCTAACTTTTGGCCCTACTTTGATGTTTGAAAAATCCACTCCTCTGGACCCTGGGGTTTAGCTTTGTAGTCTGGTGCGTGCCCCTGCGGGGCTCTGTGCAGAGATGGGTGTTGCGCCCCTGCGGGGCTTCCTGCAGAGATGTATCTTTACATTTGTCTGATCTTCAAATTGTCTTTTAGTGAAGCTGTTTCTTTCGTTGCTTTCTCTTTTTCCTCTTTTTACTCGTCTCGCCCTCAACACTGCCCCCCTCCTGAACTCTGTCGTCCCCGACAGGCTTTGATAAGCGCCGGGCATATGTTCTGTATACTTGTTGCTCTGTATCGTTTAGCAGATTAGCTTCACGTATCATGATCTGTTTCCATTGTTCCGCTTTGACTCCATCGTTGGGCGGTTGTCTATGATCTGCGAAGAAGCTCAGTTCATATGCCACCAGTCTGGCATTCAGATTGGATGACATCTTTAAAAATATCTCTGAATCGATTTCAAAAAATCCAGTAAAAAACGCTTCTTCGAATGTCTGCATATATGGACTTGGCAAAAACATGATTCTAGAATAGTATGCCATTATTGTGGGGCGGCTCGGCATCACTGATAGATCAAAAACAAGTACATCTGTGCCTTGATTAATGCCGATGAAGTTCAAAAATGTATATGCCGCATGTTTGAAGACTTTCAAAACTGTAAGTAGCATACTAAGTATTTTATTTGCCATTTTAACTGCTAAATCCGGTACTGTCGCATAGTTGTGTAGCCAAAATTCTATTGTTTTGATCATGTAATCCTCGGTTGGCAAATAATTATGCGGTGGGCTCGGTAGCATCGGATAGTTGAGCCACTGTTTATTAATGTTGCCGCTGCGTTGTAAAGCCAAAAATTCCGTGGGCTCCCTTCTTCGTGGTATTGGGCAAAATGAAGGGTTTACCTGGAATAAATAAGGTGCGGCTTCCCAATGCACCCGAAGTGTGGGATGTTTCTCCAAAAACTTTCTCCTCCACACTGGCTGTGCTGCTTCAAACTCGGCTTGAGTGTATGTGAATGTATCATGTTTGAAATTAAGCTGCACATCTGGACTTTTCTTTGTTGTCTGCTTAATGTACCTTCTCGTCTTCTCTTTCAACAATCCATACGGGATATTGAAAGGCTTCATGATCTTGTCCAGGTCTTTGCCTTTGATCTTTGCTTCCTTCATAACCTTGATAACTTCATTTTCAAAACTTTCCGTCAACCGGGACACCACTAGTGCCCGTTCCTTCTGACTTAGTTCTGCAGTGTATGGCATTGGATGATCATCATGCATATCCGCCATCTGCTCATGCATTGGAGAATGATAGATCGGTTGAGATAGAGGGCTTACCTCTACCTCGTCAGTAGGATGTTCTTTTTCTGGCACTACTGATGTCCCGATCGGTTCTTTCTCTTTGATTTGAATCTTTAATTTTTCTATGCATTCATCCTTCTCTTTTATGTCTTGCAGGGCGGCTCTGAGTGCTTCTTTAGCGGCTAACAATTCATTGCCCACTTCAGCGACATTATCCATGTTTTCACTGTAACTTGCTGCAAGTTTTCCATGTGCTGTATTTAATTGCTTTGTGAGTTCATATATTTCTTGACTGTGCTTCTGTTCTGATGCTTCTCGTACAGCACGCTCTTGTCTCAGCAGATCTTCATATTGTGCAATCTGCTCTCTCAATTCTTTTTCTTTGGTTTCCGAGGTCTCTGGTTGCTCGATCGGCTGATCATATAATAATGACTTCATTAATTCTTTATTTCGGTTGCGTAAATTGTCATTCTCCTCCATATACACCTTCAACTGTGTTTCAAGCATAGTGCTTCTTGCCTTCATTCGTGCTTTGTCAGCCTCGCTTGTATCATATAATCTTTGGAGAGTTGCTAGCTGTGATTGTAGTTGATGGTGCTGAGCGATTAACGATTCATATTGCCTTTTATTTTCAAGCAACACAGTGGTTTTGGCCGTTAACTCCTTCTGTGCCTGTATGAGTTGTGATGACAGTTGTTCGCTCATTATTTGGAACTGACTTCTTTCCCTCATGGCCTTGTCATATTCTGTGTCGATATCCATCATCTGTTGTTGAGTGTCCATGGCCGTCTGAATCATCTGTTTGACTACAGGCTTCAACTGTGCCACATCAACATTCAACCATGTTGTTGGTATACTCGGTGCTTCACCTGTATTTACATCTTTACCTTGAGCGATATGTAAAGTGGTATCATGGGGCTGCCTAATCTGAAGTTGAATGCTTGGTTCAGCCACCATGTCTTCTTTGTTTCCTTGAGGTGTATCCTCTGGCACTTCGATTATAATTTGTTCTTTATTTTGTAGCTCCTCCGCTTCCTGTCTTACTGGGGTTCTGTCTTCCTCTTTGATAGGTGGTTTTACGTATGTCTCACTGATTGGAGCTTCTTTGATGTTTATTTTTGTAGTGTCATTCAACTGAATGACATGCTCAGGGTCATCGACCTTCTCAATTTCTTTATCCTTTGCTTGGTTGTCTGGCGTCACTTTCATTTGATTGATTTCTGGTCCTTCGTCTTCCTGAGTCTCTGTCCTGATATCAGTATCTAGGGTATCTTTCTCAGGACTGGATTCCATGTCGGTACTGGAGTCATCTATGCCCAGCTCTTTGTATCTTCCAGCCGGTTTGGGTGTTCTCTCGGTGCTTTGCTGCTGTTGAGCTTGACTTGCTTGTCTATAATGATGTCCTTGGACATGAAGATTCACCTGCCCTCGCATATATTGGTGTGTTTCTTCGAGGGCGGCGGAAAGATCTCTCTTGGTTATTGGCATTTGTACTATCGGTATTGTTGGCAATATATGTGTCCTTTTTGATTGAGGTGTAGCCTGAGCTTCCTCCTCCCGTAGGCGTTTTGTACCTCTCATTTGTGGCTGAGAACTGGTTCCTGCCTCTTCAATGCCTGTAGTAATTTTCTTCTTTTTGGGAACTGTGGCGGATTTCACATATTTAGCTAATCCTTCGGAGGTAGGCATCTCCCTTAAACAGTTCTTCATGTCTAACGCTTCATATATCAATAATGTCAATGCAGAACTACCATTCAAAAACTTTTTCTTGCCCCACTTTTTCTGGGCTTCAAATAACCTTTCTTGAACATAACCTGTCAGATTTACCTTGTTGCCTATCTGTCTCATGGCATGAGATAGTAATTGAACTATTATCTTCTGTGGAGCTGTGTACCTGTGCATGCTTGGGAAACAAAAGTGTTGATGCACCAATCGAACGGCATCTTCTAAGTCAATTCGGTTTATATCAAAAAATGATTTCTTCTTGGGATCATGGCACTCGTCCTTAACATTAGTAATGCCCTCTTGATTCCATCCAAAAGCTTTATTGATCAATTCATGCGTGAATTGAATCGTTTTCCATCTGCCTACTTTATCCAATACCTGTGCTTCTGGAATTGATATCTTCGTTGCCGCAGGCTGCATAGTATTCATGACTTGTGTACATCTTTGGAAGTCTGGAACATAAATAGGCAATTTGAGAAATGCCTCTAATCCTGCCTGGGTCCATACATCTTCAATATGTGGTAGCCCTTGTATTATCGTTTTGAAATCTTGTGACATGATAGGGAAGCAATGATCCCTGTCCATAATTTTTATTGTTGCCATGAAGATGAGATCTGACACTGGTTGGTCATCCCGGAACCAGTGACCTCTTGCTTTTGTAATTGATTCGAGCTGGAAAAGCTGGACTTCTTCCTCTTGTGTGGCTTCAGAATTGGTAGACGACATCTGCACTCAATATAGAGGGTGAATTAGTGGCCATATATGATCAGGAATCCTCCTTTATTTCTCTTAAGCTCGATCTTGCTCCGAGTGAATAGTGTCGTCCCTTTCCCGTGGGTGTGAGAAAAGTAATACCTGGATTGTTATATTTTTGGATATTTTTATATTTTCATCTGAAAGGAAAACAGAAAAGTTAGTTCATAGCCGAAGCGGTTATTATTTTTAGAGTATTCTTGTTGGTGTATTTACAAGTGCTCTCCTATGTCCAAAGGGAGAATGTGCTTGACTATTTCGAATTAGAAGAAGATTGTGCCGAATGCTTGGCCTTGTAATGTGGCCCTATCGTGCATACTTTGGATATTGATAGCTCCGCATGTGTGCAATTGGAAGTAGTTGTTTGCTTTGTGCCTCCTATCTTGTCTTTCGGTACCCAAATTTGGTTCACTCTTTGGGGACGTATTTCCTTCGGAACCTTCGTGATAAATGTGATTCTTCCCTTATAGTGCGTTTGCTCTATCTGCTTTTGGAATTTCGGTCTTCCTTGAGTTGCAGCTGCAGACTCCTTCTTTCTCCAATAGGTCCTCTTTCTTGGCTGGTGTGCTTGTGGACCATGTTGATGGTGATTGCCCTTATGAGGATGTTCGATCGGCTTTGGAGTACATGCCTTTGGGATCCATATTTGTGTTCGATCCGGTTGTGCAGTTGTCACTTTCTTCGGAACCCAAATGCTCTTGAGTCGAGGTTGACTGTAGTGCGCAAAATTCTTAGTCTTCTTATTCGATTGGACACACTGATGTCGATGACTGGTCTGTTGCTGAAGATATGCCTTCTTTTGATCCTTCCTTATCCAAGCTAGTGTAGAAAGTGGAATGGGGTATACTCTCATGGGTGTAGACTTTAATTCCTTCAAAGGAATATTCTCTTTTGTGCATTGTGTGTCACTGGGCTTGATAGCAGGTTCAGGTGCACTCTTGTGACTCTCAACACTTAAAGATGGAATGCACACAGAGTTCAGTGTAGGACTTGAAGAAGAGGTTTCTGAAGTGCTAGTGAGCAGACAATCATGACTTTGTTCATTGGAATGAACTTCTGGCTCTATAATAGCGGCTTTGAGTGGTCGTTCGTCCAGCAGACTAAACACTTCACGAGGTCCTATCCTGGCCGAGATGTATCCTAAAGCCAATTGGATGGTTACCTCATATTCATATATCCAATCTTGCCCTAACACCACATCTTCAAGTAAATCTTGATCCTGGCACACTAAAAGTCTTTGCTCCATAGTATTGTTCCCCATATGCAAAGGTAGAGTGATCTCACCTATGCATTGAGTAACTTTTCCTCCTATTCCAATTAGCTGTGCCTTCGATGGGCGTAATTCCTCTCTAAGTTTCTGAGACAAAGAAATTCTAATACAGCTTATTGCTGCTCCTGTGTCAATAAGAGCATCCACTAAGTGGTACTCTTTCCGTCCTGCTCCCAGATTCAAATAAGGTTGTCTTCCTTGTTGTCCAGAGTTCTCTGTGGCTCTAAAATTAGCCATGGGGATGAGTTCTTCTCCTACTCTATATCTCTCGTCTCTTTCTCTCATCCACTCTTTCCGTTTTTTGATACGTTCTAGGGCTTCCTGTCTAGCTTCTTCTCTTATCCTTTCTTCCTCCATTCGTCTATTCTTGCCTTTGATTAATCGAGCCATTGTTTCCTCCGTCAATGGTTCTAGATATTTTTTTACTCGACATCCACTGATGTAGTTTGGCAATACGTCTCCATCTAAGGTTGCGAGATTGATGGCTCCACTTGTTGATATGCGATTGATGATCAATGGACCATATCCTCTCTTTTGCAGTTTCTTAGCATGTTGCTTCAAAGTGTATACCAAAACTAAATCTCCTTCCTTCAAATTCTTGTCCTTGATGTGAGCATCAAAGTAGGCTTTTTGTCGCCTTTTAGCAGCATAAATGCCTGCTACTGCTTGTAACCTAGTTTCATGAAGTTTTTCTATTTGGTCCAATTGAGCTGATAGTTCATGTCCCTTCCACTCGTAAGTAGTTGCTACTCTGAGGGTGGGAATTAAGAAATCAATTGGCAAAATAGCATTTTGTCCATATACTAAGTTAAAAGGTGTGGTGCCTATGGCGGTTTTGTAAGCTACTCGAAATGCCCATAAAGCATGATGTAACTGCTTATCCCAATCCGTTCTTCCTGTGTTAACAATTTTTGTAAGAACTGTACACAAAATTTTATTCGAACTCTCCGCTTGTCCATTGGCTTGTGGGTGATAAGGAGCTGATTTCTTATGAATTACCAAGAATTCATTCAGCAAGGCTTCGATGACTTCATTCACAAAATGCGTACCTCTATCACTCACAATTTCTATTGGTAATCCAAATCTAGTGAAAACATTCTCAAAGAGAAACTTGGCCGTAGTTCTCGCGTCATTTTTCTTGGTTGCTTTCGCTTCAACCCATTTAGTTAGATAGTCCGTGGCTACAATTATATACTCGGCATGGGATCCTTTTGCTGGGGGGCTAATAGGTCCTATGAAATCTATTCCCCATTTCGTGAAAGCTCTTGCACTCATCATGGGTCTAAGTGGCATCTCATCTCTTTTGACTGGATATTTTGTTCGTTGACACGTATCACATCGTTGCACATATGTTGCTGCATCTTGATGTAGAGTTGGCCACCACATTCCTGCAAAGAGAATCATTTTTGCAGTTTTGTCTGCGGAGAAGTGTCCTCCTGCAGCTCCTGTATGCGCCATCTCTAACACAGCCAGATATTCGTCCTCATGGATGCACAACCGTAATTGATTATCCCTTCCACGCTTAAAGAGTTGTTTTCCTATAATGGCATAATCATTACTCTGTTGTTCTAACGCACGTTTCCTCGCTAATGTAGCTCTTTCTGGGTATTCCTGGGTCTTCAAGAACTTCACCAAAGGTATGCTCCATCTTGGTGCTACAGTAGAGTAGCCTAGAGTAGAGTTCTCTTCTGGATTCTGTCCTTGGCAATTTGGGCAGGCTGATACATAGTTATGTGCATCTTTTTGCATGGTAGGCCAATATATGCCTAACCTCTTCAGGGTTTGCCATGTTCCATTTGCATTTAGATGAGTTTTCCATTGATTTACGTGTGCTTTCTTAAGCCACATTTCCTGTTCATCCTCTTCTATGCATCTCATTAACAATCCACTTGCATCTTGGTGATACAGGCTTCCTGCAATGATATGAAGGTTCTTAGTCTTCCACAGATCCTGGGTTTGATTTGGTGTGATCCCATCTTTAGGTCCATGTGTGAGTATAGGGATCAACTTTTCTGCCCATTGGGGACATACTTCCAGGTTAAACAGGTAAGTATCTGGCAGATCATCTGGTATCCCTATGGGTGGTTCGCCATGGGTCATTCTCGATAAGTGATCTGCTCTTATGTGGGTATTTCCTTTCTTGACAACTACCTCAAAATCAAATTCCATTAGCAATAAGAACCATCGTACTAGTCGTCCTGTGCTACAAGGTTTATTGACTAAATACAACAAAGCTTGATGATCAATGAAGAATTTGAATTTGTTTGCCAATAGGTAATGTCTGAACTTCTTTACTGCATAAACCATTCCTAAGCCTTCTCTTTCTGTAGTTGTGTAATTTCGTTCGGCTTGGTTTAATTGTCTACTCGCATAAGCGATTGGATGGTCAAGCTTTCCCTCATCAGCCGGTTGTGCTAGGATACATCCAATTGCAAAATTCGAAGCGTCAACATGAATATGAAAAGGCTTATTCCAGTTGGGTGACTTTAGTATTGGGGCTGTGCTCAGCCTCTTTTTAAGCTCGTTGAAGGCCTTCTCACACTCGTCTGTCCATGTGAACTGAGTCAATAGACCGTATAAGGGCTTGGCTATTATGGCATACATGTGAATAAACCTACGGTAATATCCACAATGTCCCATAAAGGCTTGCACTTCTTTTGCATTCTTGGGTCTAGGTAAGTCCAATATGACTTTAATCTTATCCTCATCAGTCGATATCCCATTTCTAGAAACTATGTGTCCTAGTATTTTGCCTTGTCGTACCATGAAGACACATTTTTCTGGGTTTAAGCAGACTCTATACTGTCTACATTTGTTGAATATCTTTCTTAATTCCGGTATGTGATCGGGTCTTTGATTGGAATATGTGCAAAGATCATCCACATACACTTCCATGCTTTTTTTCAAGAATTCCTTAAAAACATGACACATTAATCGTTGGAAGGTAGCTGGTGCATTAGTGAGTCCAAAGGGCATCACTCTGAATGCATACACACCCCATTCAGTGGCAAAAGCTGTCTTGTGTTGGTCCTCAGTCGCAATAGCCACCTGATTGTATCCAGAGAAACCATCTAGGAAGCTATAGACCGCTTTACCTGCTACCCTCTCCAATAGATGGTCCGTAATCGGTAATGGGTAGCTATCACGTATAGTGGCTGCATTCACCTTCTTCAGGTTTATGCACACTCTCAATTTTCCGTTTTTCTTGGGCACTACCACTAATGGCGATACCCATTCTGTGTGTTCTATCTCATATATGAATCCGGCGTCCAACAATTTATCTATTTCTTCTTTTATCTTGGCTGAATATACCTCATTATAAGTGTAGGGTCTCTGTTTGGAAGGTTTGGCTTCGGATGTCATGGGGATTCTATGCGCACATATAGATGGATCTACTCCTTTTAAATCCTTATAAGTCCAAGCGAAGACATCCCGATATTCTCTTATGAGTTGAATTAGCTCTCGTTCTTCTTCGTCTGAGACATCCTGTCCTATGAAAGTACATCGTTCCTCTCCTCCTTCCATGGTTACAACTATTTTCTTGGTCTGCTCTTTATTATCATATGCTATTCCCGGTTGTGCCTCTCTTTTAGGCATTTGAATAGCAATTTTCCTCTCTTCTATTTCATATTTCTTAAAATGAGCTGGTACTTCAAACTGATCTTCTGGTTTGTTTTCATCATTCTCTGGCTCTTTCTCTATCTCCAATTCCTCTTCCTGTTTAGGTTCCTGGTCGCTTTCATTAACTGTGATGCTTATTTTTTGATGTTCATACTCATGTTCCATTGATTCTGGTTCCATTTCAATGCTCTCGTAGTCCTCTTTCCATTCTCTCTCTATCACTTCTCCTTCTTCAGCTTCTTGAAGAACTACTACAAAGAGACTAACATCGTATCCTTCCTCGTCAATGCATTCATTCATTGTTATCACTTCTTCATTCACGCATACGTCGAGGGTCGCTAAAATCTCCATCCAACCATGAGGTTCGAATTCTTCATCTAAAAAGATTTGAGGCATGTACGCTGGATCTTGTACAGACCTTGCTACACCTTGCCCTTGCTGCCATCCTTTGCTCCTATCCTCTTCCTTTTGGGCAGTTCGGCAAATCCATAGATGAGTGTCCTCATTCATCCAAGATTGGTCACTCGAACCTATACTATGAACAGATTGATTGTCCTCCTCTTTATGAATTTGATTCCATTGCAGAGGTGGAACATCTAGATAAGCGTATGTGTGGAGGTTTATTCTAGTTGTGGTTCCTTCGTGCTGTAGGTACACAGCATCATTTCCCCAATCTTGTACGACCTTTAGCTGTCTCATGAAAGGTCTTCCCAATATCATTTCATAATTGCTTGGCCTTTCGAAGTGACATATTGCTAAAGTGTGTTCAAATTCCACTCCACACGTAGTGAATACTACTCGTTCCAATAATCCTAAGGGTCTTTCTGTGTGTCCATCAGCCATTTGAATCTTCATACGGGTTGGTCTTAAAGCTGGTTTTCCCCATTTCTCCCAAATATCTTTGGTAGCGATGCCAACGCCAGCTCCAGAATCTAAAATGGCTTTGGTAGTGTAACCGTTATAGGTAATGGGAAGGCAGGTATTTCCTTCATCTCCCTCACTAAAGTCTCCGACTTTATCAACTGGAATTTTTACTGTGTTTACTTCATCAGCTTCCTCTTTCTTTTCCTCCTTGATTTCCCATTGATTTATTAATTTTTCTTTCAAATGTGGTTTTGCCTTCAATAATTCCTCGAATGTTAAGGTACAAGGAATCTTTACCTCTCTAAGGCGTTGTATAATCTCCGATGTTTGAACTGATGGATTCGGTTCTTGTTTCCTCGTTAAGGGAATGCGATACAATTCCGAATTGTGTTCATACTCCCCCGTGTAATTTGGCAATTCATCTATCTCTTCCTCTCCTTGGTTACTGGGATCCATTGGTGAAATTCCCTCTGAATTTAATTCAGGTATTGAATCCTCTATTTCATTCTCTGCTTTCAACTCTTCAAATGGCGGTTCCATTCTCTCCACATTTTTCCATCTGTCCTCTTGGACTCTTGCCCATAGATCCTTGGGCCATTCCCCTTCTACTTCGGGAACAATCGATCCTTCCCTTCTCTCTATACCACATTCGTGATTCTGTGTCTTAACTACTTCAGGCTTTTCTTGATCATGCATGATTACACATTCTTGGAACTCTCTTTCAGAAATTCGGGTATTGGGTAAAGGCGATGCAGGTTTTTCTAAGGTCTGTTGAGCAACTTCTATCAATTTCTTGCAGATCTCCAACCTTTCCTTTTCTAAGTCACCTCTGGGATATTCTCTCTCATGTTGTTCTATGGTTGGTCCTGTTCTTATTCGTGCTTTGTATGCCTGAATCCACATGGCTAGTTCTTCAGGCATGGGATCTGCTAACACTGATCCTACCTCACCCCATTTATTCTCCTTTCTGTTTCCTTCTTCCACTTGCGGTTCCTTTTTAAGGTTGAGTTCGCTCTTTTCCTTTTCCTTCTTTTGCAATAGTTTCTTTTCCTTTATTTTGTCTCTACGATTCTTCCATCTTTGGGTTCTTTTACTTACCACACTTTTCTCAGGTTCTTCTGAGTCTTCAACTCTCTGTGGCGTGGGTATATCCCTTTCTGAGCTACTTTGATTGTCTTCCTTAGTTTTATCAGGGGTCTCTCTAGCTTTGGCTCTTGTGATTGCCTTCAAGGGTATTGTGTACTCTTTATCGCTCCCTGATGACTCAATTACTTCTATCACATTAATTTGCACGTTAGAAGTAACTTTGTTGGGATTCTTAGGACAATCCCTGAAAAGGTGTTCTTTACCACAATCACTACAGTAGCCTTCCCAGACGCGTTGTGGTGGTGGTGGGTTTGGCAGTGTACATTCTCTAATGTAGTGATCACCTCCACATCTGTAACATGGTCCTCTGGGCATCGGCGGTCTATTCATGGGTCGAGGTGGTATGGTTGCTCTAGGAGCTGTGTACATTAACGGGACATAATCCTGCTCGTATCCGTATGAACTATCCGATACTTCTACGCCATAGGTATAAGGTTCATACCATTGTCCATATTCTGTCATAGGGCTGTCATAGTTTGAGTGTGCTCCTTGACTAGGGTCGTAAGATGAGTCATATGGCTCATTACTGGTCAAAGGTGTGACTGGGACTATTGCTCTCTCTAGATTTTCTTCCGGTTGAGCCATTTTAACCGGGACAACGTTCTGAGGATGGGGCGGTTGTTGTCCTAGCACCGGCTGAGGTTGAGTGTATCCTTGATATGCGTATGGTCGTGGCACTGGTGCCTGCTGTTGGTAAGCTGGATACCTAAAGACTTCACCTCCCTGATCTCTTTGGGGGTATCCGTAAGGTCTCATATATGGTTGTGCTGGTCTAGCCTGCCTATTGTAAGGGCAGTTTTCTGTGCTATGGTTTGTATACCTTTGCTCTATGCTACAGTATTGTAAAGGTCCTGGGACAGGTGGTCTGTGATACCCGTAAGCAGGTGGTGGGACTACTCCCCTGGTACACAAGTGAGAAGGATGATCACCTCCACACTGCATACATTTTCTAAGCATGGGCACTCTCATAGGGTTATTGGGGTAGTTCCTTTGTCCTTGCACGTTCAACTTCTTAGCTAGCAAATCAGCTATCTCCTCTATGTTGTTTTTAGGGATTGATGTGTTACTAGTCGAATCTTCACTCTTCAAACCACTTGGCGGTATTTTTAGGTCTTCTGCTAGGTTGTCCTCTAGGTCTATACATTCCTTCATGCACTCTTGCAAAGTTTGAACTCTCTTTACATATACCAATGATCTCAAAGATCCGTTCAATAATCCTTCCAAAAATAAAGACACCATTTTATTTTGGGTAGGTCTTTCTTCCACTGGGCATCTATCCACATACTGCTTGAATCTTCTTGCAGCCAATCTCACGGATTCGGTAGGGGCTTGTTTAAAGCTATGAATCAATGAGGATGAGTTGTTTTTAATTCCAGACTTAGCGAATTCCTCAATCATTTCTTGGTAGACTTGCTCCATGTTTTGAAAACTGTTAGGGTCCAATGGTTGAAACCATGCTAACGCAGTGTCTGTCAATGTGAGACCGAAGGACTCATATTGGATCAGGAAGTCTTCTACCTGTTCGGCTCTGATTACTTGTTTGAATTCCGCTATGTGGTTGTAGGGTTCACTAGAACCATCATAGTGATTTCTCATGCATTTGGCAACTTGAATTGGTCTTAATCTTCTTCCTGCTTCAGGGGGTCTAGGCATTACTGGGAAAATTGGTCTTCCTATAGGTATGCCTGGTCCTCGTACTACCTGTGGTCTGACTGGAGCATGCACTCCCTGTCTTGGGTCAATCGTTGGTTGAGGTCGGTAACTAGGGTTATTTGCAGGCATTGCAAACTGCACGTGTGGTCTGACCGGAATTTGAGTTTGATGTGTTTGTTGTGTTTGTTGCGTTAGTTGCGTTTGTTGTGTTAGTTGCGTTTGGCCCGACGGTTGATATGAATCATTCTGGGATGTTCCATGTGGGTTTCTTGAAGTAGTGGCTTGGTCCCTAGGGGGAAACACTGGAATATTTTGATACTTCAACTCAGCTCTTTCTACTTCTGTCAAGGGCCAATATCTTCTCTGATTTTTATCCAGATATGTGATGATGGTGGGGAAATCAAGGTCTTGTAACTCATAGATGGTGACAGGAGTAGGGGCAGCTTCCCATATAGAGGAATGGGCTCTAAGCAGATGCTCCATCCCATTGATCAAATACACATCTATTAGAGTGTCATCTTGGGGAATCAGGTCTCCTCTCCATACCCTAGCTATAGTAGATCTCCCTCTAGGTGTAGATACTTGCTCTACATTCCCTCCTCCATTTAAGTTTGAAGCATTAGTTTCCTCACCAATTTCATTGATGTTTTCGGGGTGCTCCGTGACAACATACTGGATATCCCTTTTGTCCATGTAAAATCCTCCTACGTACTTGACTGCTGGTCTAGGCACTATGTAAGCCTCTGAGGCCTTCCTTAGTCTAGCCACTGATCTGTTTAGACCATCCAAATAAATAGGAATTTCATTTTGATTGGTGTTTACATACTCCAAGGAGGTTCTGTACTCTCCTTCAATGATTGACATCATGCCAATCATGGGCACTGTGTTTTGCATGTCCTCGGAAGCCATGGGAATTTCTTCCTCTGACTCACTAGAGGCCTCGGTATAATGTGAACGATTACTTGGCTCTGCTACACTCCCTACAGAAGATATTACACTTCTTCGGCTTCCTAGGGTTCTTCCGGATCTCAGGTTCATCCACTTAAAAACTCCAATCAGCCCTTGCTAACCTCTGGCTTCTAGAACTCCAAGCTATGTCTTAAAATTCTAGGAAAAATTAGGCTGGAAAAAGACAGAAGCAAAGATTTCAACTCACGATACTTGGTTCCCAAAGTCCACGATACACGATCTCTGGACCAGAAATGATCTCTGGATTACACGATACACGATATCTGAGTCCGACACGATACTCGATACTTGATTCCAGGCGATACTCGAATGACGATACTTACAGAACGATACACGATATCTGATATAAAACGATACACGATACTTGATTCCAGACGATACTCGAATGACGATACTTGCACAGAACGATACACGATATCTGATATAAAACGATACACGATACTTGATTCCAGACGATACTCGAATGACGATACTTGCACAGAACGATACACGATATCTGATATAAAACGATACACGATACTTGATTCCAGACGATACTCGAATGACGATACTTGCACAGAACGATACACGATATCTGATATAAAACGATACACGATACTTGATTAACCCGATACTGACTCAAACGATATACGATACTCGTGAAGTATCGCGATCTCTGACTCAAACGATACACGATACTCGTGAAGTATCGCGATCTCTGACTCAAACGATACACGATACTCGTGAAGTATCGCGATCTCTGACTCAAACGATACACGATACTCGTGAAGTATCGCGATCTCTGACTCAAACGATACACGATACTCGGGAAGTATCGCGATCTCTGAATCAAACGATACAGATCGCTGGGAAATATCGCGATACTCGACCACAGGAGATCACGATACTTGTGAAGTATCGCGATACTCAACCGCGGGAGCAAAACGATACTTGACCCATTCTCAATTTTTCACTAAGATTTTTCAAGTTTTGGTTTGATGCAACTGTTTTATATGTTCTCTTACCCCTTCTCCCCTCTCTGTATCAATGAAATCACCTCCTTTCACCTCTGAAATCCCCAAACGATACCTAACGCAGATCGTTTTTTCCTTCTTAAGTTGACTTGCTGAAAAATTTTTGATCAAATGGGTGGTTTAGCTTACCTTGGTAGCTTCTATGATCCCCTGGTCACTTCCCCTAACTCTATGTAGCCCCAGATTGCCTGCTTGCTCACAAACGATCTCTGCTATCTGCGCGATACTCGACACAGGAACACGCGATACTTGTTCACACAATTGATTTGCAAAATGAAGTTTTTTTTGGCTTTTATACTTGGTTTTTTCCTATCTACTGAAAATGAAACAAAAAGACAAGAGGTGAAGGCTACTCTAATCTACTCCCTTACTCCTCCTACTCTACTTCTTCCACTCGCTTTCCTAAACTAACAACTCACTACACACACTCCAAGAATGAGAAGTAGCAAGTGCGGTTGAAATTGACTTACCAAAGAAGAGAAATTTTCCACTCCTCCTCTCGCTTCAACTCAAAAAGCTACTTACCATCACACGAATGTCTCGGTTTGATTCGTTACTCCCCGGCAACGGCGCCAAAAAGTGTGTTGTCCTAAGCTTCAACTTAGGGACTTGCGGCGACAGAGACTATACCTCCATCTCCTCTCAAGTGCATATAGTGGGGATACACGCTTTTAAATATCAATCCAAAGAGTATACAAACCTAGCCGAGTGTATGAGGACATGCAATCGTGTAATGGTCAATGCAAGTGGATAACTCAAGGATGCGAGCAAGACTAATACTTATCCAAACAAGCTTCAACTGTTGGTTATGGCGAAACGATACTTGGTGCAGCAGCCGTCAGTATTTTGGACTTTTCTCCCAGCTCCGAACTCCAAATATAGCAAATAGCATATGCGTTTCGAAGCTCTCGAGAAGACGCATCCAATGGCAGTGGTTTCACTCAATTCTGACGCTCCTACTTCAAGTTATGGGCAAAATACTGAGTCGCGGGAAATCTTTCCTACACTTCAGCACTTCCTACACTTCGCACACACATTACCTACAGCAAATAATCACTCTCATGGATAGACAACACTCACAAGCACTCTTTCCAAGCAATACACACGCATACAAGCTCACGAAGAAGAAGATACAGAGTGAAGAAGACACAAATTCGAAAATCTGAGCTCTCTATTCTCACAATGGCAAAAAGTTCTTACAATGAGTCAGATTTTGACTTATATACTAGTGCCCTAAAATTGGTCCTTTCACATTAGTGACCGGCACTTTTATTCTCTAAGAGCTAATTTCCTACTATTTTACATGGATAAGCTTCTATTCTTCTATGGGAATGCATCTAGAGGACTCCTCTAGTGCCTTTACAAGGGAAATATGTTACAAAAATGAATATGTTACAAAAGTCTCTGGTCCAAATCGGAAAAATTTTGGGGCCCGTCTTTTTCTCTGCTTTCTGCGCTCTTTGGCTCTGCAACACTCTCTACCTCTTCGCCTCTGTCGTCCCTTGACAGACTTCGCTTCCTTTGACAGACTTTGCTTCGCGCACGCGCCCTGTGGTCAGTATTGTCTGCAGTTAAACAGACATGCAGATTCGATGGCCTTCTTGATTCAAGCTCTACAACTCGAGAGCCTGACGTAGTCGCCTTGCCTGTTGACTTGGGTTGCCACGCACGCCACCAGTGACTAGGAATGTGCTATTCTTAGTCACCCTCTTCAACTTTTCAGCCTCTACCCCTTTCTAACTTTTGGCCCTACTTTGATGTTTGAAAAATCCACTCCTCTGGACCCTGGGGTTTAGCTTTGTAGTCTGGTGCGTGCCCCTGCGGGGCTCTGTGCAGAGATGGGTGTTGCGCCCCTGCGGGGCTTCCTGCAGAGATGTATCTTTACATTTGTCTGATCTTCAAATTGTCTTTTAGTGAAGCTGTTTCTTTCGTTGCTTTCTCTTTTTCCTCTTTTTACTCGTCTCGCCCTCAACACACATATATCCAAAAGTTGACCTTCTATCATCTGGATTACCTGCCCAATCTGCATCACTATAAATTTTGATATTTGTATCTGAGGTAAACCCATAATACAAACCTTCATTGAGTGTACCCTTAATGTACCTCAACACTCTTTGACCTGCAATCCAATGTTCTTTCCTTGGGCAATGCATGAATTGAGACAAAACTCCTACTGCATATGATAAATCAGGTCTAGTTAATGTAGCATAGATAAGACTACCAACCAAACTCTGGTATTGTCTCATGTCCTTGAATTCTTCACCTCCAAACTTACTCAATTTGTGATTCACCTCCATTGGTGTAGGTGCTACCCTGCAATCATCCATTTTAAACTTGATTAACAAGTTCTTCAAATACCTTTCTTGGGTCACAAATACTCCATGTTGAGTATATGTAATCTCCATGCCCAAGAAATATGACAAGTCTCCCAAGTCACTAATTTTGAACTCCTTTTCCATTTGCTTCTTGAGTCTTTGTATTCCTTCTTCATCTGTACCTGTAAGAATTATATCATCAACATATATGCACATGTATATGAAACCATTATCACTTGCTTTGACAAGCAAGCTACTATCTGCTTTAGACACCTGAAATCCAAGTTCCTTAAGGAACTTCACAAGTCTATAGTTCCATGCCCTTGGGGCCTGCTTCAAGCCATACAAAGCTCTCTTGAGCTTGCACACATGATCTGGATACCTTTTATCTCTGAACCCTTGAGGTTGCTCCATGAATACATCATCTGAAATATAACCATTCAAAAAAGCATTTTTCACATCAAGTTGACATAACTTCCAACCTTTACATGCAGCAATAGCAATAAGTGTCCTGATGGTTGTCATCTTTGCCACAGGACTATAAGTCTCATCATAGTCAACACCATAAGTCTGAGCAAACCCTTTGACAACAAGTCTAGCTTTGTATCTAGACACACTTCCATCTGCAAACCTTTTTGTCTTGTAGACCCACTTGCATCCAATGATTTTCTGACTATTTGGTTTTGGAACCAAATCCCATGTTTGATTCTCCAATAGTGCATCATATTCTTCCTGCATAGCTTTCTCCCATTTTTCCTTACCTTTTGCCTCTTCATATGTAGAAGGGTCTTCATCTATATTCACCATATAAGCATAATCTTTTGTGGCCAAAAATGAAGTATCATAGCTATACCTTGTAGGTTGCCATTTATTCCTTGTAGACCTCCTAAGCTCTCCACTTTTTGAGGTTTCTGGTTCTTCATATTTAGGATCAAATCTTGGTGTTTCTTCCACTTCAACCTGCACTTCATTATTCTCTTGTTCATCAAATATTTGAACCTTTGATTTACCTTTCCTTTGGTTCACTTCTTCTTCATCACCTGTATTGATATTAATTGTACCTGCATACCAAGTACTTTGCTCATCAAATGTAACATCTTTAGAAACCATGAATTGTTTTGTAGATGGACTCCACAATCTATAGCCCATCTGCTTATCATCATAACCAATGAAAACATATTTTTCAGCTTTAGGCTCCAACTTGTGCCTTAATTGTGATGGCACATATGCATATGCCACACATCCAAAAACTCTGCAATGATCCAAGGTAGGTCTCTTACCCCACCAAGCCTCATATGGTGTCATACCTTGCAAAGCTTTACAAGGCAATCTATTGACCAAATAAGTGGCTGTATTTACAGCCTCAGCCCACAAATAATTAGGGCAATTTTTCTCCTTCATCATGGATCTTGCAAACTCAACAAGTGTTCTATTTCTCCTTTCTGCAACACCATTTTGTTGAGGAGAGTACCTGCAAGTAACTTCCCTTTTTATACCTGCATTCCATAAGTAATCACTGAACTCATTAGAGAAATACTCTCCCCCTCCATCTGACCTTAGTCTTTTCAATTTATGACCTGTAATTCTTTCTGCATATGCATGATAGTGTTTAAATGTATTAAACACTTCTGACTTATCTTTGATCACATAGATAGTGATCCATCTAGTAGCATCATCAACATAAATCACATAATACCTTGACCCATTTATACTGAAATCTTTTGATGGTCCCCACACATCTGTGTGTACCAATTCAAGCTTCTCTGAGTACATAAAACCATGCTTGGAGTAGGAAAGCTTATGAGCCTTACCTAATTGACATGCCTCACATTTGTATGTCATATGTTGACCTACAACATTAGGCAATCCAAACACTGAACCATTATTAATCATGTCTTTAATACCTCTTTCATTGAAATGTCCAAGTCTCTTGTGCCAAAGATCTAACTCAGAGATCTTATGTCCTCCATATGTAAACATAGCATGACCAATATTGCCTTGAATCTTCAATGTAAATAATCTTCCTTCCTTTTTCCCTGAAACAATCTGTTTATACCCTTGGCTAGGGTCTTCCACATATACTCCATCATTAGTAAACCTTACTTCATATCCCTTTTCAACAATTTGTCCTACACTTATCAAATTCTTAGGAATTGTAGGAACATACAAGACCTTACTCAATAAGGTGCTACCATCCTTGGCCTTCACTGATCCAATTGACTTCACATTGTGCTTTGTGTTGTCACCTGTTTGAACAACATGATTAAAAACTTTACTTTCCAAATCAGTCATCAAAGATATGTTACCACTCAGGTGATTGCTACACCCTGAGTCAATGTAGAAGACTCTTTGATCTTCATTCTGCCTTTCACAAGTTGCATTCATTATCAATGTTGAATCCTCCTTTTGATCTGAAGCATAATTGTAGTAGGTGTTGTTATATTGTTGACTTTGGAATCCTCTACCTGCATTTCTTCCAAAGTAACTCCTTCCACCTCTACCTCTGAAATTACCTCTTTGATTTCTGCCACCTCTTCCTCTTGCATTATAGTTTTGACTATATCCATTATTACTCTGAGTATTGTGCCAACAATCATTAGCTAAGTGATTTGTCTTACCACAAATCCAGCAAGCTTTGCCTCCATCCTTGTTGTTTCTGCCTCTTCCTCTACCTTTGCCACCTCTTCTTCCTCTTAGGAAGTTGGCTTGACTAGTTGTACCTTCATCTTCACCTGCTTGTTGCTTTCCTTTGCTATTCTTCTTCTTGTCCTTTGAGTACATTGCATGACCTGCACTCTTGTCACCATCTCCTTTAACATCCTGCTCAAATGTTAGCATATGACCTAGCAATTGATTTAAATCAGGAGTGAAATGGTCAAGTGATAATTCTGTAGATAAAATGAATGGCTTCCATTTGTCATCACCTCTCAAACCTGTAAGGATTTGCCTTACCAATTTATCCTCCTCAATGTCTTCATCAACAGCTCCTAATGCATCTGCAATGTCTTTCATCCTTGTTACATAGTCTGAAATAGATTGAGAGGCCTTCTTCTTGAAGGTTGTAAACTCTGCCCATAAGGATGCCTTCCTTGACTTTGTAGTATTATGGAAATGCTCCTCCGAAGCATTCCAAATATCAGTTGCACTTTCAAGACCTCTAATATGAGGTAACAAGTAATCATTGACTGCCATATATATAGTGCTCCTAGCTTGAACATCTTTCTTCATCCAATTTTTCAAATCTGCTAACTCTTCCCTAGTTGGAACACTAGGATCTCTGAACTGTGGCTTCTCTTCTTCTCCTGTGATGTAAGCAATTAAATCTTTGCTCATAAGATGAGCTTCCATCCTCATTGACCATGCAGGATAGTTTTCCCTATCCAATTTCTCTATCTGTAGAGAATCTCCCATCTTGTGTCTACCTGTGTATTGAAATCTTCAAGCTTTATGAACAATATATGTACCTTTACTTCGAGTTAGACTCCTTTTGTCCTTCTTGATGTCGTATGGTCTCCTCCTCTTGCTTTGCCTTCAAACTTTCACCTTTTAGTTCTTCAATTGTTGAATTTCTTGAATCTGCAGCAGTCGGGACCTTCCTTTCCTTGATTTGATGTCTCCTGCTCTGATACCACTGATGGAGAGTGTTAATCTCCAAAAGAACAACCTACTCTTGAATTTAGAACACCTCTATATCAAGAGTAAGTCAAAACCTTCACTAAATTAGAGGTCCAATCTCTAAATTATCAAAAGTTGAAAAATTTTGTGAAGAAGATAAAACACAGAAAGTCTGCTGCACAATTTCTTCTCATTGACCTATCAAACATGTAAAGTTTTCTATGAAATTTTGTATGAAGTGTCGCCTAGAGATTGCGCACCTCCTCCAAGTTAAAGTTCTCAAAAAGGTTTAGTATAACTTGAGAAATCAACTTCACAAGTTACCTATGTCTGAATCTGCACTTCTGAGAAGTCGATTTAGACACCCCTAACTTCTTAACTTCAATTCTCTCAGTACAAAACCCGTTTAAGCAAATGCTTCTAGCCACGAATAGATCACCTTCCAACTTAAAGATTAAGTGCTTGCTTGCACAAAACTTTAAACTATGGAGTGAGAACTGACCAAAATATTAAGATCAAAATTTGCGCCTGTTTCAGAGAACTGTAGACACTCAACACATATGAATGTTCCTACTAACAATTCTCCTAGCCTGTTTGCAATTAGACTCTGAAATTCAGGTCACAGACTCATTAACTACCAACTTAGATATCCTCAACAGGATTTCACAAATGATCTACCACAGACGGAGTAGACGCAGAAACATCGGGCGCAATATTTTTATCATTTCAGAAGAAGACTACAACTAAAAAATGAGAGAGACTTCAACACCTTTCTCATGTGTCTATTGACATTTACAATCACTTATTTCTCTATTCCTATGCTCATACATAGTCTCTCCTCGTCTTCTCTCTATATCCCGACATTTTCCAAAAGTATTTATAGGCAAATTTGTACAAGTCTATGACTAATCAAAGACCTAAGTGAACTATGTACATATGTGTACATTCCTCACATACTCTGAATGTATCTTCCTTCCAAGCTTCAAGAGTTGATCTCATCCTTCATTCTTTAGTCTTCAAACATTCAATTGGTGATTGATCTGCACCAACAGCTCCCCCTCAATCATCAATTGAGGTTTCTCCTTTCTTCTTTATACCTGCCATGTCTTTAAACTTCTGTAGCTTTGGTCCATCCAAACTCTTTGTAATCATATCAGCTATCTGATCCTTTGTTGAAGTATGTATGACTTCAATCTCCTTATCCATCACTTTCTCTCTTAGAAAGTGATACTGAATCTCAATGTGTTTGGTCCTGACATGAAAAACAGGATTAGCAGCTAAATACAATGAACTCATGTTATCTCCATATATAATTGGTACCCCATGCACAATGTCAAAACTCTTCATCAAAGTCTTGTGCCAAATTACTTCCTTTGCAGCTTCAACCATGCCTTTATACTCTGCTTCTGTAGAAGATAAAGCAACTGTATGTTGCTTCTTGGAACACCATGAGATAAGTTTATCTCCCACATAACACATATATCCAAAAGTTGACCTTCTATCATCTGGATTACCTGCCCAATCTGCATCACTATAAATTTTGATATTTGTATCTGAGGTAAACCCATAATACAAACCTTCATTGAGTGTACCCTTAATGTACCTCAACACTCTTTGACCTGCAATCCAATGTTCTTTCCTTGGGCAATGCATGAATTGAGACAAAACTCCTACTGCATATGATAAATCAGGTCTAGTTAATGTAGCATAGATAAGACTACCAACCAAACTCTGGTATTGTCTCATGTCCTTGAATTCTTCACCTCCAAACTTACTCAATTTGTGATTCACCTCCATTGGTGTAGGTGCTACCCTGCAATCATCCATTTTAAACTTGATTAACAAGTTCTTCAAATACCTTTCTTGGGTCACAAATACTCCATGTTGAGTATATGTAATCTCCATGCCCAAGAAATATGACAAGTCTCCCAAGTCACTAATTTTGAACTCCTTTTCCATTTGCTTCTTGAGTCTTTGTATTCCTTCTTCATCTGTACCTGTAAGAATTATATCATCAACATATATGCACATGTATATGAAACCATTATCACTTGCTTTGACAAGCAAGCTACTATCTGCTTTAGACACCTGAAATCCAAGTTCCTTAAGGAACTTCACAAGTCTATAGTTCCATGCCCTTGGGGCCTGCTTCAAGCCATACAAAGCTCTCTTGAGCTTGCACACATGATCTGGATACCTTTTATCTCTGAACCCTTGAGGTTGCTCCATGAATACATCATCTGAAATATAACCATTCAAAAAAGCATTTTTCACATCAAGTTGACATAACTTCCAACCTTTACATGCAGCAATAGCAATAAGTGTCCTGATGGTTGTCATCTTTTCCACAGGACTATAAGTCTCATCATAGTCAACACCATAAGTCTGAGCAAACCCTTTGACAACAAGTCTAGCTTTGTATCTAGACACACTTCCATCTGCAAACCTTTTTGTCTTGTAGACCCACTTGCATCCAATGATTTTCTGACTATTTGGTTTTGGAACCAAATCCCATGTTTGATTCTCCAATAGTGCATCATATTCTTCCTGCATAGCTTTCTCCCATTTTTCCTTACCTTTTGCCTCTTCATATGTAGAAGGGTCTTCATCTATATTCACCATATAAGCATAATCTTTTGTGGCCAACAATGAAGTATCATAGCTATACCTTGTAGGTTGCCATTTATTCCTTGTAGACCTCCTAAGCTCTCCACTTTTTGAGGTTTCTGGTTCTTCATATTTAGGATCAAATCTTGGTGTTTCTTCCACTTCAACCTGCACTTCATTATTCTCTTGTTCATCAAATATTTGAACCTTTGATTTACCTTTCCTTTGGTTCACTTCTTCTTCATCACCTGTATTGATATTAATTGTACCTGCATACCAAGTACTTTGCTCATCAAATGTAACATCTTTAGAAACCATGAATTGTTTTGTAGATGGACTCCACAATCTATAGCCCATCTGCTTATCATCATAACCAATGAAAACATATTTTTCAGCTTTAGGCTCCAACTTGTGCCTTAATTGTGATGGCACATATGCATATGCCACACATCCAAAAACTCTGCAATGATCCAAGGTAGGTCTCTTACCCCACCAAGCCTCATATGGTGTCATACCTTGCAAAGCTTTACAAGGCAATCTATTGACCAAATAAGTGGCTGTATTTACAGCCTCAGCCCACAAATAATTAGGGCAATTTTTCTCCTTCATCATGGATCTTGCAAACTCAACAAGTGTTCTATTTCTCCTTTCTGCAACACCATTTTGTTGAGGAGAGTACCTGCAAGTAACTTCCCTTTTTATACCTGCATTCCATAAGTAATCACTGAACTCATTAGAGAAATACTCTCCCCCTCCATCTGACCTTAGTCTTTTCAATTTATGACCTGTAATTCTTTCTGCATATGCATGATAGTGTTTAAATGTATTAAACACTTCTGACTTATCTTTGATCACATAGATAGTGATCCATCTAGTAGCATCATCAACATAAATCACATAATACCTTGACCCATTTATACTGAAATCTTTTGATGGTCCCCACACATCTGTGTGTACCAATTCAAGCTTCTCTGAGTACATAAAACCATGCTTGGAGTAGGAAAGCTTATGAGCCTTACCTAATTGACATGCCTCACATTTGTATGTCATACGTTGACCTACAACATTAGGCAATCCAAGCACTGAACCATTATTAATCATGTCTTTAATACCTCTTTCATTGAAATGTCCAAGTCTCTTGTGCCAAAGATCTAACTCAGAGATCTTATGTCCTCCATATGTAAACATAGCATGACCAATATTGCCTTGAATCTTCAATGTAAATAATCTTCCTTCCTTTTTCCCTGAAACAATCTGTTTATACCCTTGGCTAGGGTCTTCCACATATACTCCATCATTAGTAAACCTTACTTCATATCCCTTTTCAACAATTTGTCCTACACTTATCAAATTCTTAGGAATTGTAGGAACATACAAGACCTTACTCAATAAGGTGCTACCATCCTTGGCCTTCACTGATCCAATTGACTTCACATTGTGCTTTGTGTTGTCACCTGTTTGAACAACATGATTAAAAACTTTACTTTCCAAATCAGTCATCAAAGATATGTTACCACTCAGGTGATTGCTACACCCTGAGTCAATGTAGAAGACTCTTTGATCTTCATTCTGCCTTTCACAAGTTGCATTCATTATCAATGTTGAATCCTCCTTTTGATCTGAAGCATAATTGTAGTAGGTGTTGTTATATTGTTGACTTTGGAATCCTCTACCTGCATTTCTTCCAAAGTAACTCCTTCCACCTCTACCTCTGAAATTACCTCTTTGATTTCTGCCACCTCTTCCTCTTGCATTATAGTTTTGACTATATCCATTATTACTCTGAGTATTGTGCCAACAATCATTAGCTAAGTGATTTGTCTTACCACAAATCCAGCAAGCTTTGCCTCCATCCTTGTTGTTTCTGCCTCTTCCTCTACCTTTGCCACCTCCTCTTCCTCTTAGGAAGTTGGCTTGACTAGTTGTACCTTCATCTTCACCTGCTTGTTGCTTTCCTTTGCTATTCTTCTTCTTGTCCTTTGAGTACATTGCATGACCTACACTCTTGTCACCATCTCCTTTAACATCCTGCTCAAATGTTAGCATATGACCTAGCAATTGATTTAAATCAGGAGTGAAATGGTCAAGTGATAATTCTGTAGATAAAATGAATGGCTTCCATTTGTCATCACCTCTCAAACCTGTAAGGATTTGCCTTACCAATTTATCCTCCTCAATGTCTTCATCAACAGCTCCTAATGCATCTGCAATGTCTTTCATCCTTGTTACATAGTCTGAAATAGATTGAGAGGCCTTCTTCTTGAAGGTTGTAAACTCTGCCCATAAGGATGCCTTCCTTGACTTTGTAGTATTCTGGAAATGCTCCTCCAAAGCATTCCAAATATCAGTTGCACTTTCAAGACCTCTAATATGAGGTAACAAGTAATCATTGACTGCCATATATATAATGCTCCTAGCTTGAACATCTTTCTTCATCCAATTTTTCAAATCTACTAACTCTTCCCTAGTTGGAACACTAGGATCTCTGAACTGTGGCTTCTCTTCTTCTCCTGTGATGTAAGCAATTAAATCTTTGCTCATAAGATGAGCTTCCATCCTCATTGACCATGCAGGATAGTTTTCCCTATCCAATTTCTCTATCTGTAGAGAATCTCCCATCTTGTGTCTACCTGTGTATTGAAATCTTCAAGCTTTATGAACAATATATGTACCTTTACTTCGAGTTAGACTCCTTTTGTCCTTCTTGATGTTGTATGGTCTCCTCCTCTTGCTTTGCCTTCAAACTTTCACCTTTTAGTTCTTCAATTGTTGAATTTCTTGAATCTACAGCAGTCGGGACCTTCCTTTCCTTGATTTGATGTCTCCTGCTCTGATACCACTGATGGAGAGTGTTAATCTCCAAAAGAACAACCTACTCTTGAATTTAGAACACCTCTATATCAAGAGTAATTCAAAACCTTCACTAAATTAGAGGTCCAATCTCTAAATTATCAAAAGTTGAAAAATTTTGTGAAGAAGATAAAACACAGAAAGTCTGTTGCACAATTTCTTCTCATTGACCTATCAAACATGTAAAGTTTTCTATGAAACTTTGTATGAAGTGTCGCCTAGAGATTGCGCACCTCCTCCAAGTTAAAGTTCTCAAAAAGGTTTAGTATAACTTGAGAAATCAACTTCACAAGTTACCTATGTCTGAATCTGCACTTCTGAGAAGTCGATTTAGACACCCCTAACTTCTTAACTTCAATTCTCTCAGTACAGAACCCGTTTAAGCAAATGCTTCTAGCCACGAATAGATCACCTTCCAACTTAAAGATTAAGTGCTTGCTTGCACAAAACTTTAAACTATGGAGTGAGAACTGACCAAAATATTAAGATCGAAATTTGCGCCTGTTTCAGAGAACTGTAGACACTCAACACATATGAATGTTCCTACTAACAATTCTCCTAGCCTGTTTGCAATTAGACTCTGAAATTCAGGTCACAGACTCATTAACTACCAACTTAGATATCCTCAACAGGATTTCACAAATGATCTACCACAGATGGAGTAGACGCAGAAACATCGGGCGCAATATTTTTATCATTTCAGAAGAAGACTACAACTAAAAAATGAGAGAGACTTCAACACCTTTCTCATGTGTCTATTGACATTTACAATCACTTATTTCTCTGATCCTATGCTCATACATAGTCTCTCCTCGTCTTCTCTCTATATCCGGACATTTTCCAAAAGTATTTATAGGCAAATTTGTACAAGTCTATGACTAATCAAAGACCTAAGTGAACTATGTACATATGTGTACATTCCTCACATACTCTGAATGTATCTTCCTTCCAAGCTTCAAGAGTTGATCTCATCCTTCATTCTTTAGTCTTCAAACATTCAATTGGTGATTGATCTGCACCAACAAATCTCTTTCTTGCAATTCCCCTACCACTGGCTCTATTTCCTTCCTTTCTAGGTCTTGCTTGGAATGTGTGTATAATTTATTACCAGACCTAAGGATCATTCAATTATTTTCACTATTCTATGGACAGAATCGTGTTTTCCATGATTCTCTGGAGGGAATCGTGATTTCCATGATTCTGTGATCAAAATCGTGTTTTTCACGATTTTGTGTGAAAAATCGTGATATCCACGATTCTGTGATCAAAATCGTGTTTTTCACGATTTTGTGTGAAAATCGTGATTACCACGATTCTGTGATCAAAATCGTGTTTTTCACGATTTTGTGTGGAAATCGTGATTTCCACGATTCTGTGATCAAAATCGTGTTTTTCAGGATTTTGTGTGGAAATCGTGATTTCCACGATTCTGTGATCAAAATCGTGTTTTTCAGGATTTTGTGTGGAAATCGTGATTTTCACGATTCTGTGATCAAAATCGTGTTTTTCATGATTTTGTGTGGAAATCGTGATTTCCACGATTCTGTGATCAAAATCGTGTTTTTCACGATTTTGTGTGGAAATCGTGACTTTCACGATTCTGTGATCATCGAGTTTTTCACGATTTTATTCACAGACAATCGTGATTGCTCACAATCGTTAAAAAACACGATTTTCTTATGAAAATCGTGCTCTGGGAATCGCGATTTTGTTCTTTGTTTCAGAGAATCGCGATTTTGTATCTGACTACAGAATCGCGATTCTGTTCAATTTTTTGAAAAATTTTCTAGGTATTGATTTTCAAATTTTGATTTCTTCTATAGAATCGCCTTAACTATTTTTAACGTGCAATAAAAGAGTTTTCTAAAATTTATTATTTTTTTCACAAAAACCTCAAAAATTCAGAAATCGCAATTCCGTGTTTTTTAGCTATTTCATGCTTATCTGTGCTTAATGATCATGTAAATTTAAAGAAATGCTAAAAAATTGTATTGAGGACCCCTTACCTTGCTTGCTTGATTCCAAAACTCTCCAAAGCTTTTAGCTGCAGAAAATCGCGATCCTATTCCTGCTCTCTCTCTCTCACTCAAAATGAGTTTTCTCTGAAATTCCAGACTTTTATAGTGTCCACACAATCGCGATCCTGTGCAATTTCCACTGATTTTCACTTTTTCACTTGTCCAATTCATTCTTCAACAACTTTATGGTTTTAATCCTCAAATCTTAACTTTTCATGATTAATCACTCTCATTAGCTATTGGTGAAAATCGCAATTTTGTACTTCTTTTCCATTTCTTCCACCTGATACTCAATCCTCTCTGAGTTTTTTTTTGAGCTTGACCTCCTTCAGTTATTCAACTCAATGAAATTTCTTACAATTAACTATGTCAAAAACCCCAATATACTCAAAATTCCAAAAAAAAAAATTCTCTTACAGAGAATCGCGATTTTGTGCAGAGAATCGTATTTTTTCTGTACTTCCTGATTTTTGCAATTTTGAGTCTTCTTTTCTCTTGTTTCCCTTCAATACCCTTTACCAATTCCAAATCAACTGTCACCTGCAATTTTTCATCATTAACAAGAATTTATCCAGAGAATCGCGATCCTGTGAAGAGAATCGTGTCTTTTCTGATTTTCCACTTTTTGGCACTTTTTTGCTTTCCTACCACCTGGTCTCTTCCACTCTTGTCAACAAAACTTCAGTCCAACTTCCTAAGGAAAAAAGAAATTTATTTGATTGTTTTAATGAATTTTATGAATTTTTTTAGTATTTTGCCCTAAATTAAGGTAAACACTTCACTTAGGGTTTCTTGTTTGGTGATCTATTGATCCTGTGTTCCTTGATTGGTTATACTCTCTTATGCTTTGGCTATCAAACCAGTTTATGAGCAAAACTTCCCAAAGAAAAATGTGCTAAGAAATGCAAATGTCAATTTTTGCAAAGATAAACTCAAACATTTTTCTTTTCAATATGCAATTCAGCTTTTCTCAAGATTATTACTTTGACTTGGCTACAAATGTATCTTATCTACTTGCATCTAGCTACTTAACTTGACTTTTCCTTAATGCAATCTTATCATCTTCCCAAGATCAATAATTTTGCTTAGTACTTGATCAGAAAGCACTCTACAAATGCAAGAATAGACACATTTTACCTTATCATCAGCTTTCTTGATTCAGTTTTTCATACCTGCACTTTACTTCTAAAAAATGATATGAGCAACTATCAATGTGCAAACATTTCAACACTTCTTATTCTCAAAAGATTATCTATTGCTTTCTTTTCCCAAAAGACAAACAAGGAAATCTACCTTTTCATGTTTACATTTCTTGATTAAAGACTATTACCTTTTCCATGTGTTCAATACCATCAACAATAGAAGATCCAGCAAGGTCCACCTTCAATGAAGCTTTTGATATACTCCCCGGCAACGACGCCAAAAAATGTTTGTTGTTAACCTTTGGAGTTGTCCTCTCCAATCATTTAGCATAAAGAATTAACAATACATCTTTATTTTGTCAATCCTAGAAGTATACAAGAGACCACAGCCCCTTCTAGATGATAGAATCCAAGAAATAAGAGAAAAATGACTAGATTTCTGAGAATAGTGAAAATGAAGAGGAATTTCTAGGGTTTGGAATATCTTGAGCAAATCTCCATTATTTTCAACAATCTTGGTGTCTAAAGCATGTCATTTTCTCAGCAAAATACAATCATTCAGTCAAAACTCAAAAATGATACCTGTAACCCTCAGACGAGACAATCGCGATTCTGTGAAAATAGATGATTTTCATCTCCAGCACCATTCTTCATTAATTTCTCACTCAATACATCAACAATCAACTCTCTTCATACATATTCAACAAAAATACACAATAGAAGCTCACAAATCTCCATGGATACACATAAAATAGACTCAATAAATCAAAGAAACCACACAAAAGGAAGAAACACGATTTTCTGCAGGAAACTTCTCTCTTCACTTGGATAGCATCAATTACAAATAACCAACCCTCTCATAATAGAGGAAATTGTCTTTTATACATTTTCAAGTGTCCCTTTTCACACTTGAATTTTGGTCCTTTCCTCTTTTATTCTAAAAATATGCTATCTAGGAGTTTCCAAAAATTTCTAGAAAAATTACATAAGATTCTACTCTACATAAGGAAGACTCTTCCTTATTTTTACATCAGTTGCATAAATATTTTTACAACTTTTTGACATTTTACAATTGTTTCTCATCAAAAATACTCCAAAAAATACTTCTTCTAACAATTGCCTAGCTTCTTCAATGCGTGATGCGGCTGCAACAAAATCATTGAGGGTTGCATCCAATCTAAGAGACTCACGTAGCTTCTACTGAGATGACCTGGGCAGAGCTTTTTCTATCCATTTTTTAACCAAGAAGTCACCTGGAGCATGTGGCAAACGTGCAACAAGTGCTTTTGTTCTAGAGTGAAGTTCATGAAAGGATTCACCTGATCTTAGCCTTAGATTCTCGAGCTGGTCTAGAGCTCTTTCTGAGGAGTCACTAGGTCGAAATGTCTGTGAGAATGCCATCTTCAGAGCCTCCCATGTAGCAAAATGGCCATCTGCATATTGACTGTACCATTTGTCAGCAAGGCCTTCCAATGTGGATGGGAAGAGTACCAACATTGCATCCTCTCTATTCTGCAGACCTCATCCACGGCATAAGGAGATGAACCTCCTCACATAATCATCAGCATCCTCATAAGCTTGTCCCTTGAAGGTAGGGAACTTAATATTGAGTCTGGAGAGTAAATGAGAGAGATCCTCCATTTGCACTGGTGTTTCTTCTGACGTATCTGAGGAGAAGTCTAATGTTCTACTATGCTTCTCCTTTGATAGTGGTGTCGCACAGAATTCAATAGATAAATTCAAAGAGGGTAGAGGGGAGGTAGGTTCACTAGTTGAAGATATAGCTGACTTGTTAAGGCTCCTTCGTATACGAAGAGGCTCCTTATCTGCTCGCGTATGGGTCATGTACCTATTTCCTCAGGGCCTCTCATAGAAATGCAAGTGTCCCACCGGGCGTGCCAAACTGTAGAGGAGGTACTGGGGTATCTACTTTTAACAGGAGCATGCAGCAAGCATTCCAGTACTTCACCTACTCAAGGGAGGTTCTCCTTAGGGAAATATACCCTTTAACACTTCTGTGAGCAGGCAGATATCAATTATTGCACAGAGTTGTGAATACTCAAGAAAGTATTAATGACAAAATGACAATAATGGAAGACCCTCAACTCCTTAGTTCGAATCAGATGATTACAACGTAGGCAAAAGAGATGCTCAAAATTTCATGCTCTGGGCTAACATGCCACTCCAGATCTAAACAACATCAATACAAGGGATTCTTCCAATCCGTACAATGGACACAACTAGATGCAGAATAGCACTGATCAATACAAAGCATGAAGACTTGCTCTAAGGGAAAGAGCACGTAATACCAATGACTCACACTGAATGACCAAACCAAGCCACTCTCTTCACACTATAGTTCTATTAGCCCTCACTAGGAATCCCACGCTCTGTATCCTCACCACAGAGTGACTTCCTACAGTAGGCTCGAAGCCACAAAGTGCAAAGAGAGGACCTCTGTACCTATGTATGTAAATGTGTGTATCTGAATGTATCCCAAATGAACACAAATCCATTGCCTTTTATAGGCTCGAATAGGCCAAGAGGGCCTTGCCAATTCCTCACATCCACTGATCATACACCGATTGATTGCCCAAATTGGAGGGGTAGATCAAATATGCCACCAATCTTGGATTGGATCCTCAAAATTAGGCAGTCGTCATGAATGGTTGGCGGCAACAGTCATTTCTCCACTTTCACTTTTACCACTTACACCTTTACTATCACTTTTGCATGCAAGCTAAGATCCTCATTTTGTGCTGCTTGTGATATTTGATTGACCCTGAGAAGCACATCCTTCACCTAATTTTTGTAGTAACTTTTGATCCTTCATATTAAGTGGGCGGTGTGGGGGGTGAGTTGCGGGGAGTTGAGAGAGATTATGGGGTTTGTAGAGGGTTGTGGAGGGTTGTGGAGTTGCATGGAGTTGTGTGGGGTTTGTGGGGTTTGTGGGATTTGTGGGTTGGGTGGGAATAGGGGGTGAGTTATGGGGAGTTGTGGGGGTTTTCGGGGTGTGGTCAAAAATTGATCCAAGATTTCAAAGTTATCATTGGACCATTGGAAAGTACTCGTCGAGAGCTTTCCAACGATATATAAGACTGTAGGGTTTGGTTAAGAAATGATCCTCCAAATAACCCTCCAAATTGTATGAGAACCTTATATGAGGTCGTGGAAAAATGTGGGATTTGTGGCGTTTGTGGGGGGTTGTGGGGTTTGTTGAGTTTGTGGTGGGCTGAGGGGTGGTGTGGAGTGGTGGAGGGCTGTGCGGTGGTGTGGAGTGGTGGAGGGCTGTGGGGTGGTGTGGAGTGGTGGAGGGTTGTGGGGTGGTGTGGAGTGGTGGAGGGCTGTGGGGTGGTGTGGAGTTGTGGAGGGTTGTGGGGTGGTGTGGAGTTTGTGGAGGGCTGTGGGGTGGTGTGGAGTTTGTTGAGGGGTGTGGGGTTTGTGGGGCGTCGTGGAGTGGTGGAGGGCTGTGGGGTGGTGTGGAGTGGTGGAGGGTTGTGGGGTGGCGTGGAGTGGTGGAGGGTTGTGGGGTGGTGTGGAGTGGTGGAGGGCTGTGGGGTGGTGTGGAGTGGTGGAGGGTTGTGGGGTGGTGTGGAGTGGTGGAGGGCTGTGGGGTGGTGTGGAGTGGTGGTGGAGTGGTGGAGGGCTATGGGGTGGTGTGGAGTGGTGGAGGGCTGTGGGGTGGTGTGGAGTGGTGGAGGGTTGTGGGGTGGTGTGTGAAAGAACTTGGAGAAGCTTGTCGAAGGTAGAAAAGTGCGTTTCGAAGCGATGAAGTTTGGTCAAGCCAACCGGCACAAGACCAGCCCTTGAGCTTTTGGAGACTCAAATAGACCTTATAGGAATGCTATAAGTGCAAAGAAACACACTATGTACCTTGGAGCATCAAGGAGAATGAGTCGATACAAAACAGATAGGTTCGCGGGTCGACTAGCTCAAAAAACTTACTATCTATGGAAGAGACAATGAACTTCAAATGCCCATAGCGACCAGCGTGATTACAATTAGAAAAAATCCTTTTATGGGAGTGATACACATAGGGTTGAGTGTATGGAATGCACAAAAGTATAAGGAATAAGCAAAATATGCTATAGGAATGAATGCGACATTCACCGGTGGTACTTCCTATTTTTCAGGAATACGCAGAGATTGACACCGAGGCAGAAAAACTGAGATTTCTCCAAATCTGCTGAACCAAATGCTTTGAAAATTTACAGGCATAAACTAGACACTGATACCTTTCCAATGAGTCCTCTTGCACTCAATTTGGAGCTCTGAGGAGAGAGCAGCAGCCTCTGCAAGATTACTGTTGGCGAAGAAGATGATGCAGAAAATTGAAGGAGCAAGACAATGATGGTCACAAGTGTATGTATATTGCTTCCATGTAATGTACAAGTGATTTCAACTCCTTATATAGCCTCTAGGAGTGTTCCACGACTTTTACAACTTGAATTTGAATTCAAATGAAGGTGGGAATGGTTGTTGGAGGGAATCAATTCACTTCCCTACAATCTAGGAAAAGTGAAGATCTTGATTGATCTACTTTTAGGTGATTGATTGCTTGATTGAATGCAACTTCAACCACCAAAATTTCGTGGGATTTTGGCCCTATATTTGTACCTTTACATGTGTACAACTCAAGGCTTTTACAACGGTAAATGAGCCATCAAAATATTCTCAAAAAATACAATAAATGAGCATATGAAAAAGAACTCTCCAACGGATATTCTTTCGACGCGATAGCCTTTGATGTAGATCAAATCCACCTCAAGCATAGTGTAAGCTTGATGTTCCAACAGCTCCCCCTCAAGCTAAAGTATGCTTGAGTCTTCATTCTCTGATAGGTTGAATACCTGCCATAGCTTTGAATCTACAAAGCTTTATTCCATCAAGTGCCTTTGTCATCATATCTGCTACTTGCTTTTCAGTCGGAACAAAAGAAATGTCAATCTCCTTTGCCATGAGCTTCTCCCTGATGAAGTGATAATGGACTTCTATATGCTTAGTTCTCGCATGAAAAATAGGATTTGCCGCTAGATGCATGGAACTTACATTATCTCCAAATATGTGAGGTTTGGAACTCATAAGTCCCAAATCTGTATACAATGCTTTTAACCATATTGCCTCTTGAGTTGCTATGGTCAAGCCTCTGTACTCTGCTTCAGTTGAGGATAAAGCAACTGTTGGTTGCTTCTTGGAACTCCATGACACTAGCTTCGAACCTGCAAATGCTAAGTAACCAGATGTACTTTTTCTATCATCCTTAGCTCCTGCCCAATCTGCATCTGAGTAGATTTTGATATCCAAATCTGAAGAGTAAGGATAGAATATACCTTCGTTGATTGTACATTTGAGATACTTCAGTACTCTCTTAGCCGCATCCATGTGTGGTCTTCTTGGTGAGTGCATGAACTGACTAAGCACTCCCACACTATATGAGATGTCTGCCCTTGTGTGAGTAGCATATATCAAGCTACCTACCAAGCTTTGATACTCTTTAATGTCTTCAATTTTCTCACCTTCATAAACACTAAGTTTATGATTCATCTCCAAAGGTGTACCTACAGGTTTAGTGTTCTCCATTTTGAACTTGAGAAGAAGATCCTGAATGTATCTTCTTTGAGTCAAATACATTCCTTCATCTGTATATATCACTTGCATACCTAGGAAATATGTGAGCTCACCTAGGTCACTGATTTTGAACTCCTCTTGCATGTGTCTCTTGATCCTTTGAATGCCATTTAGATCATCACCTGTCACAATAATATCATCTACATATACACATAGATAGATAACCTCATTGTGATCCCTTTTGATGAATAGAGAAGGATCTGAGCTGCTGGCTTTGAACCCTTGGTCTTGAAGATATGTAACCAACCTGTAATTCCAAGCTCTTGGAGCTTGTTTCAATCCATACAATGCTTTCTTAAGTCTGCAAACATAAGATGGATGATTAGGGTTTTCAAAACCTAGTGGTTGTGACATGTATACCTCTTCACTTATCCAACCATTTAGGAATGCATTTTTCACATCAAGTTGGAGGAGTCTCCAATTCCTTGCAGCAGCTACACTTATCAATGTCATGATTGTAGTCATCTTTGCAACTGGTGAGAATGTTTCCTCATAGTCTATACCATGAGTTTGTGAGCATCCTTTGGCAACTAATCTTGCCTTGTACCTGCAAACTGATCCATCTGAATTTCTTTTAACTTTGTATACCCATCTGCAACCAGTTACCTTTTGATTCGGCGACATTGGAACCAAATCCCAAGTGTCCATTTCCTTCAATGCATCTATCTCTTCATTCATGGCCTTTTCCCAATTAGGGTTTCCCTTTGCCTCTTCATAGGTTGAGGGTTCCTCTGAAATAGAGTCTTTTGCCAAGTAGATTGAATGCTTTGTAACAAATGTGGAATCATATCCATACCTTTCTGGTTGTTTCTTCTCTCTTGCTGATCTTCTAGGTGCTTGTTTGGAGCATTCTCCAACCTCTTGCATCTTTGCTTTGCCTCTTGACTTCCATAGCTTGTAATCCCTTTCTCTTTCATCTTGGTCATCGTCTGTATCACTTCTTGGATCCTGGACCTGTGTATCATGCTTCCTTCCTAATTGATGAGAATCAGAATCAAGATCATATGGTAGTGTTACCTTTTGTTTGCCTTCATCATACCAAGACCTGTGTTCTTCAAACACAACATCTCTACTTGTAGTGAATTGCTTGGTTGAAGGATTGAAGAACCTGTAACCCATCTGAGTTGAATCATATCCAATAAACACTGCCTTTGTTGCCCTTTCATCTAGCTTACCTCTTATTTGTGATGGTACATGAACATAAGCTAAACAACCAAAAACCTTGCAATGTCCAAGACTAGGTTTTCTTCCATGCCATGCTTCATAAGGAGTCATACCTTGAAGTGATTTGGATGGTAGTCGATTGACAAGGTACACTGCAGTTGAAATAGCTTCTGCCCATAGATAATGTGGCAACTTCTTCTCTTCAAGCATTGTTCGGGCTGATCCAACCAATGTCTTGTTTCTCCTCTCTGCAATTCCATTTAGTTGAGGAGAGTACCTGGTAGTCACTTCCCTTTTGATACCTTTATCCTGCAAGAACTCATCAAAATCTTTGGAGAAGTATTCTCCCCCTCCATCAGATCTGAGCTTCTTTAGTGATCTACCTGTATGATTCTCCACATGCGCAAGATACTTCTTGAAGCAATCAAACACTTCATTCTTACTCTTGATAAAGTATAGAACAGTCCACCTACTATGGTCGTCAATAAATGAGACATAATACCTTGATCCTGCCAATGAAGGTTCTTGACTTGGTCCCCATACATCTGTGTGTACTAAGTCCAATAAGTTGTTGTGGATGTAGCCTTTATGGTTGAATGGTTGTCTTTGTGCCTTCCCAATCTGACATGCATCACACCTGTTGATCATGTGTTGCTTTGATATGTTCGGCAGTCCTAGAACACTTTGATCCCTGCATATATCCTTCAAGGTTCTTTCATTCACATGAGCAAGTCTCTTATGCCACACTTCAAGCTCACTTAGGGTTTGAGACCCAAAGTTGAATAGAGCTATGTTCCTGGTATCTCCTACTTCAAAAGTAAAGAGCCTACCATGCTTCTCACCTCGGGCTATCTTCTTGAAGCCTTGACATGGATCTTCCACAAAAGCTCCATGTTGGGTGAACCTAACTTGCAAGCCTTTTTCAACTATTTGGCCTACACTGATTAGGTTTTTAGTGATAGTGGGTACATAGAGAACCTTACTCAGAATGTTTGTCCTGCCATTGGAAGCTTTGACATTACCAATCTTCTCCACATTGTGCTTTGTGTCATCCCCTGTTTGCACTTCATGTCTATGCTTTGGACTTTCCAAGTCAGATAGAAGAGCAATGTTGCCTGCAACATGATTCGAACATCCTGAATCTATGTAGAACAAATGATCATCTTCTTTACCTTCTTTGTGGCTTAGGTTCATAAGAAGTAATGAGTCTTCATGTGGTTGATCTTCTGAATAATTGTTGTAGTCCCTTCTATTATAGCTTCTATTGTTGTTGTTGAAGTTGTGTCCACCTCTGCCTCTATTGCCGCCATATCCACCTCTTCCACTTCCTTTCTGGGTCTTCCCATTGAACCAGCAATTCTGAGTGGTGTGGTTGGTCTTATCGCATATGGCACAAGGTTGAACATTCTGACCTTTGGCTTTGTCTTGCTTTGATCCTTTCTTCTTCCCTTTCCACTTGCTCTTGCTTGCGAAGTTGGCTTGGGAAGTCTCTTCTTCGTCTTCTTCCTTCTTCTTGCCTTTCTGCTTCTTATCCTTCTTATCTGCATATAGCGCACTAGTTGAACTACCATGATAAGAGTTACCTTCCTTTATGCTATTGTTGGCTTCTTGATTGAAGAGTTGTCCAAGAAAGGTGTTGAAGTCTGGAGTTTGCACATCCATGATGAGATCGTAAGCCGTCGTGAAGGATTGCCATTGCTTATCACTTCGAATGCCGTTGAGAATTTGCCTCATGATGACCTCTTCTTCAATCAGCTCTCCAATGGATGCTAACTGATCCGCAACCTCCTTGACCTTGGTAACAAACTCTGTGATGGTTTGTTTAGGTGTCTTCTTCATTTGGTTGAACTCGTTCCAAAGATGATTCTTTCTTGCTTTGGTACTAGCAGAAAAGAAAGTCTCCAGGGCATCCCAAGTCTCTTGAGATGTCTTGCATCCTCTAATATGTGGTAATAGAAAGTCAGAGATAGAGTTTAGTATGTACGACCTTGCTTGAGCATCCCTTGCGCACCAAAGTGTGAGCTTATCTGTCTCCTCTTGTGTAGGTCCTCCTTTGGATCTTGGAATAGGCATAGCTTCATCACCTGCTACAATTCCATAAAGATTTCTACCTTGCAAGTAGGCCTCCATTCCGATTTGCCAAGCCGCGTAGTTGTGTCGATCAAGCTTCTCGATCATTGAGGGAAAGCCATCACCCATCTTGAACTAGCTCTGATACCACTGAAGGAACTTGGAGAAGCTTGTCGAAGGTAGAAAAGTGCGTTTCGAAGCGATGAAGTTTGGTCAAGCCAACCGGCACAAGACCAGCCCTTGAGCTTTTGGAGACTCAAATAGACCTTATAGGCATGCTATAAGTGCAAACAAACACACTATGTACCTTGGAGCATCAAGGAGAATGAGTCGATACAAAACAGATAGGTTCGCGGGTCGACTAGCTCAAAAAACTTACTATCTATGGAAGAGACAATGAACTTCAAATGCCCATAGCGACCAGCGTGATTACAATTAGAAAAAATCCTTTTATGGGAGTGATACACATAGGGTTGAGTGTATGGAATGCACAAAAGTATAAGGAATAAGCAAAATATGCTATAGGAATGAATGCGACATTCACCGGTGGTACTTCCTATTTTTTAGGAATACGCAGAGATTGACCCCGAGGCAGAAAAACTGAGATTTCTCCAAATCTGCTGAGCCAAATGCTTTGAAAATTTACAGGCCTAAACTAGACACTGATACCTTTCCAATGAGTCCTCTTGCACTCAATTTGGAGCTCTGAGGAGAGAGCAGCAGCCTCTGCAAGATTACTGTTGGCGAAGAAGATGATGCAGAAAATTGAAGGAGCAAGACAATGATGGTCACAAGTGTATGTATATTGCTTCCATGTAATGTACAAGTGATTTCAACTCCTTATATAGCCTCTAGGAGTGTTCCACGACTTTTACAACTTGAATTTGAATTCAAATGAAGGTGGGAATGGTTGTTGGAGGGAATCAATTCACTTCCCTACAATCTAGGAAAAGTGAAGATCTTGATTGATCTACTTTTAGGTGATTGATTGCTTGATTGAATGCAACTTCAACCACCAAAATTTCGTGGGATTTTGGCCCTATATTTGTACCTTTACATGTGTACAACTCAAGGCTTTTACAACTGTAAATGAGCCATCAAAATATTCTCAAAAAATACAATAAATGAGCATATGAAAAAGAACTCTCCAACGGATATTCTTTCGACGCGATAGCCTTTGATGTAGATCAAATCCACCTCAAGCATAGTGTAAGCTTGATGTTCCAAGAGTGTGGAGTTGTGTGGGGAGTCGTGGAGTGGTGGAGGGCTGTGGGTTGGTGTGGAGTGGTGGAGGGTTGTGGGGTGGTGTGGAGTGGTGGAGGGTTGTGGTGTGGTGTGGATTGGTGGAGGGCTGTGGGGTGGTGTGGAGTTTTGTGGGGAGTCGTGGAGTGTGGAGGGTTGTGGGTTGGTATGGAGTGGTGGAGGGTTGTGGGGTGGTGTGGAGTGGTGGAGGGTTGTGGTGTGGTGTGGATTGGTGGAGGGCTGTGGGGTGGTGTGGAGTTGTGTGGGGAGTCGTGGAGTGGTGGAGGGTTGTGGGGTGGTGTGGAGTGGTGGAGGGCTGTGGGGTGGTGTGGAGTGGTGGAGGCTGTGGGGTGGTGTGGAGTGGTGGAGGGTTGTGGGGTGGTGTGGAGTGGTGGAGGGAAACTCACCTCTTTATGATTTCAAGATCACTCAAACTTTGTAATGTCAAAGAGTGAAGCTAGCATATCATCTATAGCCAATGTTTTGCCTTCCCTCACACCTATATTCATGCCCAACGATGAAAGATTAAATGGGAAAAACTATAATCTCTGGAAACATGTAATGAGATAATATATGTACACCAATCTCCTTCATGTTCTAGTAGATGGATCCAAACCTGAGCCCAATGAGGTATGGTCTTCCGGAGTATTTTCTTGACATTCCAAGAAACTACCAACATATTCATGAACATCTTTAGGCATATCAGGCCAATACACTCCTAATCATTTTAATTCCCTTAGTGTTCCATGGGTTCCCTTGTGCATTCTCCATCTATTTACGTGAGCTTGCTCACTCAAGTTCTTCTATTCGTCTTCTTCAACACATCATGACAATACACCATTAGGTTCTTTATGATACACACTTCTTGCTGCAATGTGTAAGTTATGCGATTGCGGAATTCTCTTCCTAATCTCCTTGTTAATTGGGTGTTGGAGTCCATGGGTCAGTGTTGAAATTAACTTATCTGCCCACTTAGGCCATACTTCCAAATTGAACAAATAAGTGTCTAGTAAATCATCTGTTACTCCATTAGGTAGTTCTCCATGTGGTAACCTAGATAGATGATCAGCTCTTACATGAGTGTTTCCATTTTTTACTATCACTTCAAAGTTGAACTCCATTAGTAACAAAAACCATCTTACTAGCCTTCTCGTGTTACAAGGCTTATTGACTAAGTACAGTAAGGCCTGATGATCTATGAAGAACTTGAATCTGTTGGCTAGGAGGTAGTGTCCAAATTCCTTCACTGCATAGACCATTCCTAAACCTTCTTGTTCCATAGTTTTATAGTTTGTTTCAGCTTGATTCAGTTGTCTGCTTGCATAGGCAATAGGGTGGTCCAATTTTCCTTCATGTGCAGGTTGAGCTAGAATGCATCCTATTACATAGTTGGAAGCATCTACATGAATATGAAAAGGCATGTTCCAATTGGGTGTTTTCAAAATAGGTGCTATGTTGAGTCAATTTTTAGTTCATTAAATGCTTTCTCGCATTCATCCGCCCATGTGAATTGGGTGAACAATCCATATAATGTCTTGGAAATTATGGTGTACATGTGAAATAGTATCCACAATGACCCATAAAAGCTTGCACTTCCTTCCCATTTTTTGATTTTGGAAGCTCTAGGATTACTTTATTTTTATCTTTGTCAGTAGAGATTCCATTCCTAGATACGATGTGTCCTAGGATTTTTCCTTGTCTCACCATAAAGACGCATTTCTCAGGATCCAGGCACACTCTATATTGTCGACACTTTTCAAATATCCTTTGCAACTCCGGAATATACTCCTGTCTCCGATTTGAGTACGTGCATAAGTCATCTACGTATACTTCCATACTTTTTCTTAGGAATTCTTTGAAGACATGACACATCAACCTTTGGAAAGTAGCAAGGCCATTCGTGAGTCCGAAAGGCATTATCCTAAAAGCATAGACTCCCCATTCAGTTGCGAATGCGGTCTTATGTTGGTCCTCAGTAGCAATAGCTACTTGGTTGTGTCCAGAGAATCCATCTAGGAAGCTATAGACTTCCTTACCTGTGACTCTTTCTAAGAGATGATCAGGGATAGGTAATGGGTAGCTATCACGGATCGTAGCTGCATTTACTTTCTTCAGGTTAATACTCACTCTTAATTTCCCATTCATTTTGGGTACAACCACTAATGGTGGCACCCATTCGGCGTGTTCTATCTCGTAAATGAATCCGGTTGCTAATAGCTTGTCTATCTCCTCCTTAATTTTTGTTGAATAGACATCATTATAAGTGTAAGAGCATTGCTTCGATGGTTTTGCATCATGTGTCATTGATATTCGATGAGAACAAATGGATGGTTCTACACCTTTGAGGTCCTTGTAGGTCCATACAAGCACATCCTAATACTCTCGAATTAGTCTTATCAATTCTTCTCCCTCCTTAGATGACACATATTTTCCTACGTACGTGCATCTTTCTTCTCCATCTTCCATAGTCATTGTTACTTTCTTCGTTTGTTCCTTGTTGTCATATGCTTCTCCTTCTCTTGCTTCTCTCTTGGGCATCTAAATGGCTATCTTCCTCTCCTCTACTTCATATCTTTTGAAGTGTTATGGGACTTCAAATAGGTCTAGGGTTGGTTCGGTCTTATCTATTGTTTCTTCATGGTTTGGTCTCATCTGATATGCTTCTATTGCTAAAACTTTGGGTGTTCCTTCTTTGTCATCGGCTTGGATTGCTTCTAAATACCGTTCCTCTGAATCAAACTCTCGTTCCATCTCTATGCTTTCATACTCTTCCTTCCATTCTTTTTCTAATACTTCTCTTGCTTCTACCTCCTGAAGGGCTACCATGTAAAAAGTCACATCATAACCTTCTTCATCCACACATCCATTCATGGTTAATACCTCTTTATTTGCGCATACATCCAAGGTGGCTAGAATCTCCATCCAATCATGTGGTTTGAATGCTTCATCAGGGAAAACTTGGGCCATATACATAGGATCCTCTATGGGTCGGTACTTTTTATCTCTGATGGGTCATAATTGAGTTTTCTTCTCTTCTTTCTTTGCTTCGTTACGCATCCATAATTGAGCATCTTCGTGCATCCATGATTGATCACTTGAACTGGCACTATGAATTGAAAAGTCATCGACTTCCTTGTGTATGGGATTCCATTGTAGTGGGGGTACATCGCTATATGCAAATGTATGAAAATTTATCTTGGTAGTAGTTCCTTGATGTTGTAGGTATAACGCGTCTCTTCCCCAGTCTTGTACTACCCTGAGTTGTCTCATAAATGGTCGTCCTAATATCATTTCATAATTATTCACTTTTCCAAATTGACATACAGCTAATGTGTGCTCAAACTCCACTCTGTAGGTGGTTAACCTAATTTTCTCCAATATTCCGAAGGGTCTTTCTACATGGCCATCTACTAATTGAAGCTTCATACATGTCGGTTATAGGGTTGGCTTTCCCCATTTCTCCCAAGTCTCTTTGGTGGCTATGCCTACACCTGCTCCTATGTCTAGAATGGCTTTGGTCATGTATCCATTATATGTGATGGGTAAACATGTGTTGCCCTCATCTCCTTCACTAAATTCTCCGACATTATCCACAGGGATTTGTATAGTAGAAGGGACTTTAGTTTCTTTATTTTCTTTTTTACTCTCTTGATTCTCTAATTTCAACTAATCCACTAACTGTCTCCATATTTGTGGCTTGGCACGTAGTAATTCTTCCATAGTCAATTGACATTGTACCTTGGTCTTCTTGAGTTCTGCTAAATTATGAGAGGTCTTACCTAAAGACTCCTTTTCCTTTCCTCGCACTATGGGAGCATGGAAGATTATGGATCCTTTCTCATATTCTCCCATGTAGTTCGGTAGGGTAGAAATGTTGTGTGCTTCCTCCCTATTTCGGTCTAACATGGAAACCTCTTCATATACTTCATCCAAATTTTGGGTTGGTTGATCGTCCTCAAAATCTAATTCCTCTAAGGGTGGTCTTGAATTTCCATTCCTTTTCCATCAGTCTTCTCGAATCCTGGCCCACAACTCTCTTGGCCAATCAGCTTCTAGTTCAGGGATTACGGAAATTGATTTGTCTTGAGTGCTAGGTAATTCTTCCTTATTATCTTCCTCTTTTGGTTTCACGACATTCTCTTCAAAACACTCATTGTATTGATTATCAGATATTCTCGTATCTAGGAGGACTGGGATAGTTTTTTCTAGAGTGGTCTGAGCTACCTCTATGAGTTTTTTGCATATCACAAGTCTCTCCTTTTCTAACTCCCCTTGTGGGTAAAGTTTCTTGTGTTGTTCTATGTTTGGTCCAGTCATGATTCTAGCTTGGTAAGCTTTCAGCCACATGTCCAGGTCATTTGGTCTTGGGTCTGCTAAGATTGATCCTAGCTTATTTAGTTCTTGTGTATGAGACGTAAGTGGGGTTTCTTCTCATATTTCCACTTTCTCAGGTTTCTTACCATCTTTCACGTTCTTCTTGTCTTCCTACTTTTGTTTTTCATCCATTTTTCTCCAAGTTTTTCCCTTCTATCCTTCCAACTTTGGGTTTTCTTTGTTTGGGTACTCTCATGTGGGTCTTTAGAATCTTTTGGGTTCTAGGTTTTTATTCTTTTCTTGTTTAAAGTCTACTTTTTTTCTCTCTTGTCCTTTGGCTTGTGCTCATGTGATAGCTTTTAATGGTATTGTGTACTCTTTATCACTTCCTTAGGATTCAATTACTTCAATCACATTGATTTGTGTTGTGTGATGCGTCTTGTTGGGATTCTTTGGGCAATCTCTAAATAGATGTTCCTTTCCACATTCATTGCAGTACCCTTCCCAAGTCGTGGGAGGTGGTGGGTTATATGGCAAGGTGCACTCTCTTATGAAGTGGTCTCCTTGTGGTTGTCCATATTGCCCTTGTTCATATGGTCTAGGTACTCCTTGTGGGCCTAGATAGGGGTTGTATCTTGGAATCTCCCTTCCTCACTCTCTAGGAGGGTATCCATAAGGCCTATACTGAGGTTGATTTAAGGGTCTTGCCTGCCTGTTGAATGGGGAAATTTCAATAGTGTGATTAGTGCATTTTTGCTCTATGTGGAAATACAGGTTGGGTCCTTGAGGTGGTTGCCTATTGTATGGATAAGCTTGAGGCATGCCTATTTCTCCTCTTGCACACATGTGAGATAGATGATCTCCACTACATAGACTACATCGTCATAACATGGGTATTCTCATTGATGGGTGCTGATAATTCCTCTGTCAGTGGACTCCTAACTTCTTGGCTACCAATTCTGCTAACTCCTCTACATTACTAGAGTTAGATGTCATTGTACTTCTAGTGTCTTCTAATTTAGTCAAGCTTGGTGTACTTTTGAGATCGTCAGCTAAGTTGTCTTCCAGGTCAATACATTCTTGAAGATATTTGCTAAATGTGTGGAGCCGTTTCACATAAACTAGGGTTCTCAATGTCTCATTTGTCAATCCGTCCAAGAATAGGGATATCATTTTTTGCTGGGAGGGTCTTTCTATTGCTTAGCATCTATCGACATATTGATTAAATCTTTGGGCAACTGTTTTCACAGTTTCATTTGGATTCTATTTGAAGCTATGGATTAAGGATGAATAGTTGTGTTTAATCCCTCTCTTGGTGAATTCTCCAATGAACTCTTGGAAAAATTGCTCAATATTTCCAAATTGATTTGGATCCAATGGTTGGAACCAAGTCAGAGTCGTTCCTGTGAGGGTAAGTCCAAATGATTCATATTGAACAAAGAAGTCATCCACTTGCTCGGCTCATAGTACTTGTTTAAACTCTGTTATGTGGTCATATGGTTCTCCCATTCCGTCATAGTGATTTCTCATACATTTGGCCACTTGGATTGGTCTTAGCCTTCTTATCGATTTTGGTGGTCTGGGCATCATAGGAATTGCTGGTCTAAATGGAGGTACTCCAGGCTTCACTCCTGGATGTGGCCTTGGCCTAACTGGTGGCCGATTCAGGTTACCTATTCCTAACTAGGTTTGGTTGTGTGATTGCACTCCTGGCATGGTGAATTGCACATGGGTTCGGTTGGGAACACTTCGCTGGCTTGTTTGTCCTAACATTGTATTCTCTGGCTCTTGATGTGTTCCAAAAGGATTGTGGGAGGTAGTTGTCTGCTCTCGAGAAGGGAATATAGGCAACCCCATATACTTCAATTGAGCTCTATCAATGGCATCTAACGACCAATATCTTCTATGGTTCTGATCTAGGTATGCGACTCTAGACTCATCTTCGAGATCCTTTAACTCATAGAAAGTCATTGGGCTTACTTCTTGTCCTCGTGTGGGTGAATTAGTTTGTAATAGTAGGTCTAATCCATGGATTAAGTAGACGTCTAACAGGTAATCATCTTGGGGTATCAAATCCCGTCTCAAGACTCGAGTCTCTACTAGCTTGCCTCTTGGTGTAGTTACTAACTCTTCAGGGTCAGGTCCCCCCGAGTTTCCTTGTCCTTCCAATTCTCCTCTCTCGTTGATACGATCTATGATTTTTGTTACCACGTAGATGTGACCTAATTTATCCATGTACACTCCTCCTTCATACTTGACTGTGTGTCTGGGCACTATTGTTGATTCAGAAGAGTTTACCATCCTTGCAACAAACCTATTTAATCCACCTAGATAAATAAGGATTTGTTGCGGATTGGTGGACACATATTGCAGAGAGGTACGGTATTCCCCCTCTACAGTTGACATAAAGTTCTCTTGCATGTCTTCTGAGGCCATGGGTAGATCCTCCTCTGAATCACTATAGGTGTCCGTATAGATAGAATGATGACTTGCTTGGGTTGCACTTCCTACCGATGAAATGACTCCTCCAACTACTTAGCACCCGTCCTTACCTTAAGTTCATTCACCCTTCTGGGCTTATGTTGGCTTCCTACTTCCCCTCAATTAGTTCCTCAAACTCTTCAATTTTTTCCCTGAGATAGCTTAAGTGGTTCTAAATGATACCACTCCTAGCAATACCACATGGACGATACGATACCAGTTTTAGCACGATACAATACCAAAATCCTCCGACGATATGATACCACCGAGTGAGATGATACGATACCAGAATTCACACGATATGATACCTCTGTATTCGATGATATGATACCAAGTTAGTGGACAATACAATACCTGACCACTACACGATACGATACCATATTGCTCACGATACGATACCAAAATATCTACTAGCCAACAAGTTCAAGTTTTTCACTGATCATCAAGCTTTATTATATTTGGTCAATAAACCTTGCAATATAGGATTCTTAGTAAGATGGTTCCTCTTACTAATGGAATACGACTTTGAAGTGGTTGTTAGGAAAGGTAGGACCTACCTCAAGGCACATCATCTTTCTCCCATCACTTCTCAAGAGTCACGGCAAGGAGTGTCTGATGAACTACCTGATGCTTATATGTTCAATTTAGAAGTTGTTCCTAAATGGGCAAATAAGTTGGTATGTATCCCAACCTTTGTACCTGCAAATAAGAATGTGAAAACAAACAAAGATGAAATTGTAAAATCGTAAAATATCAAATATTGGCGGGAAGTATGTACAAACAAGATACAGAGGATGTATTAGCTTGTTGTGTTGAGGAGGATGAACATAGCAGTATCTTGCAACAAGCCCATGAAGGATTGCTAGGAAATCACTATTCTAAACAATGAACATTACAAAATATCAAATGTTTAGGAGTGTTTTGGCCTATTATGGACAGAGAAATAAATGAGAGGATTAAGAATTGTCCAATGTGCCACAAGAGACCCCAGTGGAGTATTCTACCCTTTATCACATGTCTTCAATTCCACATTGGAGTGCTCCATTGGTAGAATTTATGAGATTGGAAACCCAGAGAGGTTAGTCTAGTAAGAATACAAAGCATGGAGCAAGAGGCTCAAGACTATGCCTTAATAGGAGACAACATATAACGAAGAGGCAAAGATGGTTACTTAAGACTGTGCATTGGAAAATCAGACTATTTGAAAATCTTAGAAACTACACATAGCAGTGTTGCAAGTGGACACTCGGGCCTGACCGAGTAATTAAGACCATTCTATTCTCACGACTTTGATGGCCAACTCTTCATATGGATGCACATACCTATGTGAAGAAATGTGACCCATGCCAACATGCACAATATCCAATGAAAAAAGGTGAGATGCATTTGAGGCCAATGATGGGAGGATGTGCATTCTCAAAGTGGGGTATAGACTTTGTAGGCCCTATGAACCCCTAGCTAGAAACTCCCATGCAGAGTACATTATTGTAGCTACTTGAGCTTTGTATGCTTTCTTTGAGTTTGCTAATGGAAGACTCCATTGTTCCACTCTTTGTCTTGCCTTGCGTGTGCATATATGTATTTGTGTGCATGTGTGTATGTGTGTGCATGCTAGTATGTTTCTCACTCACGCACTTGTGCATTCACTTGCTCATGGTCATCATACCGTTTCTCACGTCTCACATGGATTGACATTTGCGAGGTGGATCTCCTCATGTTGGTACTCACCATTGTGTTAGAGTGACATGCTTAACTAAAGTAAGCACAAAATCACTTACACTGGTGACAAATGCACATAATGCATCAACATTCTGCCTCTTCCAAGCTCGTAGAAGATTTGGATCTCGCTCAATCATCACTCTTGAATTTTCTTGATCTTCAACTAATATAAGCTCTGAATCCGATCTTGTCAGTCCCATGACAATGTCAAGTAATTCATAGGAGTCCAAAATTGAAGAAATTTTGAACTTCTAGAGCATATAGTTGGTTCCTTGCAGCTTCCCTTTAGTGAATGCCGGTGGAAGAATTCGAATAGGTGCAAGATTAACATTGATTGGAGCACCAAGACCATTGTTTGATGATGAAACAATTATCTAATCACTTGAATAATCTAGTGATATTCTAGTCTACTAGCAGGCTTAAGTACTAATACTTCTCAAGCTATCCGAACCTCATGACTATGATACCATAGTAGTTATGCAATATAACACAGGAGCAATAGGAAAGAAGATGACAAATATAATAGAATCTCACAAATTTGCTACTAATAGCAAGTACGAAGATGATGGCAATGTCCACCTATGCACTCTCAAGGTAGAGCTTAAATGGTGATCTACACAACTCTAGATAGAGAGTTACAAGCTAGAGGGATGGTAGCTTGATTAGATATCTCGGGTAGAGTAGAGGTCATGTATATATGGGCTAATGGAGAGATATGGACTTCTACAAATGGCTATACATGGGCAGTAGAATGTGGACATCCACTACCTACATAGTCCCCATACACGGCTTAGTCCAATTCAATGAACCTAACAAAGATAAATGATTTCTAACCTTGATAGGGAATATTCCCTTTATCATCATGCCAAGATTGCTGCCCCCAGACCCCCACCAAGGGGACCGTTGGCCCCCTTGGAACCCCCCAACTAGGGGGCTCATTGACCCCCCTGCACCCCCTAGTCGGGGTTGCTCATCACTACCCCAGACCCTACAATTGGGGACCCTAGTAACTCCCTTTCCTTACAATACCTTACATGGTCCAATTTGGCCTTCATCCAATATGCAAGTTGGGATTCCCATCAATTCAATAATGCATGCTTGGCTTCTCCTCATAATGGGGGCCTTACAAAATGTGCATTAGTACATACAATAATGAGAGGTAGACATTGACCATATACTAACAATGAGGACTCTCTTGACTAACTTGTCATGAGTGCATAGGACTTTGTGAATCCAACACACACGTTTTTGGCACCATTGTTGGGACAGGGGCCTAAGTCCAAGTGGCTACGTGATGGTTAGAGTGTTCTTGTGAAGATAGTGAACATGAAAAAGGAATTCAAGTCATAAATCACTTGCACTTATTTTCAAATACACCTAGTCTGCATGTAACAAGTTTTTTAGGGCTACATTAAGAGTGGAGAAGTTAGGGTGAGGAGCTAGATAAAGAGCTTTGAAGTAGGTTAGGACACCCAAAACCACAAAATTTCAAAACTTTTGCATTTTTCAGAGATGATTGATCTTGATCAGTGACCAAAAACAAAAAATCACATCAAAATCCATTTGCAAAAGCACTAGGATCATGGAGAGGGCTACTAGTGATGAGTATTGTTCGAGTTGGTATCACCTAGAACTCTGTCTATAGCAAGAGTTTAGGGCTAAGAATTAAGAGAGAGAATCTTTGAGGTGAGCCGTGCGATTGAAGATATCACTTTTACTCATAACCACACAAATGGGGAGAATCGACACCACTCGAGTATCATGAGGTACAATTTTGCAAAAAATTAGAGGATTTTATGTATATAGGCACATAGGGCAAGAGAGGAGAGCACAAGGAACCCATTGATCATTTTAAAACTTGATTTTTAGTAGGAGAAGTCCAAGTATCATGACTAGTTGAGTTTGGTATTGTGACACCGAATTCCCATGTGTTGCCAATATCTGGCAGGTATCATGTATTGTTGATACCTCACACCTAGTCATGTATCATGATACCTAGATATTCTATATGGTGGCTTGTTGAGTATCGTCATGTGATACTCAAGTAGTCAAGTATCATGTGTTGTCCTTGACGAGTATTGTGTATCGTCGATACTAGCCAAGTGTCATCACATGAATTTAAGTATCATGTATCATTTTGTCAAAGTATCATATTGCATTAAGGCAAAGTCTCATGTACTGTGAACTTCCAAGTATTGTATCATAGACCCAAAGTATCATGCATTGCTATTACCTGCAAGTATCATGTGTAATCAATCTTTGGCCATTTGTCATTTATCGTGCCCAAAGTACCATATTATTAGTTCAAGTATTGAGTATCGTCTGAGATCCTAAGTACCATGTATCGTGAAACTTCATGAACAATCCCTAATAGATCCAGAATTGACATTTTGGAAATTCCTTTTCAAAAAAGATCAATTAAAATCTCATCTAAACACCAAAAAACACTCAAGAGTGGAGACATAGAATTTAGGGTTAAAAGAAATTATTCGGCTTCATAGACTATGAATGCACCTGAGATCAAGAGGTTTCTTAGGGAGCCGAAGGAGTGTAATCTCATCAACAAGGAGTGTGACTCAAAGGAGCAACCACTCCACATACTCATACACTTCTAGTGATTTTTAAAGAAAGCTAATGAAGACATCTAAGGACATGCACATTTCCATTCATTCTTCAGAATTCATGTCTTTAATAGAAGGAGAATATAGAACTTCCTTGCAATATGTTTCCACAAACTCACATGGAGTGCCTATATACCTACAGGGACTCAATAGATTTGTAGCAAGACTTAGGAATTTTACAACCTTTGAAGTTTTCTAGAGACCAATACTAAAGTTTGAAGGAGGATTTTACATGGATAAACGAGGGCATTTATACTTGGTAACTGAGCATCCTAAGAGAATCAATGAAATGGGAGAAATTAAGGAACCAAGTAACCTGACCAATATAGAAAAAGGAGAGCTAGTAACCGCATCGAGAGGAAAATATGTTATAATGAATGTCTTGAGAGGAGATATGAATCCTCAAGATGATGATTTGATGGACTTCTATCTAATTGACAGAACGGATAAGTTGTTGCTACTATGCCTATAATGGGGAGCACCATCAATCCTGATACTAGTCATGAGTTGCTTAATCGAAAAGAATCTTCTACATTCATGTACCTAGATCAAGATAAGAGAAGATATTGGGAAGTAAAATATACAGAGAGATCTAGACTCCCATATATGGTTTTTCCAGTGTTTCATTCAAGGGATCAGGAAACCACTTCTCAAAATCCACAAAGCCAACAACAAATCCAAGAAAACCCTATGCTAGGGCAAAGTAGTTTGCAAAATGTTTCACCTACGCCTCATGTTCACTTTGCTAGCACAATGCCGAACACTCATATGGCAGATGATACAATGAACAGACCAGCCTTTCATCTAAGACCTCCACAAGGAAGAGGACCAGGTGTGCGTCCAAATGTTCAACTTATTCCTAGAACACCAAATGTGGGAAAAAACGCAGACCTTACCAAGTAAAAAAATGCCTAAGGAACCACTACAATGGATCAAGAGATCCTTATGATCATGAGGCCAAATTCAAACAAGTGCTAAGAGCAGAGAAAATAGATGATTTCTTTATTGAATATCATTCTTTTGGACCCACACTATCGGGAACAAGTTTAGCATGGTTTCAACGCCTAGCTCCTAATAGATTTGTTAGCATTAAACCATTTTTGGAAGATTTCATTGGAAAGTTCACTAAGAGAGGGATAAAACACAATACCCCTTCTCTGATACATAGCTTTAAGCAAGCAAGAAACGAGTCAATGAGACTTGCAACCATGAGATTTAAGCAGTATGTGGATCAATGTCCAACCATAGAAAGGCCCACCCAACAATATGATATCACTATTTTCGGATGGCTTAACTAATGGGAATTTGAGAACTCTAGTATACGTGAAACACCTAGAAACTTTGAAGGAGTGCCTTACAGAGTGTATAGATCTGGCAGGCAACATTGTCGATGATCTAAAGATCCCTCAAACTTCAACCAAGCTTGATGAAACTTCTAATAGTGTGTCTACCCAGTCCAAGAATGTGGAAGAATTGGCTAAATTAGTTGCCAACAAGTTGAGAGTTCCAAAACTAGCAAGGAGAAAGGCCCTATCAATCTCAACCTATGCAAATGCAATTATTAAGGAGATGTGTGCATTTTGGAGGGGATCATCACTCTCATGCTTGTGTAAGTGAATCACCAACCCCATCACAACAATACCCATATGCAAGACCATTCATGCAAGACTGAATCTCTATTTCACATTGAGCAGAAGCACACCAATCACTCCACTGATAATTTCCTTATAACTGACAACCTAGGCAAACACAACCCCCTCAATTTATGCTTTATCAATATCAACCAGCAGAACAAGCGAGGATCCAAGGTATGCTCCATGTCAAGGATGCCCAATGGCTCATAGACCTTATGAGTATCAAGGGTATACTTAACCTCAACCAGTGTTGGGATAGCAATTGCCCCACCCTCAAAATGTAGTGCCCATCAAGGACACAACCCAAAGAGAATCTAGAGAGAGCACTAGTACTTGTGACATCATTGAAAAGCTCAGAAAACATGAACCAAAGCTATGAGTAGAGCTATGGCGATTACCATGCCTATGACCATCATCCTACATAGTACGAGTCAACATACAAATAACGATACTATGAACATGATGGCTATGGAAATTCATATGGATCTGAATATGCCAAGATAATGAATGCTACACCTAGAGCTCAAGCTCCAGTAAGACAACCGGTCAGACCACCAACACCAAGAAGACCTTATTACATATGTGGAGGACATTTCATCAGGAAGTGGACAATGCCTTATAACCCACCTCCTCAGAAAGTATGGGAAGGTTATTGTAGTGACTATAGAAAAGAACATTTGTTTAGGGATTTCCCAAGAATCACTCTAGAGCATCTTCCACTACACAAATCAATTTGATTGAAGGAATAGATTCCTCTAGTAGTGACAAATTAGCACCATTGAAGTCTATCACAAAAGCTAAAGCTAAAGGTGGAAGGCCATTGAAGTCTGTCGAAGATATGGAGTCTACTCAAATCATGCTATCCAAACAAAATACTAATGTGGTAAAGGAAGAGCATACGAAGGACCAGGTAGAATCAATTCTTGCGGATCATATGCCTGAAGATTAAAAAATGTGGTTAAAGGCTTATCAGTCTAAAATAGAGGCAAGACATAGTCCAGAGCATCATGAAAGATGCTACCCTAGTATTGTATGGGTTCGATGCTGCATTAATAGTTATTTATATACATATAAGTACATCAGCGCACATATCTTAACATATTATCTTTGTTTTATAGGTACATCCTCAATCTCAATGGATCTTCATCACTCTTGTCAAAGAGTACTTTGCACTCTTATTATCACAACCAAGTTTTACTTGGAAATGTAACAAAAGAACGGTTTAGTTTAGAATATTATTTAATGACCAAATTCCCAAAGTGTACATGTAAATGGGTTTATCTCAAAAACAATGTAGAGATGTAAATCTCTAAAATAGCAACATACACCCACATGTAGGTGTCATGTGAGGTGGGTACCCACTTGTGCATGCATCCCTTGACCCTTTCTCACATCAACCATCACTAAAGCACATGTTTCCATGCACTTGACTAGATCATACTCTCGGTTTTATAATTTAATGCATCAAAGCACCACTCTGTGCACTTGTTGGATGTGTGAAAACTCTCTTGTCTCACTTATCACAAGCGCATAGGACTTTGTGAGTCTAACACACAATAGGGCTAAATTTTCATAATATATGTAGATTAGGATCCCTAAGAGAGATCCCCACTTGAGATCCTACCTATCTAAGGGGAGGGGTGGTAAAACCTTAGGGTTGAATCCAAAGAGTTAGGAGGTCATAATACAATCTCAAAGGTTTTTGCAAGGACACAAAAAATCTTACTTGTTATTGGATTGGATCACAACACAAGATCCCATAATATGGGATCTCACCATGTTTCATCGTGCCCAAAGGTGATTTTTTAGGTCAAACCATGGTCTAAGGGGGTGTATAGGATAAGAACTACATGCCTAGCACAACTACCATGCTAAAATTGTAGCCTCTACCAAGTAGAATCTCTTACTACGATCTTTTCTTAAGATCCTATTTCGGGGGCTTTAAACCACACAAGATTACTTTGATTAGAGAAAGAAATGCAACAGAATAAGCCTTGACCAATGATAAGAAAAAAATTGTGCCAATCATCACAGAGGATCTCTTTATGGGATCCCATAGTTTGAGATGCCGCTTTAGCCAATGGGGAATCTAGAGGTATTCTCTGGGTGAAATGTGAGAATAAGGGTTGGAGTAAAAGTGTGAGGGTGCATCTAAGATTGAAACAAAAAAAAAACACAAATTACAACTTAATGGCCATGGTATCCATGAGCAGGATCCTTGGTTTTGAGCTCTTACTCTTATGATAGGTGGCTAGGACCTTAGGTGTAGACGGCACCAAGGAGTTTTTGCTCTCACTAAAGGGGAGACCAAACACAAAAAGTCCATCACGTTGACTCATGAGATCCCTGAGTGATATTCTATGTTAGAGATCATTGCTTATGGGTTTGAGGCAAAACATTGAAGTGGGAGGTAAGGTACACCTCAATAAAGAGGGTTGCGCACAAGGCCTACACTAAAAACTCAAGAATCAACCCCATTGAACCATGTGATCACATTATGGGATCCCATACTAAGCCCATACCATGATTGCTAGATAGGATCCCTAAGAGGACCTTGAGGTCTTATAGGCCATTTGAAGCATGGGAAGTGTGGATAAAGCATTGGGATGAAAGTTAAAGTGAGGACACATTGAACAACTGAGTATCCTGCTCACACGATTCCTCATAGGTGAGATCTTTCCCCTTGATCCTACTCCCTTTTTCTTTCAATTATCTATGGTCCTAACTCTTTGTGCTTGAAGGCTCATAAAAATTGCAAACAATCTCCAATTTTGGTGAGATCTCATGAAGAGATCCTACCTTCATACTAGGATTTGATAGAGATCCTATCTCTATGCTTCAATGATTTGTAGGATCCTTGAGAGTTGGCATCAAGCCAAGAGCTAAACTCTCCATTGACACACCTACACTAACTAGAAAAGACCCTACATGATCCCCACAATGAGCTCTTGTAAGAATCCACTTGTTAAAAATTGCAAATTTGCTAGTGCCTTCCAAAACTAGAAAAAAAATAGAGTAATTTGAGTACTCTTTGAACACTTGTAGAGACCTTGAAAATCATCTTGTCCTACTTCGATCATAGAGACCCTAAAGTGACTTAGCTTTCAGCCTAGATGTTTGCTTTTCAAGGTCTGGGGCTCAAATGAAGGTTTATTATGAATCCCATGTGCTCAAAATTATTGTTTTTTTAAATCAAATTTTAATTTTAAGAAATACTTTTTGGATGTTGACCTTTCTATGAAACTACAAAATCGAGGGAATTACAATGGATTTTAGCAAGCATTGGGGGTTCGCAGAGACCACAAGGAGATTCTATTTTGCATTTGTTTCCCCTTTGTGGCCTTGACTCTTTGGGATACCGCTCAGTTTATTAATAGTTTGTTAGCATCCCTACCTACAAAAGTCTTGGAATCTTGATTTACCCTACCAAAGAATTCCTAGAAGGAAAATCAATGTCCTCATGGAATACCAAGACTAACAAATTGACAACATGGCACAATCCTATGCAAAATCAAAATTTAAATCTTGAACATATGACCCGTGTTGAAGACGAGTAATGGGTTATATTGATATGCTCACACACGAATGAGTTTGGTATCCATTTCTTCAATGAGAATTGGAACCACCATGTTGTGAGTATGGATTTACCTATCGACTACTCTCCTTTCCCAACTTTAGCTATCAAACAATAAAATGTATACTGTGAGGAAAATCTTTGAGATTTCTACCAAATAGTCAATGTGTTTGGAGAAACTAATCCTCAAGAAGAAGAATTCTGAAAGGAAAAAGAAAGAAATGGTAATGGCCAATGTAATAAAGACACCATATTATGTTCAGATGACTATGTGGTTGAATTTGGGGTTTTATCACATTTTGAAGATTCACAATTGATATGGGGCTCACCATGAGATGCGACAAAGTCTATCTACCCAAGACTATGAGATGACTCTCTTGTCATCTCATAGAGTTAGGTAGGTAGCCCTTCTTGGAACTTTTTGGAACTTGTTGGACAAGTGAGGACTCTCTTGTCTCACTTGTCACAAGTGCATAGGACTTTGTGAGTCTCACACACACTAAGGCTTAATTTTCATAATATATGTAGATTAGAAGCCCCAAGAGAGATCCCTGCTTGAGATCCTACCTATCTAAGGGGGGGTGGTAAAACCTTGGGTTGAATCCAAAGAGCTAGGATGTCATAATACAAAGCTCAAAGGTTTTTGCACGGACACAAAAAATCTTACCTTTGATTGGATGGGACCTTCACATGCAATAAGAATGCCATATTATGGTCACTCACGTGTTTTCCAAGTCAATTTGAAGCTTATTCAATATGACCATTTTCAATCCAATCATCAGTTTCATGTTGTTGTCTTTTGCATATTTCATTCTTAACTCCATTTGTCCCCAAATTTTGATAAGATGTTTTGGCTATCAAATCCATTAACTACTCAGATGGGTCGTAGCCTATAAATTTTTCCATTTGCATTTGATTCGTGTTCAGGAATGCCTTTTTCATATCCCCTCTTTCATTTGCCCCTCTTGTAGTGAGTATGCTTTTCTTGAACATATGAAAAAGCTATGTCGTTATAAATAGAACATAGTGAGTGTTTTGAATTTGTTTTATTTTAACTTCTTTGGAAGTACCTTATGGTTGTCCATCTTGCTTTTGGTCAAATCACCTACAGAAGGCAAAGATGGAGTCTGTTATATTTTGGTATCATAAACTCAACTTTGTATCACATTGGGGCAGTATGATGAAGGAAAGGAATAATTTTCTAGAAGCACAATCAATCGAGTAATTATACCATTTTACGACTTTTGTTTGGATATTTGTAATGAGAAAGCAAAATATCTTTATTTCTGATTTTACGTGGTTTTTGTAAAGCAACATGGTTACAAACATTTCCTGGACGTGTAGAGTGTTGATAGAGGACAAGTGGCTAAAGAAAATGAGAGCTAGAATATTGTTAATTGTCATTCATCTGAATTTTGTGGCATTGTCCAATGATCCTAAGGTTTTTCCAGCTAATGATGTGAGATAAAATGATGTATAGTAAGCAAACATGATGATGTCCCAATTAAATGCCTTCTTAGATATTGTGGAGCTTTGGTCCTCATGACCAGTCATAGCATCAACCAATGTGAGTAAGAATGTGGACTTGTGAAGCCATTGGTTGTTGAATGCTCCCCTTGCATACTTGGTTCAGTGGATGATGGTTATGTTGTTTGTACTTGTTATTGTCACTTGGATTGCATTGACCATATTCTCATTATTGCAACCTATTCTCTCGATTGTGTAAATGGAATCATCTACCACATCGATGCTTAGGTTCTATCTTCTCAATTATTAAGTTGCACTAACCGCAACCTGTTGGATCTCATTGAAAGATGTGTCTTTCAACAAGTTTTGCAAGCAATGTTCATGTTGGGAATTTGTCTTTATTTGGATTGTATGTATGTCATGTTCCATGTGCATGGTCCTAAGAACGATGTTGATGTACCTATGTGCATCCCCTTTGTGTTCAAATGATTCAACAAACTCGTAGGTTATATTCTCATCTACAATGCACTCTGAGAGTACTTCTATCTTTGACAATCTTGATGGTAGCACCCAATGATGATGTTGCACTGAAAATTTCATGTAATGACAACTTTTAGGTGTAAAGTGTGTTGAATTAATTGGAAAACAATTATTGCATAGTTATTCAACATGGATACATACTAGTGGTAGTTGTGCTATATCTCGAAACAATAAGAACTTATTTGCAAAGGGGTCATAGATCCATGTATTATGTTCACAATTTGTTCTTTAAAAGTTTTGAACCAAAAATTGACAAAATTGGATTATTCTCTCTTGGAAACATCATATTTTTATTACCAGTAGATTATCGTTGCTTCATTAAAGCATCGTACATGTTAAGAAATAATAAATTCACAAAAACGAGAAAAAGAATAAGTTGAAGAACAAATGAAGAGCCGATAAGACTTTCAAACACAGACATCTGAATGAACTATTTAATTACACCTATAGTTATTTTTGTTTAAGTCTTACTTCAATTTGCACAAGCTTCATAATTAACTATTTATGTTATATTGCATATACCTTACACCTTGCTTGACATCAATCTATAGAGACCATTATATATGTATGTGGTACAAGGGCTAAGGTTAGCTAAGTTCCCTAGCTCTGAGGATATCCTAGTTATCCAATGGTAATGGGAATGACTGTTTCATGATGACCACATGTTGACACTAAAGCATTTTAGACCATTGCTATTTTGGATGCAAGAGGATATAATGGACGGAAGTGAGTTGCACACACAACCCTAAGAGATCTTCTAAAAGTTTCTACATGCAAAATTTTGGAATTCACCACCTGTGACAACAAGTCGATCCTTTTCTTCGTGAAGAGAATCAATTGTCATTGGAGGAAGATTGCAGAGCAAGAGAGCATTAAAAAAGTGTGTTTTAGCCCTTGAGAAGAGCATCTAGCCCTCCCCAAGGACCTCTTTGTGTGAATACCACACAAGCAAAGTGTCCAACAACATGGACACTATGAGAGGCCCTCCTAGAAAGCACCCACGTGTGGCCATGTGTGGAAGGTGAGAAGCTTTCCTTTTCTACTCGAAAATCTAGCCACAAAAGTTCACATATGGGATGAAAACATGGTGAGAACTCTCCATATGCTTGTTTGAGAGCTCAAATTTCCCACTTTTTGGAGCTTCCTTTCTTTACATACCCTTCTCTAAGAGCTTATGAAAAGCAATTACCTTTACAATTTTAGGCATATCTCCTTGATTGGGTGTTATTGAATTTAGAGTGCTCTAGAATCTTTTCTTTGAGATATATCCAATGAAAACTTGGAAGACATTTTGGATTCTAAAGTCTACTATAGAGAGCTTTAAAGTTGACCACTCACACTAGGAGCTTCATATGAGGTCATCAACAATAGGAGGAGAATTTATTCCAACTTAAGAACACTCAAAGGAAGGTTAACGAATAGATCCAACCTTTGCACCACCTCTACAAGTGGATTTTCTCGTTTCATGTATTAGATTTCTTGTAAATAGTTGTGTTTTAATTCTCTTTTGTGCAATAATTGATCTCTAAAATAATCATTTAGCTTCTATACATGCATGCATGCTTGTATATATGCTTATGAAGCTCTTCACTTTTTCTTAAAATGCAAGGTACGATCGTAACATGATTTTATTGCAAGTATTGCAAGGGCAAAGCAAGAGCATATAATTTCTTATGTAAAATTTGATATATGTGTCACAAGCACATGGCTTTTGTACAAGATGTGTAGTTTCCTATGGTCTTTTATCGCTGATTGTGTGCCCGCAAGCACACTTACACTTAACATGCATGTTAGCACTTCAGAGCATTTTTTAGATTACCATTTTACTACCGAAATACTACCAAAATTTTCAACTTTTATGTGCATGATTATTTGATGAATAAGTAGAGAGCATACTAACATTGTTCACCAATGGCTCAACAAGCAAGACTAGAGCTTCTCATTATGCCATATCCTAGACAACAAGCATAAATATTCCAGAATCTATATATAATCTTATGACATCACCCATAGGTTGTCACATAAGAGAACATAAGAATGAGTGGTGCCACCATATGAGAGGTCTAGGATTTGGCTTAAGGCTTACAATAAGTCTATTATCATCCCTCAACACAAAAAAGGGCAATCAAGGTTAAAGCTCTGGATTCTTGGGATAACATCATATTAAAGTTTATCCAAAAAAAAAAAGATAACAATTGCTAGTCATAAACTGTACACAAAGAGTGATGTGAATGAGGACTCTATAGATTTCCTAAATCAAATATCAACTCCCATAGCGATCATGGCAATCACTAACAAGGTACCTTCTATTCCAGATGCCTTGCATTCCCCAATGACTCGAAGGGGTATCAATTTTTGAGTATGGAGCTCGTTGTTATGAAAGGATTCATGGCACAAGAGAGTCAAGTTCTTTGATATTTGTTCCACTCATAATGTCATCTATTCTCGTCTAGTTGGATGACTGCATCTAGACATTGTGAAGTTAAAATATGTCTACACAATGGAGTTAACCTATGACAAGGGCACTAAGACATGCAATTGACAAGTGGTTGGTCTAGCTATTCAAATCCAATCTGGATGTTGACCTAGAACATGATAGGAACAATGTGCCAAGTCCCTAAGTTCATATCCATAGGGACTTATCTCATTTCCTAAAGATGACTTGCTTAGGTTTATTTTTAAAGCTACAAACATCTTGAATGAAACCACAAAGTAACTCTCTAATCCTTCTAAAACGAAGAGTTTTGTCAAAGTTTCCATGTTTGCTTAGCAATATGCATCATTGCAAGAGATGCAACCATGGAACCTAACATCCATCTATTGAATGACAAAGTTCAATTAATGCTAAAGTTCAATTTTAATTTCCATCTTTCCTTGGATAGAATCAAGTGAGAATTTATAAAAATTCCATGGTTTTTTGGCACTTTTCATCCTTACCAAGGATGCAACTTATGGAACATAGCAACTATCTATTGCACTTTGAAAGTTCAATTGATGTTAAGTTCCTGAAAATAAAGTTAAGAGAAAGCATTCACTAAAATATGCGCATGGAATTAGATACTTCTCTTAAGTTTTCATACTATGAATGCATGAAAATTACACAAGCGAGTGAAAAATCTCTTTCTAAAATTGACTTTATGATTCTCTTGGTATCTCAATAAATATATATATATATATATATATATATATATATTAATATACACACACGAGCGCACACACATATACGTATATATAGAGAGAGAGAGAGTGTGTGTGTATAAATCTGTGTATGTGCATAAATACACACATCCAAATACACAAAAATGAACTGACTACTGATTGCAGATATCTAATTATGCGTTAACACTAGACGAGACAGTCAATGCACAAAACTTGAAAATTGTGATTACCCCGATGAATAAAATGGATTTCACATTATACCCGTCTAGATGAAGAGACCTTGCAGTATTACCTTCCATTTCAATACTCCATCTCTGGGACTAATAACCCCACACACGTTGACCCACCGGTGTAATTTCCCATTAATTTCACCTAACCTATGATCATCAGTCGAAAAGTAGATACAAAAGATATAACCATAAGCACAGGTGAACTTCAAATCATGTTCAGTCTAGATGAACAGTTTGACCAAATATCAACTTACAGCTTAGGACTTCGGACAGTAAGAGTGCTATCTTTCACTTAGAATAAATAACTGCATACAATTAAAAAGTAGATGGTGATGCATGAATAACGTAAGTAACTGCATGCGATTAAAAAGCAGATGGTGATGAAAGGATAATATAATTAGTCGCTCCAGAAATACCAAGGCCAAGCGTACAAGCACATACAGTGTCCGAACACAATTTACCTTGCTTTACAGTAGAGCTCCGTACTAACATGACAAATATGTAAGCCTACATTGTAAGCATTATATTACATATCCTCGCCGGCTGCAAGTAATTATAAAACTAATCGTCTTCATATATGGATGGAGAAACACCTGACGATTTTAGGAAAAAGAGCATCAGATCCCCTGAAGAACCACCCTACAACGTTGAGCTATCTTTAGCTGTATAAACTTTCTAGCAAATACTGTAAAGAATATCATATACTTAATATAATAAATCAGAAAACCAATGTACGCCTGTGTTACAAGAATTACGTCACTGAACCATCGAAGATTCTACATAATTCTGAAAAACAAGCACCACGATGTAAGGGTGGATTAACACCTGCCACAAATATTGACGAAAGTGTCAGGCTGCCTGAAAGACCACCCTCGAATCCTTACCATATTATGAAGCCAATGTCAGTTAAGAACTAAGCAAACAGGCTGCATACAGACGTTAGGAAATTACCACTACTCAAAACCCAGCCTCATTCAGAAACAAATTAAAAGAATCCTTGCTGTTGGAAAAGTACAAGGATTCTAAATAATGTTTTTGATATACTATGTGAAAATTTAACTATAGCTGCTCTAACATTCGTCAGACGAAGATGAAACCGCAACGATAGAGAAACAGAATGGCTTTTATTGCTACACACAGATAGACACATCAACGTTTACGGAAGCCTCAATCATTCAACATGATAATAAGTGCAACACAGGAATCTACTTCCTGTTCACTACGAAACGAGTAGAACGAAGCATAACCAGGAGAACAAAATTTGAGCTTCAGTTGGACCGGCCATTTGCATATGAATAACCTATAACACAAAACCTAAAGATTGCAGGATAAAAAAGATAACAAGCGTCAGACAAGAGGAGAACTATTAAACCTCACTAAGCACTTGGTGCCACTCTCAACCATACCACATTTGAATTAAGAATGTGGACCAGTTTAGACAAAAATATCTTGAACACACTGCTCGAGATGTCTGCTTCAAAATCAATAAGTGCATACCAATGGTTTAGGAATTTTACAAGTCCTACTAACATAGAATGTTTCCGAGAAGCCACACTGCCACCGGTTGGCTGTGACCATGATGACAATTCAGAAAACTTGAAATCTAAGCGAACACAGATGTAAAAATGCTCGTGATTCACACGCTGTGCTCACTGAAACTAACCTGCAGATAAAAATGATGAAACGACAGAATAGAAAATACCATACAAACCAAAACACACATTACGGTGATGCAAAGACGTACAAATGGATTATTGCATACCAAACTGCAGCATAACCTTGAGGAACTTGACGATCACTTTGGAACATGGTCTAATCGGTACCTCTTCTTCCTTTTTTTCTCAGCGTTAGAAATGCTCTTCAGCGCATCATTAAGGCATATGAAAGAAGGTGAACGATAGGACGTACATCAAGCATTCAGACATGTATGTCTGGTCAATAATTCAACAACCGAGAGCTTTCGCGAGGAAAATGCAGAGTAGAGACTCGACTCGGTCCTCAGATAGAAAGCAGCAGTCTTCGACGTCCACAACATAACCCTAAGCTCGCTAGTTCAATAAAGCTGGTTTCACATAGAACAGGGGACGAAAAAAGTGTCTATTGGTGACTTTTTTTTTTTAATGGAGGTTCGGCTGAGGCCTACCCGGGGCTTTAACTTTGAAATTGCAAGTGTACAAGGAAAGGATAGTACCCATGAGACCCTCTTATCCCACAAGAATAAGGGTTTACAAGACCAGGTTGAACAGAGGTCACAACTACTGCAGGGCTAGTCAAACAATGGAACATCAGCCACATGCTTCATCATTCCAGGTTATACATGTCCCTTACATATTGCCGGCAGGGATTGAACCCTTGCCCCCGCCTCAAGAGGTAAGAGACCCAACCACCTTTCTTAATGGCCTGGGACTACTATGGGTGACTTCAGACTAGGCCGACGCATATATTAAATGTGTATTGTGACATAGTTTAAAAAGAAGTTCGGCAATAGCCTCGGGAGTCGGAAGAGACTCTCTTCCGTTTCTTCGAGTGGGGCACTTTGTGGTCATTCGATTTGAAGAAAAACATGTAGAATTGTTGATCTCTTGTGTTTCACGTAGTTCATTTTGCTCCACTTCACTTCCACCTCTTGTGTACAACCATTGAAGATAAACATCTACTACCGTTGATCTATTGTGTTCCGCCTCATAGAGGCAACACATGAAGTTATTTCACCATAATTTGGGTGAAAATTCAATTTTTTGGGTGACTCAAACGAAATGAGGAAAAGAGATTGATTCCCTTGAGCATCAGTCCATTCGAGATATTGGATGTTGAATTAGGGTTTGTTTCAAAAACCTTCTACAAAAGTACTTTGTTTATCTTCAAGTACAAGAGGTGGGAACTCCCGCCAGCATGCGGAACATGTCCTCATTCACATAATCTATCAATCACGCGCCATCCATGGCAGCCCAAAACAATGCCAAGATAGTTATACCTCCAAGCTCCACTCCATGCATAGCTTGGGAGGAGTGAAGAGGGAGATTCCCTATTCCCCATCTTCTAAGGATAGACACAAAATCTCTATATACAACCCCTTTTCTTGGGCAAATCATTGTCTATGGGATTGTTGGGCCGAAATTTCAGCCCTATGTGCATATTATGATTGTTCTCTCTCTCTCTCACACACACACACAATATTGGATAGCTCAGTGTGCCCCTCAATGTGAGGATGGGGGTTCAAATTTTGTGGCCTATCTCAAATACTATCATTTTTTAAATGCTTCCCTTAGTGAATAAATAAGTACGTGTGAGAATTGAATAGAGGAATACGGGTCAACGCAAACCTCTCACGAGATTATAGCAAAGGAAAAAGTGATTTTGGGTAAAATGACCAATGCGTAGGAAGACATAAAGAGGTCTCCATAAGAGCTTCAAGCTCTCATACCAATGTTATAAGCAATAGAACCTCGCCTCCAACATGCAAGATAATGACCTTTGTCTCTCCATCTGGCCTGCTATTATATAGATTTAGGGACTAATTGTGACCTCTAGAGTAACAGGGAGAGATTCTCTATTGGAGATATCAATTTGGTATATGTGCCCTGTAATAAAGTAAGTCTATGATCTAAGGGTCCAACCAGTTTAGACATACCTGAAATCGGACACCATTTGGTCACTCATGTATATGGTCAAAGATCTCGAGACTAGACTTAAGCATAAGTTCATGTGCTCTCTTAAACAAGTGATCTACTTAGCCTAGTAGTTAAGTCTCAAGGTTGTGAAGGGTGAGGTCTTAGCTTCAACCCCCATGCAGAGCATGGGGGGAGCTTTTTGCCCAAGGAGCTCTAGAACCTTCTAATTCAAGTTAATGTGAGTTAACTTGAGTCCAATGAGATTTAACTCGAGTGGCGAGTACACCAACCACTAGTGGACTCTAGTGGAAGGTATTAAAGAAGTGGTCGAGATCACTCCAACCACTAGTAGACTCTAGTGGAAGGAATGGAGGAGATTGCACATGCACTTGTGGACTCTAGTTACATTTGTGATCCTCGTTGATTCAAGCAGCTATATATACAGGCATAAGGTTGGGAGGAGAGTCATCTCTCTAGCATGTGGTGGTGGTCATAATTTGTCAGTCTCTTGCATGTCCACATAGGATAACATTGCATACATTTTCAGAAAAGCTCTGCCTAGGGAAAAAAGTTTGAAGCTTTTTGCAAAGCTTTGGGCTTACTTCTTTTTGTCGATTGATCTCTTTCCACATAGCTTGGCGCTTCCTTATATATGAGTGTCAACTCCTTTTTCATTGCATCACTTTTAAGGGGGTTTGTTGATCTATTTTGGTAGTGACGTGTGTGAACACTCTTAGGACCATCGGAGCACTTTTTTCCTCTTTACGAGGTTTCTTCCCCTGACTTGTATATATGTCTATAACCCTAACAGGTCACTTATCTTTGTACATTCACTTGGCAATTCATTCACTATTGTGTTGTGCTCCAAGCTTCTTCTTCTTCCTTGTGATGTTCACATGCTTCCACCTACCTCAAAGTCCAACAATAAAAACCCCTAGCATATTTATGAACTTTATGGTTTGTTTTGGAAAAAAAATAATGGATCAATAAAGATCCCTTTCTTGGAACTTCTTGTATTCCCAAAAGAAAAGTTGACCTTGAATATGATAGGAATAGTGCAATGAAATAGATAGCTAAACCATTTAATTTAAGTTTGTGTCTTTGGGGACTTATCTCATTTCCTAAAGATCACTTTCTTAGGTTTCTTCTTGACACTACAAACATCTTAAATGAACCCACAAAGTATCTCTATAATCCTTCTAAAAGGAAGAGTTTTGTCAAAGTTTCCATGTTTCCTTAGCAAGATGCATCTTTATAAGAGATGCAATCATGGAACCTAACATCCATCTATTGAATGACAAAGTTCAACTGATGACAAAGTTCAATTTTGATTTCCATCACTCCTTGGGATGGAATCAAGTGAGAACTTATAAAAACCCCATGGTTTTTTTGACAGTTTGCATCCTTAACAGGGATGCAACTTATGGAACATAACAACTATCTATTGAACTTTGAAAGTTCAATTTATGTTAAGTTCCCCGAGATAAAATTTAGTGAAAGCATTCACTTAAATGTTCTCATGGAATTAGGTAAATTTCTCTTAAGTTGTCATCCTACTTGAATGCATGAAAAATTACACAAGCAAGTGAAAAATCTCTGTCTAAAATTGACTTTATGATTCCCTAAGTATCTCTTGGAATTAGAGTCATCATAAAGTTTAGAAGTTTGCAAGTAATCATATTTTCTTGCTCATCAAGATGATAAGATAAATGAATGCTTGAATTTATAATGCCTAATTTTACTAAGAAAGACTTCTAGCATACTTAATGAAACTTTTTATTAAGGTAGAGAGAAGAGAGCCATAAGAAGAAGAGTATTCTTATATAGAGCTCGACGATGAGTTTGTTACACACAAACAATTCACAGAGTTAAAGGAATAGACCCTTAGGCTAGAGAAAGGCATTGGTAGCATGATGTCTCTCATTGAACAACTTAAGTCTCAATCACCTCTTTCCTAGCTAGAAAGGAAAGAGAAATGCCTACTCTTCCTATTGACATGGCTAGGAAAGATGTTTTTTTTTTAGTAAGCATAAAGGAGAGATTTCTAGTGAAGCTCCCCTCCTGAAAGAACTCAAGCCACCTACCCTTACAGGAGATGATCGTGAGAGAAATAAGGATGCAATCTACAATTTTTTACAAAAGTGGAATGACTTGCATCAACTAAAGGGCACCCCACGTGAGTATCCTGTGCTAGAGGTGAGTCTCTTGCTTGGCCCACATGCTTATAAGTGGTGGATGAGTCTCAAGGAGGCAAATTCTATCCCTATGGACTGGGCTGAGTTTGAAACTTTTTTCTTGAAAGAGTTTCTTCCTGAGAATGAGGAAGAGAGGATCTGGGATAAGTGGGATAGGATCACTCAGAGAGGAAGATCATTGACAGCCTACATATCCCACTATAGGGAGATCATTCTGAAACTTAAGGGATTAGATGACTTTCAGAAAATAAGAGGGTTTGTTAGGGGCTTAGATAAAGCCATTAAGAGAGAGGTAAGAAGGGATACACCTAAGACGTTTGAGAAGGTGATCAAGTATGCCCAGATATATGAGGACCATGACTATCCTCAGTATATATGGGCGTACTTGATCGCCCCTCAAATCTCTTAGCATGAGCGAGTTCAAGAAGAAAGTGTCAAGGGGGAAGAACAAAATTTTTATCAAGAAATAGAGATCACAAGGGCCTAGATTACCTACTAAGTAGTTTGAGAGGGCCAAGAGAGAGAATTTTTTATTTAGGTGTTTGTCTCCTAGCCATTCATAGTGGAACTACCCACTAAATAAGGGGGAAGAGAAAAAGAGAGGACCAAAAAGTAGTATGGCCCTTGATAAGGATAAAAAGGCGGTCCACCTAGTGTAGACACTTCCTATTCATGGCAGCTCTTGCTGCAAGGGAGTCGAGGTGATGCACGATGATATTGAGCACACATGTTGTGTCACCTTAGTTTGGACCACATGACTTTGTCAAAATTCATGGTAGTGTACACGGGTCCAGGGTGCGAGTCATGATAGATGACTCTAACCCTCATAACTTCATAAACTATGCTCTAGTAAAAAAAGCTAAAGATTCCCCAACAGCCTAGTGCACATAAATACACAATATCTATGATGCAAGGGGAGGACAAGAGGGTATGGGATACTATGGTATCCAAATTGAAAGTCAAGATGCAAGATTATATTGACCATATGGACTTCTAAACCATGAATATGGAGAGGATAGACCTTGTATTAGGAAGAGAGTGGCTATGGGGGTTGGGAGACACACTTAAATGCAGTTATCAAAACAACACACTTGAGTTTGAATGAAATGGAAGTAAATTTTGTATACAGGGAGAGAGAGAGAGAGAGAGAGATAGAGAGAGAGAGAGATGTACCTAGTGCACCTTTCGTCTCATCTTTAGAGTTGTATAGCCTTTGTCATTTTCAGCATGTATAGGAGATCTTTTTGTTGTATAGTCAGAACTTTGAGCATTGTACAAACACTTCATCTGATGTATATTTTCATGCTAGAAATGTAAATATGGACATGACTTTTTACTATTCTTTCTTGCAAGAGTGTGTTGTTAAAGATTTTAAAGATCTTATGTTTGAATTTAGAGATGTTTTCCCACCGACTTACCTAGAGGGCAACCATCTCAGAGAGGGGACATTGACCATCCTATTGAGGTAATTACTAACACTAACCCTATTTTCCAGTCACCTTATAGGCTTAGTGCTTCTCAGCAAGGAGGTCGAGAGGCAATTACAAGATTACAGAGATAAGGGCTTCATTAGACCTAGTAACTCAACTTGGGCATTGCCAACCACATCCTAGAGGATATGCTTTGAGCATATGTGAATGAAAGGCAAACTAACTGATAAGAGTACTTACCTATAGTAGAGTTTGCATATAATAGAGCCACACACTCTTCCACTCGGCATAATCCATCTATGCTTATGTATGGGTTTCAACAAAGATCTCCTTATGCAATGGCATTGCACAATGAGAAAGTTCAAGCTACAAAGGACTTCTTGGAACATATGAACGATATTCTTAGGCTTGCTAAGGACAGTATTAGGAGAGCTCAGGACAGAACTAGAGCCTATGCCGATCCTCAAAGGAGAGACATCAACTTTGACATAGGAGAGCAAGTCTATCTTAGAGTTCCATCTAGATCTAAAACCATGAAGATGGGACCTTGTCCAAAACTATCTCCTGGGTATTGTGGACCTTTCCCAATACTTAAGAGAATAGGAAAGATGGCTTACCAGCTCCAACTTCTAGAGAATAGCCAGATCCATATAGTGTTTCATGTTAATTGACTTAAGAAAATGCTAGGTGGATCTGACAACCTCATTCTAGATAGTGAGGTAGTAGAGCCAATTTTTGTTCAATCTATTCCACATGAGTGTGAGAGCATACTACACACTTGAGAGAAATGGAGAAGAAGTCACTTATATAAAGAGTGTCTAGTAAAATGGAAAGATAATTAAGAGGATAACAATTCATTGGACTAGGTTAGCACCCTTCAGAGATGGTTTCCTAGCCTTAGATTACCTTTCGAAGAGTCTTCTTAAGGGGAAAGATATAGGAAACAACATGGAGATATCACCATGTATATTGGATACATGGGGATATAGTGGGAGTGTTATTCATATTAATTCTCTCTTTCTACTAGACCTCCCAATACCATTTGTAGGACAAAAATGGAGTTAAGGTGAAGGAAATGTAACATATGGTACTCTAGAGGAAGAGGTGTGAATCACCTCTTAAATATTATGAGATGGGCACACACATGAGTGCCAAGTGGCACCCATGTGTGAAGCCATGTATAGATATCATTTGAGGATATTTGGAGAGAGAATTAATGGGGATATCACACAGCTAGGTAGTAAGATTGATGAGAAATTCTCTGTGTGTTCACTCCACATTTATCACCAGCGATTGAACCTCTTCATCTTGGATAACCATGCTGCAACACACCAAAATGGAGGTTCTTCATCGGGAATAATTCATCCTCTTGAGCTTGAATGGATAGGTCTTCACCTTCATGGTTGGAGATCAAGATTCCAACCTTCTATCTCTTGTCTACCATGCTCTTCTTTAATGGTTGATCCTTTTTGGCTACTGCATGTTCCAATTCTTTGTTGTATTTCTTTTAAATTAGATTTCAAAGGTAAATAATACCAACATACATCGAGCCTCTAGGCATGTTGGTTAGATCAACTCCCTCTTGTCTAGATTTGACATAGAATCGAATCTCAATAGAACCATATGTTGATAAAGTTTCCTTTCTGCTCTGTTCTGCTATCAATTGACTTAAAATTCATAGTCTTTGAGTATTCACATGGGAATTGTGGTATCTTAGATAGCTTGACAATAGCTCTGCATGATTGGAACATAATGTACTATCTGCAATGTCTGGGTTCGAATCTTGGTTCTCCCAAAGCAGTCCGCGATTATTGAAGCTCCCTTTTGTCATATCTAGGTGCTCGGGAAGACTCATGTTACAATTGAGAGCTTCACAATATGTCTTTTGTTATAGGATCAAAGACATGTGCAAATCTACACTAATGATGTGGAAGAATCAACATCACATGGCCACAAATTGAACACGTGTGTAGATCATTTTTCATATAGCAAGGAGATCAAGCCCAAAATCAAGCTCAGGCATCGGCAGAGCATCATGGATATATTAGTTGCCCCTCTACAAAGGTGACAAGAGATTGATTCCCGACTTCGGCAATATGGCATATATGCACTCAATAATATCCCTTTTTGTCGCTGTCGGAAAGATTTCAACCTTTCCGTTGATGACCAGAGAAAATGAAAATAACTTTACTGGTGAACTCAAACCTTTTATATCACTGTTGATCAGTTGTTTTGGATTGATGAAACCACTTTTGAAGTGTTTTACAGGTACAAGAAATGACGAAGAACATATGTTCATATTAGGGTTTCCCCTAATTTTGTTGATATATTTAGGTAGTGATGTGTGTGAACACACTAGGACCGCCGGGGCACTTTTTTCCCTCTTTAGGAGGTTTTTTTCCCTCGGCTTGTATATACGCTTATTGCCCTAATGGGCTACTTATCTTTTGTACATTCTCTAGTAATACATTCAGTATTGTGTGTTTGTGCTCCAAGCTTCTCCTTCTTCCTTGTGCTGTTCGCGTGCTTCCGAAGACGTCTATCTCCAACAATTGGTATCAGAGCAGGTCGTCGCTTCTTCTAGGGTGCCGTCGACACTCCTCTGTTTGCAGTCTCAGATTCGCACGAAATTTGGTGAGCATACTCAGGGTGTTTCTGAGATCGAAATGGCTTCGCTTTGTGGTGCCAAAATCGTGATCTAAGCTCGTTTCGGCCTCCGAACGCACTATCGCAGCGCTTGTGCAGGCTATTTCATCCTTTTGTGCCAAAGGTATATACCAGTTTCTGTTCGCCAGTTTAAGCGTCTCAAAGTCTGCTACAGGTCTAGCAGAACTCGTCTGGGTTGTTCCGTTCAACTTTTTGAGATACAATCAATTTTCTGCATCAAGGTATTTTAGTCACCGGCCATGGCTGAAAGCAGTGATGTATTTCGTATGTTGGCTGTTGAGGATAAGTTGGATGGTACCAACTACCCATTATGGGCTTATATGATGTGACATGTACTGGTTGCAAAAGGATTGTGGAACATTGTGCAGGATGTTGAAAGATGTCCTGTTACACCTGTAACGACAGGTACTGCAAATACAGGTGTTGGAGCTGATGAAGATGGTGTCGAAGATGATATTTCGCAGATTCCTATTCATGCTGTTGTTTCTGTTGCACCTACTGCAGAGCAGATTTGTTGGGATGGCAGAGATGCCCAAGCACATGCATTGATAGCTTTGTCTATCAAACGTGCCATTATTCCTCACATTCGCTTTTGCAGAACAGCAAAGGATGCTTGGGATACACTTACCACTTTGTACTAGGCTAGGAATGAGGCTCGTGTTGCTTACCTCCGAAAACAGTTGGAGAGTGAGCACATGAATGAAGGTGATTCTATGGACAGTTTTCTTACAAAGATCAAAGACCTGAAGGAACAATTGATTTCTACTGATGAGGTTATACCAGATAGCTCACTTCTGTAGACCGTTCTGAATGGTCTTCTTGATTCATATCAGAGTTTTGCCTCTACTCTTCGGTTGATGATGAAAGGCAATCCGAATGCCTTGTCATTTGAGGAATTAGTCTCTGTTCTCTTGCAAGAAGATCAGTCCAGGCAGAACAGGTACATTATGTGTGTTGCAAATCAAGCTTTCCTGGCTAGTCAGAAGGGCAAAGGAAAATGGAGCTCTTCTACTAGTAAGCAGAAATCTGCAAATGCTGCACAATCGAAGAACTAGGATAAAGATGAGAAGAAATAAGAAAAGCAGAAATTGTTCTGCAAGTATTGTAAAGGAAATGATCATATTATAAAGAACTGTCCAAAACTGGCTGCTAAAGAGGCAAAGAAGAAAGAGGCTGGAATGGTTGTTGCAGAGGCCTCTACACCAAAAACAGAGTCTGCAAATCTTGTGTAGGAAGAAGAATGGGCATTTCCTACTGTCTGCAATTTTGACCCATCTTCTCATGATCAGTGCATGTCTGCAGTAGACTCAGATATTTGGTACTTTGATAGTGGGGAGACCAAACATGTTACCTCGTAGCACAGTTTCTTCTCTTCACTCGAGCCTACCCCTACAGGGAATACTGTCACATGCGCCAATAACTCCTCTTATCCTGTTATGGGAGTTGGTAAGATCATTATGACTACTGCTGATGGTAGTTCTTTCACTTTGTTAGATGCTTTATTTGTGCCAGGGATCAAAAAGAACCTGTTATCAGTTTCTGCATTAGCCAAGATTGGCTTGGTTGTGAAATTCGTTGATGACAGGTGTACAGTCCATGATCTCTCAAATGGCGATGTGATTATTGCTTCTGGCATTTTATGTCGTGGGCTGTATAAGCTCATAGACTATGAAAGATCTATGAAAGATTCGGCATGTGCAGTTCATGATTCTCAGGCTATGTCAGATGCAAAGCTTTGGCATGCATGCTTTGGTCATCTGAATTTTGCTAGTTTGTTACGCCTCCAGAAATCTGAAATATTGTCCTCTTTGCCCAAACTTGAGGCACCTGGAAAACATGTTTGTGAAGGCTGTATTTTGGGCAAAATGCAGCGTTCTTCCTTTCCAAAAGATGGTTCAGTTCGGGCTACGCAGAAATTGCAGCTTGTACATAGTGATGTTTGTGGTCCTATGCAGACACCCTCTTTTGGAAATTACCTTTACTTCGTGACTTTCATTGATGATTTTTCCAGGCATGCATGGGTATATCCACTCAAAGCAAAGTCCGAAGTGTTCATGTGCTTCAAACAGTTTTTGGTTTTGGCTGAAAATCTGTAAGCATGTAAAATGGGCACCCTCCGTTCTGATCGAGGGGGGGAATATATGTCTTTAGATTTTAATGCATTTCTGGCTGAACGTGGGATAAAACACCAATGTACAGTGCCGTATACACCTCAACAAAATGGAGTTGCTGAGCGAAAGAACAGGTCACTCATGGAGATGGCGAGGTGCATGGTCAAAAGTCAGGCTTTACCACATAGTTTTTGGCTTGAGCCTGTCATGTGTGCAACATATGTACTGAACAGGTGTCCCACTAAAGCGTTGCAGTCTATCACTCCATATGAGGCTTGGCATGACCGCAAGCCATCTGTTGCTCATCTGCGTGTTTTTGGTTGTTTGGCAAATGCATTAGTGCCTGAACAACATCGCAGAAAATTGGATGATAAGGTAGTAAAATGTATTTTTGTTGGGTACAGTTCTGAAAGTAAAGGCTATCTTCTGTATCATCCACAGACTAAACGCATTCTGGTTAGCCGTGATGTTGTCTTTGTGGAAGATGCTATTCAGCCATTGCTTTCATGTACTAAGGAGACATCTGTTAGCTCCAAAGACATGTATGATACTTTGATGCCTCTTTTTACAGGTGGACAGGCTAGTGCTGGTCCTAATGAGGCAACTTCTCAGCCTTTGTAGGTTTCATATGATGATGCAGATCATTCCATTTTTGATGCAGAGTTACATGATGCACTTGTTGATGAGAGAGCTGATATTGAGCAGGCAAAAACTATGCCAAAATGGCTAGTGCAGACTTTGCGTGACAGCAAATTAGATGCACCTTTGTCATATCGTACTCGTTCAGGCTCTCATAGTGCCTCCTTTGCATCAGAGTGCTATGCTATGGCTGCATCTAGTCTCTATGATGAGAATGAGCCTGTTTCTTTTGATGAAGCACAAAATTCAGAAAATTGGATGGCTGCTATGCAATCTGAATATGATTCTATAATGAAGAATGGTACATGGTCTTTATGTGACTTGCCTCCTGGCAAGAAGGCCATTGGCACTAAGTGGGTATACAAGCTGAAGCGTAAACCTGATGGTACAGTTGACAGGTATAAGGCTAAGCTTGTTGCAAAGGGTTATGCACAGGAAAGAGGCATTGATTTTGATGAGACCTTTGCACCTACATGCCGTATGACTACTATTCGGAGCATTTGTGCACTTGCAGCCCATCATGGTTGGAATGTACATCAGTTGGACATTAAAACAACATTTCTGAATGGTGACTTGCATGAAGAAGTGTATGTTCTTCAGCCCCGTGGCTTTGTGCAGAAAGGGCATGAAAACCAGGTTTGCAGGTTAAAGAAGGCATTATATGGTTTAAAGCAAGCACCACGTGCTTGGTATGAGAAGATACATGCCTATCTGATTGCACACGGTTTTGAGAACAATCCAACTGAAAGCACCTTATATGTTAAACGTGCTAATGATGTGCTTCTGATCATTGTTGTCTATGTTGATGACATGCTGCTCACTGGTCCTATTGAGACACATATTGGTGATTTTAAGGCTGATTTGCATGCCTCATTTGAAATGTCTGATTTGGGGCATTTGCATCACTATTTGGGCATTCAGTTTATGCACGTTGATGGTGGAATGGCTTTGTGTCAAACGAAATATATTGACACACATCAGCGTTTTGGCCTTGAAGACTGTAAGCCTATTGCCACTCCTATGGAGACAGGTTTACGATTGAGTCTTCATGATGCTGGAGATGCATTTGATGTTGTTCTCTATCAGCAGGCTGTTGGATGCTTGATTTACTTATGCATTACTCGACCAGATATTCAGTTTGCTGTCTCACAGATGAGCAGGTTTATGCATTGCCCAGGAGTCACGCATTGGAAAGCGGTCAAGCGCATCTTTCGCTACTTGAGTGGTACTCGGCTACTTGGGTTGTCTTATCCCAAGGGGGGATCACTACCGCCAGATTTGCATGCTTGTTCTGACTCAGATTGGGCTGGTTGCTATGACACTCGTGTGTCCACCAGTGGTTTTTGCTTCATGCTTGGTAGCTCATGTATATCTTGGTTGAGCAAGAAGCAGCCTACTGTGGCCACTTCCAATTGTGAGGCTGAGTATAGGGCAGCTTTCACAGCGACTGTTGAGTGTGTGTGGCTCAGACGCCTTATGGCTGATTTGGGTGTTGGCCAGTCTTCTGCCACCACCATCTTCACTGACAGTCAGGGCGCATTGGCAGTTGCGAGGAACCCTGTGTTCCATGCTCGCACTAAGCACATTGAGGTGCATTATCACTATGTCAGGGAGAGGTTCTCTGCTGGGGAGACCAGCTTGGCATATGTGCCCACGCAGGAGAACATTGCAGACCTTTTCATGAAGGCTCTGCCTAGGGAGAAGTTTGAAGCTTTCCGCAAAGCTTTGGGCTTACTTCTTTTTGTGGAGTGATTTCCACATAGCTTGGCACTTCCTTATACATGAGTGCCAGCTCCTTGTTCACCGCATCACTCCCAGAGGGGATTTGTTGATATATTTAGGTAGTGATGTGTGTGAACACACTAGGACCGCCGGGGCACTTTTTTCCCTCTTTAGGAGGTTTTTTTCCCCCGGCTTGTATATACGCTTATTGCCATAATGGGCTACTTATCTTTTGTACATTCTCTAGGAATACATTCAGTATTGTGTGTTTGTGCTCCAAGCTTCTTCTTCTTCCTTGTGTTGTTCGCGTGCTTCCGCAGACGTCTATCTCCAACAAATTTTACATTTAATGAGTGTTTCATATTTATACATACAAGAAACATGGGTATATAACCCTAGGATTTCATAAGTTCATATGATTTTATGTTAGTTGGGTTAAACAAAAGGGTCTCAAAAGGATTCTAATGGCTTATTGTTAGGGTTTATTTAAGTGTTAATGGGCTCATGATAGGATTCAGAAGGATTTTAAGATTCAATGGTCATTAGGAAAGGCTTATGTGAGTGTATTATGGTTGTGAAGATACCATTGTTTGTATTCAAGCCATGTGAACCTTGTAATGTGAAAGCGCACATTGTAAAGAGAATAAATTTCATATTCAACGTATATCAAAGTATATAAATAGAAACAAACGAATGGAATCAAATAGTGATGTGATTGCTTTTCCACGATCTTTTTCATCAAAAGGAGGGGCACGCATTTAAAGAAAAAAAAAAGAGTGGAACTGAAGGATCGAAGGCGGAATGACAATCATCTGATGGAAGACGGCAGAAAAGGGGTGGCATCTGTTAGCTTGGAAAAAAAATTCCTTGAATTCTGGAACGAAAACTTTTGCTCGGGACAATAACCAAAGGAAGGTACGTCTCTGAGGGGAGCTTGGGCGGCATGCAAGGAAAGGAGGCTGGCGTGGAGATCCATGCAGAAATCGAGGAGGACAACGAGGGGAGAGAGCTGCGCTGATGGTCAAAAGTCTTCATGGCTGATAGGGAGAAGGGGAAAAACTGATAATCTCTAATATGATAGCGAATGATTCTGACAGTTCTGTTGATTTTCCTACCTTCTCCCTTATTGTGATCGGAGCTATTATAATTACATATGATCGTCGCTCGTAATTTTACTATCTGCTAATACCTTCAACGTTGCCAAAGGCTTGATTCGTTGTTATCTACACAAAGAAAGCTTCCATGTCCTGGAGAAGTGGATTGCAACTCAGCACTTCAGATCATCAATTCTAATTTTGTAGTGCAAAGATTGGATATCTTTGACCGCAATGATTGGAGAATATATGCATCCTTATGGCGCATGCATGTATGGCGACAGAGAAATGACAGAGTGAAGTTTTTGTGGTCTTAGGAAATGATAGAACAATCTGAATAGGAGGATTCGTTTCAAAAGGGAAGAACATGGATTTGAAGGATATGCATGTAACAGTCAAATGTTTAAAGGACTCTCATCTGTCATCAGTTCATAAATTATGCAGGAAGGAAGAAAGAAGATTCCGATTTATTTAGGTGTGCAAAGGAGAGACGAAGGATTTTTGGAAGAAGATAACATGGAGAAAGATCTTTTCATGTCCAATTTAAATGATACTAGTTTCACTTACTAGCAGATACGTACAATATGTACGGAAGTATTTCAAGCAGGTATTTTGAATCAAATCTTTGATTTTGCAATCAACGTTTAGTTCAGAGTATTTAAAAGCTCTTATGTATTAAATTCAGCTGCACTTGAGTATTTCTTTAAAGTACTTAGAGTTTTGATGCCTTTTGCGATTACTTTTTCACTACGGACAAGCATGAACAAGATTAAAGTATAAGGAATCTATTGGTTTGAGCAAAGAAAGCATGGGAGTCGTTCTTTTCCAGATTTGTGTAGTGGGGTATATTTGCGGCCGGTTAGTCTGATATGCCATGTTAAGTCAAGTTGAGCATGCCATGTTAGTCTGCGTGATGGTTTTTATTAATCTCTTGGGACCATTTTGTTGTAAGGAAATTGATTCCAGAGCCTAGTTGGGAAGGAGAAAGTTTGAATTGAGTAAGGATCCTCTTGATGTCAAAATTTCTTTTTGTGCCCGAACGATGAGTTGCATGTTCCAAACTGCTATTCTAATTGCGTTGAACTTAGTATAATCAGAATCAACTATCTGCGCTAGCAATTATGTATGATATCGTATGAATTCAAAAAATTCAGGGCTGAAAGTAAAAATTACTTGATGTTTTGTTATGTATTTGAAGTCTAACTTGCTTTCCATATTTTAATGAACATGGTCAAGCTATAATTTTATGCAAACATCTCATAATGCGTTAGTAGTTTTGAGTCATACTTAATCTCGGAAGATATAAACGAACTCCTGAATTGTTGGTCAAAAACTTCGGAAGCTTGCGTTGTGATGGGATAAATTGTTTTATCACCTTCAAGCCATGCATTGGTTGTTAATCATTAACGATACATGCTCAATCACGTTAGTGATATATGGAGAAATCATCAACACCATTTTACTATGTTATTGTCAATTGAAATGCCTAAGTTGACTTTTCCATTTTTCTTTTTTTTCTTTTTTTTTGCAATCATATTTTAACCTTAGTTCTTTGATTCCATGCACGATTACTAGTAGAACGGTTGTTCCCTTGCTCTTATTAAAGTTAATCATGGTGGCCGAAAGAGGTGCGTAAGGTGGATACTATAGAAAAAGAAATCCTGATATATTGCGAAGTCTATATTTAAACGATAATGCATATGTTAATCGATGGTCAAAAGTAGAAGGTCAATTTGTTTTTTTAACAAAGAAATTCAATGATGAAGTATTTCTTTCTAAAGCATATGAAGAAGAAGAGATGAATTATTTTAATGTGTATGATAAGATATAGTTTGCAATTGAATTACTGATATACTTTTTGAGTGTTCATCCATAACCTGAGATTGCTTCAGGCACCCCGCATGCGCCATATTCTCGGCGGTTGCCCTGAACCAGCGACCGTCGCTTTCGCGCCGACATCGCGTATGTATATGAATAGAATTGCATGCATGGAAAAGATGATCTAAGCATCTTTACATATGCAAAAAAAGATCCGAGCAAAAATTGATAGTAAAAACTAGCTTAAAGTTTGAAGAAGATGATGAGCCTATTAAGGTCACCATGGGAGCTTTCCTAGAGCTCTAATACCAATGCAAGAGAATGATTATTATGACCACCATGTGCTATAGAGATGAATCCTCCCAACCATATGCCTCTTAATATATCCCTCCCCAAGGGACTGCCTAATAGGGTAGGTGGATACTAACCATCCAAATGTCAGCCATGTAACTACATGTGTGCCAAGTGTCCCAATTAACTGGAGTTAACTCAAGCGGATGCTTCTAAAAGGTTCTAGATCTATTTGGGGAAAATAATCTCCCCATGCACCCCATGCAACCCAAGACCTCCTCCTTGTTGCCATTAATGTCCATGTGAAATGTCAAATGGCCATTGGACACTTCTTTGTATACGTTCTTTTAATAAAACATATAGTGGCCTAGTCAATCATAGATTGTAAGTTCGACCACATTTGTAACACCTAAGAAGTCTGTGTTCATGCTCCCTGTGTACTGTGTTTTTTTGCATATTTTGTAGCCTCTGTGCAGAGTACCGTGTGCGGCCCTAGGAGTCCACTTTTTTCCACTCTGAGGATATCATCGTGGAGCTCTTGAGAAGGAGAGCTCACCGTGGTGCATCACCATCGAAATACTTCACTCCTTCACACCTTTGAGTCTTAACCACTTGGCTAAGTGGATCACTTGTTTACAAGAGCACATGACCCTCTACATAAGTCTAGTCTTGAGATCTTGGTCATGCACATGACCATATCATGGTGCATTGCCATCAAAATACTTCACTAGTACCACAACATTTCAATGCAAAAGATTTATACTTTTTGTGCAAGTGAAGCGAGCACCCAGGGCCACCCACCCAAGGCTTTCTGTTGGTGTAGATCAATCACCAATTGAATGTTTGAAGACTAAAGAATGAAGGATGAGATCAATTCTTGAAGCTTGGAAGGAAGACACATTCAGAATATGTGAGGAATGTACACATATGTACATAGTTCACTTAGATCTTTGATTAGTCATAGACTTGTACAAATTTATCTATAAATACCATGAAAATGTCGAGGCGTGATATGAGAGCATATGTGAGAATAGATAGAAGTCAAGAATGAGGAAGATAGATGTCATGAGACATGTGAAAAATTAGTTGAGTTTCCTCTCATCACTCAACTGTAATTTTTCTGAGTTAATGAAGAAATATTGCGCCCGATCTTTTCGTGTCTGCTCCATCTGTGTTTGATCAATTGAGAAATCCTTTTGAGGATATCTAAGTTGTTAGTTAATGAGCCTGTGACCTGAGTTTCAGAGTCTAATTGCAAAGAGGCTAGGAGAATTGTAAGTAGGAACATTCATATGTGTTGAGTGTTCACAGTTCTCTGAAACAGGCGCAAATTTCGATCTTAATCTTTTGGTCAGTTCTCACTCCATAGTTTAAAGTTTTGTGCAAGAAAGCACTTAATCTTTAAGTTGGAAGGTAATCTACTCGTGGCTAGAAGCATTTGCTTAAACGGGGTTTGTACTGAGAGAATTGAAGTTAAGAAGTTAGGGGTGTCTAAATCGACTTCTCAGAAGTACAGATTCAGACATAGGTAACTTGTGAAGTTGATTTCTCAAGTTATACTAAACCTTTTGAAGAACTTTAACTTGGAGGAGGTGCGCAATCTCTAGGCGACACTCCATACAAAATTTCATAGAAAACTTTACATGTTTGATAGGTCAATTAGAAGAAATTGTGCAGCAGACTTTCTGTGTTTCATCTTCTTCACAGAATTTGTCAACTTTTGATAATTTGGAGATTGGACCTCTAATTTAGTGAAGGTTTTGACTTACTCTTGATATAGAGGTGTTCTAAATTCAAGAGTAGGTTATTCTTTTGGAGATTAACACTCTCCATCACTTTCTCCACGGCTTATGACTAAAGCGGTGACCAATGGATAGACCTTGGCATACATTTTCATCCGAGTCATCGAATTCACCGTTGGTTGCACGTGAGGGAGGACCTCAAACATCAAGGAAGATAGAGGTTCTTGATACTGCCCAGGAGGTCACCCATCCCAATATTGTTCCCCCCAGAGCTCGCTTGACCGTGGCAATCTCTTGCCACTAAGCTACACTCTTGTGGTGTCTAAAGAAGGGGAAAGACTTAGGATAACATTACCTCGAACATGTTTCGGTCCTTGAAAGCTTCATTCTTTGCTTTCAAAGCCTATTTTTGAAGCATTTTTGGGGTGTCTTTTGGAGCCATTTTGGAGTACTTTCACACATAGTTCTCTTCACACATGTCCAAGAACATCAATAAGAGTGTTCTTTGTACCTCTCCAATAATAAATATCAACCTTTGGGGCTATGTTTTTAAGCACACTAAAAAAAATACAGGTTTCTTGAAAGGTTTTCAATTTTGGTGGGAGCAGCCGTTGCAAATTTATGCAGGTTTTTGAGCCTTAAACATCAGAGTTCACAGACACTTGCAGGTGTTATTGGCTAGTTTTGGGGAGTGGATTCAGCCTTTTAATGTCATTTTACTGCATATACTAAGCACATACACAACATGTATGCTTCTATGGATATCACTTATGTACATCCATGTGGTCATCGATATAGTAGTTACATCTTTTGCATAAAGCCTTTTACATTTGATAAAGAGAGTTGTGGTGAGGTTTTCTTAATTGGGAGACACCTAGATGTCAGGGTCTCTTCGACGATGTAGGTGGAAGACTTACCTAGCCTTGCCATAGGAGATATATGATAATTGTTCATAGGTGCTCGATAAGCCTAGTTGGCTTCTATTGGGTAACCCATTATATGCAATGGAGTCAGTGATTCACTATGCAAGTAAACATGTCAGTACTTGCAATTTTATGATATTTTGACACTAGTCATATGCTCATTTTGTAGAGGATACTCTGGCAAAAATTTTCCAGATTTTTTGGTTTTGTCAACTATACAGTGGTCGATCTACTCCTTAATACACTAATTTGTTGGTGTTTGGACTCTTCTAGCTCCATTATCATTCTATTCAGTTCTCTACCATCATGGCATCAGAGGTCTCATGCACATCTGGTGGATCAGGGTCTAGTGCTAGTGTTCCGAGGAGGAGCTATAACTTGTAGGGCAAAGACCATTTTGAGATCCAAAATTTTGATGGCATAAACTTTGCTCTATGAAGAATGAGATTAAAGATGTGCTGATTCAAAGGAGGTAATGGAAGCCAGTAAATGGGATTTCAAAGAAGCCTTTTGACATGGATGAAGATGATTGGGATGAGTTAGATGACATGGCCATGTCTACCATTCGCTTGCACCTGGCACATAATGTTTACTTTATAGTATTAGATTAAGAAAGTGCAGAAGCTTTGGAAAAAGTTATGCAATCCATACGAAAAAGAGATGGCATCAAATAAAGTGTATTTGATGAGAAAATTATATGACCTTCGCATGAAGGATACAAATAGTGTTGCTGCTCATCTAAATGATTTTGATGGTATATCTCAAAAAATAGATTTGGATAATGAAATGAAAGCAGTATTATTGTTATGCACCTTGCCATCATCATGGGATATGTTTTGCACAACTATTAGTAATAGTGCACCTAGCGATAAACTCATTTATGATGACATATGTGGAGCACTCTCGAGTGAGGAGATTCGTAGAAAATTTATGGTTGGCACTCCGAGTGGAGATGCATATAATGTTCATGATTCTTACCAAGGAAAGAATCAACAATGTGGCAAGAGCAAGAACAAGGATAAGAATGGTCAATGGAATAAGATTAGAAGTAAATCAAGGAAGAGGGATATGGAAAACCATTATTGTCATAAGAAAGGACACATGAAGAAAGATTGTTATGCATTAAATAATGCTAAATGTGAAGGATAGAATGTTGATTGCATGTTTGACTGTCTACACAACTAGCATAGTCAGAATTTGTGTAACCAATAATGGATGCTTTTCCTATACCTAAGCATAGACACTTGTCCTTAGTGCCACTGAGATATCTCAAAATCATATTGACTACTTCCCAATGTTGCTTGCTAGGATTACACATATATGTGCTCACAACTCGCACTAATAATGCAATGTCTAGTCTCATAGCTACCATAGCATACATGAGGCTACCATCAGCAGACTAATAAGGAATTTTGGTCATGCATTCCTTTTCGTCATCTAATTTGGGACAATCATCCTTGATCAATTTCACATAGGTTGTTCAGTAACAGCTAACAAGTGTTCTTTGTGTGATACAAATAAAGGATAAATTGAGCAAGCTTTGCCTCTTTTTGCAATCATCGTATTGCCCTTTGATATGCGAAAGGACTGAGCGTAGAAGATCCCCTTGTAGCCAAGGTCATCAAGTTGACTAACTAACATCAAACTATGTGATAATCACATCTTCGATCCCGACAACATGATACTAGTAAAAGTCACCAAGTCTAACGGTACAAAGAGACTTTGCTACATAATTAGAGAACCATTCTCTATGTGGTGTCACATGGAAAGAAGCACCAGAATCTAGCAACCACATGTGGGAAAGAGAATTAGCCATAAGAGCCTTAGTTGACACAATGCTATCAAGTGTCAACACATCACCATCATAAAAAATAGCATTAATATCTTCAATCTTCACAGTTGAGGTAGATAGTTCAGGTAGCTGTTTAACATGCCTATCAACATTCTGTCCTTTAGCATTCTTTAATGCATAACAGTCTCTCTTCATGTGTCCTTTCTTATGACAATAATGGCATTCGATATCCCTCTTTCTTGGTTTACTTATACTCTTATTCCATTGACCATTCTTTTCCTTGTTCTTGCTCTTGCCACGTTGTTGATTCTTTCCTTGGTAAGAATCACAGACATTATATGCATCTCCACTTTGACTGCCAACCATAGATTTTCTACAAATCTCCTTGCTCAAGAGTGCTCCACATATGTCATCATAGATGAGTTTACCGCTAGGTGCACTATTGCTAATAGCTATGCAAAAAGTATCCCATGATGATGGCAAGGTGCATAACAACAATGCAACTTTCATTTCATTATCCAAATCTATTTTTGAGCATGTAACTGGGAGAATATAGCATCAAACTCATTTAGATGAGCAACAACACTATTTGTATCCTTCATGCAAAGTTCATATAATTTTCTCATCAAATACACTTTATTTGATGCCATCTCTTTTTCATATGGAGTGCATAACTTCTTCCAAAGCTCCTCTGCACTTTCACAATCTAATACTATAAAGTAAACATTATGTGCCAGGTGCAAGCAAATGGTAGACCTGGCCATGTCATCTAACTCATCCCAATCATCTTCATCCATGTCAATAGGCTTCTTTGAAATCCCATTTAATGGCTTCCATTACCTCCTTTGAATCAACACATCTTGAATTTGATTCTTCCATAGAGCAAAGTTTGTGCCATCAAATTTTTGGATCTCAAAATGGTATTTGCCCTACAAGCTATAGCTCCTCCTTGGAACACTAGCACTAGACCCTGATCCACCACACATGCTTGAGACATCTGATGCCATGATGATAGAGAACTGAATAGAATGATAATGGAGCTAAAAGAGTCCAAACCCCACTAAGGCTCAAAGAAGGATGACCAAGTGCCAGATTCTGAGAGAGAATTCATCAATCTTCCGAGAAAAATGAATTAATGAACAGTAATGACCAACCAAAGAGGAGTATGTGAGAATAAATGTGCTCACACGAGTAAGTTTATCAAGGAGTAAATCGACCATTGAAATAGTTGACAAAACAAAAAATTTGGAAAAATTTTGCCAGAGTATCCTCTGCAAAATGAGCATATGACCAGTGTCAAAATATCATAAAACTGCAAGTACTAACATGTTTACGTGCATCATGAATCACTGACTCCACTAAATATAATCAGTTACCCAAAAGAAGACAACTAGGCTTATCCAGCATGTATGAACAATTATCATACATCTCCTATGTTGAGGTTCGATAATTCTTCCACCTGCATCATCGAAGAGACCCCGACATCCGGGTTTCTCCCAGTTAGGAAAACCTCACTATGATCCTCTTTATCAAACGTAAAAGGCTTTATGCAAAAACTTAATCGTTATATCAATGACAACATGGACGTACATAAGAGACATCCACAGAAGCGTTCATAGTGTGTATGTACTCGTAATAAAATGACACTGAAAAGCTAAATGCACAGCCCAAAAAGTGTTTGTCAACTCTATTGCTTAGGCTCTAAAACTTGCATAAATTTGCAACACTTTCTCCCACCACAACTGAAAAGCTTTTGAGAAACTTATAGTGTGGCTGAAACCATAACTCCAAAGGTGAGTATTTATTGTTGGAGAAGTACAAAAAACACTCTTCTTGATGAACTTGGACTTGTGTGAAGAGAACCATGCACAAAAGTACTCCCAAATAGCTCCAAAAATCACCCCAAAATTGCTTCGAAAACAGGCTTTGAAAGCAAAGAATGAAGATTTGAGGGACCAACAAATGTTCAAGGTAATGTTAACCTTAGTCTTTCACCTTCTTCAGACACCACAAGAGTGTAGCTTATCTGCAAGAGATTGCCACAGTTAAGTGAGCTATGGGGGGAACAATACTGCGATGGGTGACCTCCCGAGAAGTATTGGGAACCTCTATCTTCCTTGATTATTGAGGTCCTCCCTTGCACGCAACCAACGACACCAACTTTGACTTTAGCAACTCAGATGACAAGCCTTGGGGAAAGCCTTGGGTGAGTGGGCAGGTGCTCGCTTTGCTCGCAAAAAAGAAACAAACCTTTTGCATTAGAATTCTCTGATACCAGTGAAGTATTTTGATGGTGATGCACCACAGTGTGCTCTCCTTGATGAGAGCTCCATGATGATATCCTCAGAGTAGGAAACTGAGCTCCAAGTGCCACACATTGTACTCTACATAGAGGCTACATAATATGCAGAAAAACATAGTATAAGGGAGCACGAACACAAACTTCTCACATGTTACAAAATGTGGTCAAAATTCTAGTTTGTGGCTGACCAAGCCACTATATGTTTTATTAAAGAACATGTACAAAAGTGTCTGATGGCCATTTGCCCTTTCCCATGGACACTAAAGCTAACACTAACTCTCTATCTAGAGTTGTCTATATCGCCATTTAAGCTTTACCTTGAGAGCATGTTGGTGGACAACACCATCATCTTTGTACTTGCTGTTAGTATCAAATTTTTGAGATTCTATTATATTTGTTATCTTCTCTCCTACTTTTTCTGTATTATATTGCATAACTATTATCTTATACTCACACATCCAACAAGTGCACATATTGGTGGTTTGATGCACACATTAAATTATCAAACCAAGAGTATGACCCCGCTAAGTGCATGGAAAACTGTGCTTTAGTGATGGTCAATGTGAGGAAGGGTCAGGGATACATGAAAAGTGATATCCACCTCACATGACACCTTCTACATGTGGGTGTGTATCGTAATACTAAATGCAGTAGCAGATTGAAAGCAAGTGATATCTCTTAGCTCCGGTGCTAGAATATGGTTACTAGTTGGGTTATTTCAAAGCTCTCGACAAGAAGCATCTAATGGCATATTTTCAGCTCAATTGGACTACTTTGATCCAAGTTACACTTGAAAAACTAAGAGTCGAGTGTTGGAGATAGACGTCTGCAGAAGCACGTGAACAACACAAGGAAGAAGAAGAAGCTTGGAGCACAAACACACAATACTGAATGTATTACTAGAGAATGTACAAAGATAAGTAGCCCATTAGGGCAATAGGCGTATATACAAGCCGGGGGAAAAAAACATGCTACAGAGGGAAAAAAATGCCCCGACAGTCCTAGAGTGTTCACACACATCACTACCTAAATATATAAACAAATCCCCCCTGGGAGTGATGCGGTGAACAAGGAGCTGGCACTCATGTATAAGGAAGTGCCAAGCTATGTGGAAATCACTCCACAAAAGGAAGTAAGCCCAAAGCTTTGCGGAAAGCTTCAAACTTCTACCTAGGCAGAGCCTTTGTGAAAAGGTCTGCAATGTTCTCCTGCGTGGGCACATATGCCAAGCTGATCTCCCTAGCAGAGAACCTCTCCCTGACATAGTGATAATGCACCTCAATGTGCTTAGTGAGAGCATGGAACACAGGGTTCCTCGCAACTGCCAATGCGCTCTGACTGTCAGTGAAGATGGTGGTGGCAGAAGACTAGCCAACACCCAAATCAGCCATAAGGCGTCTGAGCCACACACACTCAACAGTCGCTGTGAAAGCTACCCTATACTCAGCCTCACAACTGGAAGTGGCCACAGTAGGCTGCTTCTTGCTCAACCAAGATATACATGAGCTACCAAGCATGAAGCAAAAACCATTGGTGGACACACGAGTGTCATAGCAACCAGCCCAATCTGAGTCAGAAAAAGCATGCAAATCTAACGGTAGTGATCCTCCCTTGGGATAAAACAACCCAAGTAGCCGAGTACCACTCAAATAGCGAAAGATGCGCTTAACCGCTTTCCAATGCATGACTCCTCGGCAATGCATAAACCTGCCCATCTGTGAGATAGCAAACTGAATATCTGGCCGAGTAATGCATAAGTAAATCAAGCATCCAATAGCCTGCTGATAGAGAACAGCATCAAATGCATCTCCAGCATCATGAAGACTCAATCGTAAACCTGTCTCCATAGGAGTGGCAATAGGCTTACAGTCTTCAAGGCCAAAACGCTGCAATAAAGTGTCAATATATTTCGTTTGACACAAAGCCATTCCACCATCAACATGCATAAACTGAATGCCCAAATAGTGATGCAAATGCCCAAAATCAGACATCTCAAATGAGGCATGCAAATCAGCCTTAAAATCACCAATATGTGTCTCAATAGGACCAGTGAGCAGCATGTCATCAACATAGACAACAATGATCAGAAGCACATCATTAGCACTTTTAACATATAAGGTGCTTTCAATTGTACTGTTTTCAAAACTGTGTGCAATCAGATAGGCATGTATCTTCTCATACAAAGCACGTGGTGCTTGCTTTAAACCATATAATGCCTTCTTTAACCTGGAAACGTGGTTTTCATGCCCTTTCTGCACAAAGCCACGGGGCTGAAAAACATACACTTCTTCATGCAAGTCACCATTCAGAAATGCTGTTTTAATGTCCAACTGATGTACATTCCAAGCATGATGGGCTGCAAGTGCACAAATGCTCCGAACAGTAGTCATACGACATGTAGGTGCAAAGGTCTCATCAAAATCAATGCCTCTTTCCTATGCATAACCCTTTGCAACAAGCCTAGCCTTATACATGTCAACTGTACCATCAAGTTTACGCTTCAGCTTGTATACCCACTTAGTGCCAATGGCCTTCTTGCCAGGAGGTAAGTCACATAAAGACCATGTACCATTCTTCATTATAGCATCATATTCAGATTGCATAGTAGCCATCCAATTTTCTGAATTTTGTGCTTCATCAAAAGAAACAGGCTCATTCTCATCACAGAGACTAGATGCAGCCATAGCATAGCAATCTAATGCAAAGGAGGCACTATGAGAGCCTGAAAGAGTACGATATGACAAAGGTGCATCTAATTTGCTGTCACGCAAAGTCTGCACCAGCCATTTTGGCATAGTTTTTGCTTGCTCAATATCAGCTCTCTCATCAACAAGTGCATCATGTAAATCTGCATCAGAAATGGAATGATCTGCATCATCATATGAAACCTGCAAAGGCTGAGAAGTTGCCTCATTAGGACCAGCACTAGCCTGTCCACCTGTAAAAAGAGGCATCAAAGTATCATACATGTCTTTGGAGCTAACAGATGTCTCCTTAGTACATGAAAGCAATGGTTGAATAGCATCTTCCACAAAGACAACATCACGGCTAACCAGAATGCGTTTAGTCTGTGGATGATACAGACGATAGCCTTTACTTTCAGAACTGTACCCAACAAAAATACATTTTACAGCCTTATCATCCAATTTTCTATGATGTTGTTCAGGCACTAATGCATATGCCAAACAACAAAAAACACGCAGATGAGCAACAGATGGCTTGCAGTCATGCCAAGCCTCATATGGAGTGATAGACTGCAACGCTTTAGTGGGACACCTGTTCAGTACATATGTTGCACACATGACAGCCTCAAGCCAGAAACAATGTGGTAAAGCCTGACTTTTGACCATGCACCTCGCCATCTCCATGAGTGACCTGTTCTTTCGTTCAGCAACTCCATTCTGTTGAGGTGTATACGGCACTGAACACTGGTGTTTTATCCCACGTTCGGCCATAAATGCATTAAAATCTGAAGACATGTATTCCCCCCCTCGATCAGAACGGAGGGTGCCCATTTTACATGCTGACAGATTTTCAGCCAAAACCAAAAACTGTTTGAAGCACATGAACACTTCGGAATTTGCTTTGAGTGGATATACCCATGCATGCCTGGAAAAATCATCAATGAAAGTCACGAAGTAAAGGTCATTTCCAAAAGAGGGTGTCTGCATAGGACCACAGACATCACTATGTACAAGCTGCAATTTTTGCGTAGCCCGAACTGAACCATCTTTTGGAAAGGAAGAACGCTACATTTTGCCCAAAATACAGCCTTCACAAACATGTTTTCCAGGTGCCTCAAGTTTGGGCAAAGAGGATACCATTTCAGATTTCTGCAGGTGTAACAAACTAGCAAAATTCAGATGACCAAAGCGTGCATGCCAAAGCTTTGCATCTGACATAGCCTGAGAATCATGAACTGCACATGCCGAATCATTCACAGATCTTTCATAGTCTATGAGCTTATACAGCCCATGACATAAAATGCCAGAAGCAATAATCACATCGCCATTTGAGAGATCATGGACTGTACACCTGTCATCAATGAATTTCACAATTAAGCCAATCTTGGCTAATGCAGAAACTGATAACAGGTTCTTTTTTATCCCTGGCACAAATAAAGCATCTGACAAAGTGAAAGAACTACCATCAGTAGTAGTCAGAATGATCTTACCAACTCCCATAACAGGATAAGAGGAGTTATTGGCGCATGTGACAGTATTCCCTATAGGGGCAGGCTCGAGTGAAGAGAAGAAACTGTGCTACGAGGTAATATGTTTGGTCGCCCCACTGTCAAAGTACCAAACATCTGAGTCTACTGCAGACATGCACTGATCATGAGAAGATGGGTCAAAACTGCAGACAGTAGTAAACGCCCATTCTTCTTCCTGCACAAGATTTGCAGAATCTGTTTTTGGTGTAGAGGCCTCTGCAACAACCATTCAAGCCTCTTTCTTCTTTGCCTCTTTAGCAGCCAGTTTTGGACAGTTCTTTATAATATGATCATTTCCTTTACAGTACTTGCAGAACAATTTCTGCTTTTCTGATTTCTTCTCATCTTTATCCTGGTTCTTCGATTGTGCAGCATTTGCAGATTTCTGCTTACTAGTAGAAGAGCTCCATTTTCCTTTGCCCTTCTGACTAGCCAGGAAAGCTTGATCTGCAACACGCATAATGGACCTCTTCTGCCTGGACTGATCTTCCTGCAACAGAACAGAGACTAATTCCTCAAATGACAAGGCATTCGGATTGCCTTTCATCATCAACCGAAGAGTAGAGGCAAAACTCTGATATGAATCAAGAAGACCATTCAGAACGGTCTGCACAAGTGAGCTATCTGGTATAACCTCATCAACAGAAATCAATTGCTCCTTCAGGTCTTTGATCTTTGTAAGAAAACTGTCCATACAATCACCTTCATTCATGTGCTCACTCTCCAACTGTTTTCAAAGGTAAGCAACACGAGCCTCATTCCTAGCCTGGTACAAAGTGGTAAGTGTATCCCAAGCATCCTTTGCTGTTCTGCAAGAGCGAATGTGAGGAATAATGGCACGTTTGACAGACAAAGCTATCAATGCATGTGCCTGGGCATCTCTGCCATCCCAACGAATCTGCTCTATAGTAGGTGCAACAAAAACAACAGCACGAACAGGAATCTGCGGAATATCATCTTCGACACCATCTTCATCAACTCCAACGCCTGTATTTGCAGTACCTGTCGTTACAGGTGTAACAACACGTCTTTCAACACCCTGCATAATGTTCCACAATCCTTTTGCAACAAGTACATGCCGCATCATATAAGCCCATAATGGGTAGTTGGTACCATCCTACTTATCCTCAACAGCCAACATACGGAATACATCACTGCTTTCAGCCATGGCCAGTGACTAAAATACCTTGATGCAGAAAATTGACTGTATCTCAAAAAGTTGAACGGAACAACCCAGATGAGTTCTGCTAGACTTGTAGCTGACTTTGAGACGCTTAAACTGGCGAACAGAAACTGGTATATACCTTTGGCACAAAAGGACGAAATAGCCTGCACAAGCGCTGCCATAGTGCGTTTGGAGGCCGAAACGAGCTCAGATCGCAATTTCGACACGATAGAGCGAAGCAATTTTGATCTCGGAAACACCTTGAGTATGCTTACCAAATTTCGTGGGAATCTGAGACTGCAAACGGAGGAGTGTCGACGGCGCCCTAGAAGAAGCGACGACGTGCTCTGATACCAATTGGTGGAGATAGACGTCTGCGGAAGCAAGCAAACATCACAAGGAAGAAGAAGAAGCTTGGAGCACAAACACACAATACTGAATGGATTACTAGAGAATGTACAAAGATAAGTAGCCCATTAGGGCAATAGGCGTATATACAAGCCGGGGGAAAAAAACCTCCTAAAGAGGGAAAAAAGTGCCCCGGCAGTCCTAGAGTGTTCACACACATCACTACCTAAATATATCAACATCGAGAATCACTTACCTACACCTAATGACTCCCCACACTTCACACACACACACACAATACCATTGAAAGAAGATGGGGTTAGAGTAGAAAACACTTCAAAGCATACGTTCCACACCTCAAGCATACATAGAAGCTCACGGAGAAGAAGATATACAAGCAAGAAAAAGCAAACTCAAAATTCAAAAGTTATTACTCAATTACGGCAAAAACTCTCTACAAATCATGCATCATAAAGTGACTTATATAAATGTGCCCTATGTTTGGTGATTTCACACAAGAAACCGGAACTTTCTCTAGAAATCTCAAAAATACCACTAATGTACATGGATGTTGTTACAATCTTCAGGGAATATGCATCTAAAGGATCTCCTCTTGTGCATTTACAAGACTTTTTAATGCTTCAAGATGGAAATTATGAAAAGGAAAATGGGAATTTCTCGAAGAATTTATAGGAATGCTCTTCTTCTCCTCTTCTCTTTACTTCTTTTTATCTCTTGTGTTCCGTCCTTTGCAACATCTACACTCACTTGTGCACTTTTGAGGTTTAGGGTGCCCCTTTTGGTAGAGGCAAGATCTCAAAGAGGGATCCCATGTTAGGATCTCTTGGGTGGGATAATTAGTATTTCCCTCCCAAGTTTGTGGCAAGATCATGCCTTGGGATCTTGTAGCATCCCTTTTGAGCTTATATTTGCAATTTTGAAAACTTTTATACTCGCTATTTCTTGCTCCTTCTACGTTGCATTCTTGACCAAGGCCTCAATGCATCCTCAAATCCTCCTATGCTATTCATAGAGCCATTCTAGCCCCTTGATTCACTTTAATATGTAGCAAAAAGGAAGAAGAAAATAATTTCACCTCTAGCATCACCCTTGTTTGGTTCCCAATGGCTCAAATTCTCCTAAATTCTAGGTTTAGTAGCCTAATGATGCACCCTTTATGCACTCTTCTACTCCCCATAGGCGTTTTTAGCCCATTTCTTTTTTAAACTTGATTTTATAGACACAAATAGAAGCAAGATTCCCATTTCTTATTTGCCCTTGTGTAGATCAGTAGTACACATGGTTTATGCAATCATAAAATGGAAAATGAGATGTGTAGAGTGAAAAAAAAGGTGAAGATTGTAGAAGAAATACATTGATAGTCTATTTTGAAGGTATTGGTTCTCCCAACAAGAGTAACCAATTTAAGTGAAATAACTTGCATTGCCAAGGCCTTAGAGTCTAGATTATGTGTGAAAAAGCTCTTGCATTTCATCTACATACTCTCAGAGATTCGATCATTTCATTAAGCAGAGGTTTTGTGAAGTTGCATGCGAGGACACTATAGCTTCAAGGCTGCATAGGAAAATTGCAAATTGTCCCAAGTGGTATCAGAGCTATTTGTTATTTTATGAATAGTTACATCCATGGTCTTCCGTTTCGATGAGATGTTTCATCAAGTTAATATTTACAAGTATTAAAAGTCTTGCATCCGATGGATCATTACCAACAAACCTGCAACTACCTCTAAGAGCATAATGATTGGTTATTGCCACAATGCGGAATTTATTTTTTATTCTGCTGCCATTTCTTTCTTCTCCCATCGGGCATAGCAAAAGCGTGGTTGCTTTTCTACATACATTGCCAGCTATAAAGATCGACCTCGAGCTCTCTCAAATAGAACTAGATAATTTAGGCCAATCAAGTTATGCATATAAATTCATCATGTTTTTGGTTGCATAAGTCGAATCCATTAATTTCCTACTTTGCACTTGATTTAGCTCATCATGTGCAAATCCACATGGTGTTTTGAATCATTTGGTTAAAGGTATGAGAATAAATTCCCCTCCATTCATTTGGAATACATGGTGAAATCCATCAATACAAGGTGAAAACCACCACAAAGATGAAAACATGTTCTTCTAGAGTAGAACATGAGGCTCATGGGTATTCTTAGAACATAGCTCTATTTTTTAGGAAAAATATATTTTTCAAGGGGGAAGAAGCTTATAAAGTAAGTTTATGACATAATATCTGACTATTTTTGATAGATATGAATCAAGCATCATTTGGATATTCTCATGTACAACCAAAGTCTCGAGTTTACACTCAAGCAGACCTTCATGTGCTCTCTTAAACAAACAAGATAATTGGCCTAGTGGTTCGGTCAAATGGATGTCAAGGAGGAGACCTAAGGTTTAGTTTCTAGCAGAATCATGGGAGATTGTTCTGCCCCAAGAGCTCTAGAGCCTTTTAAAAGCATCCACTTGAGTTAACTCTAGTTAACTCGGGTACTTGGCATACATGTAGTTACATGGCCAACACTTGGATGGATAGTATCAACTTTCTAGAGATGGCACTTCCTTGGAGAGAGCTATATAGATATGCAAAAGGTTATGAGGAGATTCATCTCTCTGGCATGTGATGGTCCATGTTGGAAAACTTGTAGGGATAAGCATGTTCTTCATATAGTTCCAAATAGATGCTTGTGTGATGTCTTCTGTGTCCCCACTTTCTCTCTTGAGTTTGAAGGGGCTTGTGTATGCCCATCTTTCGCTTTTGAGTTCTCTTTATGTAGCAAAAGGAAGACTCATATGGGTTTCGAGCCCAATTTCTCACAAAGAAGGGTGACCAAGCTATCTAATATTTTACTAATTCCATCATAAAGCTACTTGCCTTACCTGCTTTCATGTTTGACCCTTGAATGACTGTACACACACCAAAACAAAGGTGTGGCTTCCCGAAGTTGATTTCTACAAAATATAAGTCACTTAATTTATGGGAACAAGGTTTCAAACTTAGGTGGCATGCATTAAAGAGTTCCACATGTTGTTAGAAGGCCACACATCCATGCAAGGAGAGGGAGATGGAGGGAGAGATGGAGGGAAAGATGGAGGAAGAGAGAGGAGGGGGGAGGGGAGAGAGAGAGAGAGAGAGAGAGAGAGAGAGAGAGATGAGAAGAGTCATGTTCTCATGTAGCCATGCCTATACAGGAATCAAGATTGCTCTAACTAACAAAAGAAAAGTAAGATGTCATAAGACATAGGTGGCGATGGAAAGAGAGGGTTTCTTCATTAGAGTAAACCTTCTTTATACATACATAAGTGGAATCAAAGGCTCTTCCCACACACTCCTATACCCTCCTAATTAACATTAGGACAATATTTTCCATTACAATATATGTCCTAATGTGCCCATAACACTTGGTTATATTTGAAGTATTTCGATGGAGATGCACCACAGTGCGCTCTCCTTCTTGAGAGCTCCACAATGATATCCTCATAGTAGAAAACCGAGCTCCTAGGGCCACACACGGTACTCCACATAGAGACTGTAGAATATGCAAAAAAACACAGTACACAGGGAGTAGGAATACAAACTTCTTAGGTGTTACAAAATGAGGTCCAACTTACAGTTTGTGACTGACCAGACCACTATATGTTTTATTAAAGAACATATACAAAGAAGTGTCGGGTGGCCATTTGGCCTTTCACATGGACACTAACAGTAACAATCTCCCATTAAAGGCCAATATAACTATGGGAGAAAAATAAAGAATACCTGAGTGTAAGTATACAAAGTATTTCGATGGGGATGCAGCACAGTGGACTATCCTTCTTGAGAGCTCCATGAAGATATCCTCAGAGTAAGAAAACCAAGCTCCTAGGGCCGCACACAGTACTCTTCACGGAGGCTGCAAAATACACAAAAAAACACAGTACACAGGAAGAACAAATAAAAACTTCTTAGGTGTTACAAAATGCTATCAAAGATTGTTCTGCCCCAAGAGCTCTAGAGCCTTTTAAAAGCATCCACTTGAGTTAACTCCAGTTAACTTGGGCACTTGGCATACATGTAGTTACATGGCCAAAACTTGGATGGATAGTATCAACTTTCTAGAGAGGGCACTTCCTTAGAGAGACCTATATAGATAGGCAAAAGGTTAGGAGGAGATTCATCTCTCTAGCATGTGATGGTCCATGTTGGAAAACTTGTAGGGATAAGCATCTTCTTCACATAGTTCCAAATAGATGCTTGTGTGATGTCTTCCTTGGCCCCACTTTCTCTCTTGAGTTTGAAGGGGCTTGTGTATGCCCATATTTCCCTTTCGAGTTCTCTTTATGGAGCAAAGGGAAGACTCGTATGGGTTTCGAGCCCAATTTCTCACAAAGAAGGTTGATCAAGCGATCTAATATTTTATTACTTCAATCATAAAGCTACTTGCTTTACCTGCTTTCATGTTTGACCCTTGAATGACTGTACACATTCTGTATCGGGGTATAAGGAGTTGTAAAGTCTCTACAAATCCCTCTGGATTGACAGAAAAGGCTGAATTCATGTGAGGTATACTCACTCCCATTATCTGAATCTATAAAACCTTAAGCTTCATTCCTTTTTTAGTGTCAATTAAAGAAAGCCATTTTCTGAAAGTAAGGAATACCTCATCCTTTGATTTGATAGGATATACCCAAACTTTTCTAGTAGCATCATTTATGAAAGTGACAAAATAAAGAGAACCACCTAAGGACCTAGTGGGCATATGACCACACACATCTGTATGAAGGAGATCTAAAGGCTGAATTGAAGATTCAATGTGCGTTCTATGCATATTTCTGGTTTGCTTTCCATATTGACAATGCTCATAAAATGAAAAAGCAGAGAGAGATAACACCGGTAAGTAGCCACAACAAAAAAGATTTTCCATTCCACTATGAGATATATGGCCCAAATGACCATGCCAAATACAAGCCATAGGATGTTTAGTAACAGCTAAGAAGTGTTCTTTTTGTGATACAAATAAAGGATAAAGTGAGCCAACTTTGCTTCCTTTTGCAATAACCATATTGCCCTTTGATATACAAAAGGACTGAGCATAGGAGACCATCTTGTAACTAAGGTCATCAGGTTGACCAACTAACATCAAACTGCATGATAACTGAGGTACATGACATACATTATGCATAGTAAATTTTGAATCATCAATGAACTACAAAACCACATCTCCAATCCCCACAACATCACACTGATAAGAGTCACCAAGTCTCATGATACCAAGAGACTTTGTTGCATAATTAGAGAACCATTCTCTGTGTGGTGTCACATGGAAAGAAGCACTAGAATCTAGCAGCCATGTGTTGGAAAGAGAATCAGCCATAAGAGCCTCAGTTTGCACACTACTATTAAGTGTCAACACATCAGAATCATTAGAAATAGCATTAATTTCTTCAATTTTCAGAGTCAAAGTAGATGATGCAAGCAACTATTTAAGATGCCAAACAATATTAAGTCCTTTACCTTTAGCATTCTTTTAATGCATAACAATCTTTCTTCGTTTGTCCTTTCTTATGACAATAATGGCATTCAATATCCCTCTTCCTTGATTTACTTCTACTCTTATTCCACTGACCATTCTTTTCCTTGTTCTTGCTTTTGCAATGATGCTGATTCTTTCCTTGGTAAGAAGCATCTCCACTCTGAGTGCCAACCATAGATTTGCTACAAGTCTCCTCACTCAAGAGTGCTCAACATATGTCATCATAGACGAGTTTACCAGCAGATGCACTATTGCTAATAAATGTGCAAAATGTATCCCATGATGATGGCAAGGTGTATAAGTGCAATGCTGATTTTCTTTCATTATCCATTTTCTGAGCCTGTAATTAGGAGAATATAGCATCAAACTCATTTAGATGAGTAGCAATACTATTTGTGTTCATGCAAAGGTCATCTAATTTTCTCATCAGATACACTTTATTTGATGCCGTCTCTTTTTCATATGTATTCCATAACTTCTTCCAAAGCTCCTCTGCACTTTCACCTTCTAATACTATAAAGTAAACATTATCTTCCAGGTGCAAGCGAATGGTAGACCTGGCCATTTCATCTAACTCATCCCAATCATCTTCATCCATGCAGCAAGCTTCTTTGAAATTCCATTTACTGGCTTCCATTGCCTCCTTTGAATCAGCACATCTTTAATCTGATTCTTTCATAGAGCAAAGCTTGTGCCATCAAATTTTTGGATCTCAAAATGGTCTTTGCCCGGAAAGTTATAATCCTCCTCAAAACACTAGCACTAGACCTGGATCCACCACATGTGCTTGAGATCTCTGATGCCATGATGGTAGAGAACTGAACACATTGATAATGGAGCTACAAGAGTCCAAACACCAACAAATAAGTGTATGAAGGAGTAAATCGACCACTGTATAGTTGAAAAAGCCAAAACTTAAGAAATTTTTTTTCAGAGTATCCTTTGCAAAATGAGCATATCGCTAGTGTCAAAAATAAAACTACAAGTACTGACATGTTTACCTGCATTGTGAATCACTGAATCCACTGCATATAATCAATTACCCAATAGAAGCCAACTAGGCTTATCGAGCACCTATGAACAACTATCATACATCTCCTATGGTGAGGCTGGGTAAGTCTTCCACCTACATCACTTAAGAGACCCTAACATTTGGGTGTCTTCTAGTTAAGAAAACCTCACCACAATCCTCTTTATCAAACATAAAAGGCTTTATGCAAAAAACGTATCCGCTATATCACTGACCACATGGACATACATAAGGGGTATCCATAGAAGCGTACATGGTGTGTATGTGCTCAATATATGCAGTAAAATGACACTAAAAAGGCTGAATGTGCAACCCAAAAATTAGCCAACAACACCTGCAAGTGTTTGTCAACTTTGATGTTTTAGGCTCAAAAACCTACATAAATTTGCAGTGACTGCTCCCACCAAAATTGAAAACCTTTCGAGAAACCTATAGTTTTACAAGTGTGGCTGAAAACACATCCCCAAAGGTCGATATTTATTGTCGGAGAAGTAAAAAGAACACTCTTCTTGATTTTCTTGGACCTGTGTGAAGAGAACTATGTGCGAAAGTACTCCAATATGGCTCCAAAAGACACCCTAGAAATGCTTCAAAAACAAGCTTTGAAAGCAAAAAAAGAAGCCATGAGGGACCAAAACATGTTCAAGGTAATGCTAACCTTAGTCTTTCCCCTTCTTCAGACGCCACAAGGGTGTATCTTAGTGGCAAGAGATTCCCACAATTAAGTGAGCTCTATGGGGAACAATATTGCGATGGGTGACCTCCTAGGAAGTATTAGGACCTCCATCTTCCTTGATCATTGAGGTCATCCCTCGCGCACAGCCAACGATGCCAATGGTGACTTGAGTGACTCGGATGACAAGGTACACCAAGGTCTATGCCTTGGTCACTGCCTCAGTCGTAAGCCTTGTAGAAAGCCTTGGGTGGGTAGGTAGGTGCTTGCTTCATTCACACAAAGGGAACAAATCTTTTGCATAGAAATGCTCCGATACCAATGAAGTATTTCGATGGGGATGCACCACAATGTGCTCTCCTTCTCGAGAGCTCTGTTGGAGATAGAAGTCTGCGGAAGCACGAGAACAACACAAGGAAGAAGAAGAAGCTTGGTGCACAAACACACAATAGTGAGTGTATTACTAGAGAATGTACAAAGATAAGTAGCCCATTAGGGCAATAGGCGTATATACAAGCCAGGGGAAAAAAACCTCCTAAAGAGGGAAAAATGTGCCTCAGGGGTCCTAGTGTGTTCACACACATCACTACCTGAATATATCAACAAATCCCCCCTAGGAGTGATGCGGTGAACAAGGAGCTGGCACTCATGTATAAGGAAGTGCCAAGCTATGTGGAAGTCACTCCACAAAAGGAAGTAAGCCCAAAGCTTTGCAGAAAGCTTCAAACTTCTCCCTAGGCAGAGCCTTCGTGAAAAGGTCTGCAATGTTCTCCTGCGTGGGCACATATGCCAAGCTGATCTCCCTAGCAGCGAACCTCTCCCTGACATAGTGATAATGCACCTCAATGTGCTTAGTGCGAGCATGGAACATAGGGTTCCTCGCAACTGCCAATGCGCTCTGACTGTCAGTGAAGATGGTGGTGGCAGAAGACTGGCCAACACCCAAATCAGCCATAAGGTGTCTGAGCCACACACACTCAACAGTCGCTGTGAAAACTTCCCTATACTCAGCCTCACAACTGGAAGTGGCCACAGTAGGCTGCTTCTTTCTCAACCAAGATATACATGAGCTACCAAGCATGAAGCAAAAACCATTGGTGGACACACGAGTGTCATAGCAACCAGCCCAATCTGAGCCAGAAAAAGCATGCAAATCTGGCGGTAGTGATCCCCCCTTGGGATAAAACAACCCAAGTAGCTGAGTACCACTCAAGTAGCGAAAGATGCGCTTAACCGCCTTCCAATGCGTGACTCCTGGGCAATGCATAAACCTGCTCATCTGTGAGACAGCAAACTGAATATCTGGCCGAGTAATGCATAAGTAAATCAAGCATCCAACAGCCTGCTGATAGAGAACAACATCAAATGCATCTCCAGCATCATGAAGACTCAATCGTAAACCTGTCTCCATAGGAGTGGCAATAGGCTTACAGTCTTCAAGGCCAAAACGCTGCAATAATGTGTCAATATATTTTGTTTGACACAAAGCCATTCCACCATCAACTTGCATAATCTGAATGCCCAAATAGTGATGCAAATGCCCCAAATCAGACATCTCAAATGAGGCATGAAAATCAGCCTTAAAATCAGCAATATGCGTCTCAATAGGACCAGTGAGCAACATGTCATCAACATAGACAACAATGATCAAAAGCACATCATTAGCACGCTTAACATATAAGGTGCTTTCAGTTGGACTCTTCTCAAAACCATGTGCAATCAAATAGGCATGTATCTTCTCATACCAAGCACATGGTGCTTGCTTTTAACCATATAACGCCTTCTTTAACCTGCACACCTGGTTCTCATGCCCTTTCTGCACAAAGCCACGGGGCTGAAAAACATACACTTCTTCATGCAAGTCACCATTCAGAAATGTTGTATTAATGTCCAACTGATGTACATTCCAACCATGATGGGCTGAAGTGCACAAATGCTCCGAACAGTAGTCATACGGCATGTAGGTGCAAAGGTCTCATCAAAATCAATGCCTCTTTCCTGTGCATAACCCTTTGCAACAAGCCTAGCCTTATACCTGTCAACTGTACCATCAGGTTTACACTTCAGCTTGTATACCCACTTAGAGCCAATGGCCTTCTTGCCAGGAGGCAAGTCACATAAAGACCATGTACCATTCTTCATTATAGCATCATATTCAGATTGTAGAGCAGCCATCCAATTTTCTGAATTTTGTGCTTCATCAAAAGAAATAGGCTCATTCTCATCACAGAGGCTAGACGTAGCCATAGCATAGCAATCTGATGCAAAGGAGGCACTATGAGAGCCTAAACGAGTACGATATGACAAAGGTGCATCTAATTTGCTATCACAGAAAGTCTGCACCAACCATTTTGGCATAGTTTTTGCCTGATCAATATCAGCTCTCTCATCAACAAGTACATCATGTAAATCTGCATCAGAAATGGAATGATCTGCATCATCATATGAAGCCTGTAAAGGTTGAGAAGTTGCGTCATTAGGACCAGCACTAGACTGTCCACCTGTAAAAAGAGGCATCAAAGTATCATACATGTCTTTAGAGCTAACAGATGTCTCCTTAGTACATGAAAACAATGACTGAATAGCATCTTCCATAAAGACAACATCACGTCTAACCAGAATGCGTTTAGTCTTTGGATGATACAGACGATAGCCTTTACTTTCAGAACTGTACCCAACAAAAATACATTTTACTGCCTTATCATCCAATTTTCTGTGATGTTGTTCAGGCACTAGTGCATATGCCAAACAACCAAAAACCCGCAGATGAGCAACAGATGGCTTGCGATCATGCCAAGCCTCATATGGAGTGATAGACTGTAGCGCTTTAGTGGGACACCTGTTAAGTACATATGATGCACACATGACAGCCTCAAGCCAAAAACTATGTGGTAAAGCCTGACTCTTGACCATACACCTCGCCATCTCCATGAGTGACCTGTTCTTCCGTTCAGCAACTCCATTCTGTTGAGGTATATACGGCACTGTACACTGGTGTTTTATCCCACGTTCAGCCATAAATGCATTAAAATCAAAAGACATATATTCCCCTCCTCGATCAGAACGGAGGGTGCCCATTTTACATGCGGACAGATTTTCAGCCAAAACCAAAAACTGTTTGAAGCACAGAAACACTTCGGACTTTGCCTTCAATGGATATACCCATGCACACCTGGAAAAATCATCAATGAAAGTCACGAAGTAAAGGTAATTTCCAAAAGAGGGTATCTGCATAGGACCACAGACATCACTGTGTACAAGCTGTAATTTCTGCGTAGCCCGAACTGAACCATCTTTTGGAAAAGATGAACGCTGCATTTTGCCCAAAATACAGCCTTCACAAACATCTTTTCCAGGTGCCTCAAGTTTGGGCAAAGAGGATACCATTTCAGATTTCTGCAGGCATAGCAAACTAGCAAAATTCAGATGACCAGACCGTGCATGCCAAAGCTTTGCATCTGACATAGCCTGAGAATCATGAACTGCACATGCCGAATCATTCAGAGATCTTTCATAGTCTATGAGCTTATACAACCCACGACATAAAATGCCAAAAGCAATAATAACATTGCCATTGGACAGATCATGAACTGTACATCTGTCATCAACAAATTTCACAACCAAGCCAATCTTGGCTAATGCAGAAATTGATAACAGATTCTTCTTGATCCCTGGCACAAATAAAGCATCTGACAAGGTGAAAGAACTACCATCAGCAGTAGTCAGAATGATCTTACCAACTCCCATAACAGGATAAGAGGAGTTGTTGGCACATGTGACAGTATTCCCTGTAGGGGCAGGCTCCAATGAAGAGAAGAAACTGCGCTGGGAGGTAATATGTTTGGTTGCCCCACTGTCAAAGTACCAAACATCTGAGTCCACTACAGACATGCATTGCTCATGAGAAGATGGGTCAAAACTGCAAACAGTAGTAAATGCCCATTCTTCTTCCTGCACAAGATTTGTAGACTCTGTTTTTGGTGTAGAGGCCTCTGCAACAACCATTCCAGCCTCTTTCTTCTTTGCCTCTTTTGCAGCCAGTTTTGGACAGTTCTTTATGATATGATCATTCCCTTTACAGTACTTGCAAAACAATTTCTGCTTTTCTGATTTCTTCTCATCTTTATCCTGGTTCTTCGAATGTGCAGCATTTGCAGATTTCTGCTTACTTGTAGAAGAGCTCCATTTTCCTTTGCCCTTCTGACTAGCCAGGAAAGCTTGATCTGCAACACGCATAATGGACCTGTTCTGCCTGGACTGATCTTCCTGCAACAGAACAGAGACTAACTTCTCAAATGATAAGGCATTCGGATTGCCTTTCATCATCAACCGAAGAGTAGAAGCAAAACTCTGATATGAATCAGGAAGACCATTCAGAACGGTTTGCACAAGTGAGCTATCAGGTATAATCTCATCAACAGAAATCAACTGTTCCTTCAAATCTTTGATCTTTGTTAGGAAACTGTCCATAGAATCACCTTCATTCATGTGCTCACTCTCCAACTGTTTTCCAAGGTAAGCAACACGAGCCTCATTCCTAGCTTGGTACAATGTGGTTAGTGTATCCCAAGCATCCCTAGCTGTTCTGCAAGAGCGAATATGAGGAATAATGGCACGTTTGACAGACAAAGCTATCAGTGCATGTGCCTGGGCATCTCTGCCATCCCAACGAATTTTCTCTACAGTAGGTGCAACAGAAATAGCAGCACGAACAGGAATCTACGGAATATCATCTTTGATACCATCTTCATCAGCTCCAGCACCTGTATTTGCAGTACCTGTAGTTGCAGGTGTAGCAGGACGTCTTTCAACACCCTGCACAATGTTCCACAGTCCTTTTGCAACCAATACATGTCGCATCATATAAGCCCATAATGGGTAGTTGGTACCATCCAACTTATCCTCAACAGCCAACATACGGAATACATCACTGCTTTCAGCCATGGCCGGTGACTAAAATACCTTGATGCAGAAAATTGACTGTATCTCAAAAAGTTGAACAGAACTGCCCAGACGAGTTCTGCTAGACCTGTAGCAGACTTCGAGATGCTTAAACTGGCGAACAGAAACTGGTATATACCTTTGGCACAAAAAGATGAAATAGCCTGCACAAGCGCTGCGATAGTGCATTCGGAGGTTGAAACAAGCTCAGATCACGATTTTGGCACCACACAACAAAGTTGTTTTGATATGGGAAACACGCTGAGTACGCTCTCCAAAATTCGTGCGATTCTGAGACTGCAAACAGAGGAGTGTCGACGGCGCCCTAGATGAAGCGACGACCTGCTCTGATACCAATTGTTGGAGATAGAAGTCTGCGGAAGCACGGGAACATCACAAGGAAGAAGAAGAAGCTTGGTGCACAAACACACAATAGTGAGTGTATTACTAGAGAATGTACAAAGATAAGTAGCCCATTAGGGCAATAGGTGTATATACAAGCCAGGGGAAAAAAACCTCCTAAAGAGGGAAAAAAGTGCCCCGGCCGTCCTAGTGTGTTCACACACATCACTACCTAAATATATCAACAAGCTCCACGACGATATCCTCATAGTACAAAACCGAGCTCCTAGGGCCACACATGGTACTCCGCACAGAGGCACTAAAAGAACATATACAAAAGAAGTGTCCGGTGGCCATTTGGCCTTTCACATGGACACTAATGGTAACACTATTCATAGATTTTGGTAGTGTTACTATGAATTGTAAACAAGCTCAAAGAATTATGTGTAGGAACATTTATATGTGAAGAAGTGTTGAGTGTCTTCTGAAATAGGCGCAATCTCGATGGTGAAAGAATTGATCAGTTCTCAGTGCACAATGTAAATTTTTGCACAAATGAGGAGTCAAAATTTAATTTGGAAGGTAATCCATCTATGATTAAAAGCATTTGCTTAAAGGGGTTCTAGTTTGGGAGAAGTGTGTGTTAGAAGTTGCAGGTGTCAACCTCGACTATAGAGGAGAATACTTTTAGACATAAGCAAACTGTTTGATTCATTTCTCAAGATTTATCATTTGAGATTATTTAACTTGAAAAAGGTGCAAAATCTATAGCCGACACCTTGTGCAAATTTTTATAAAAAACTTTACACATTTGATCAATCAATGAGTGAGTTATGTGCATCAGACTTTCTGAGTAGTGACTTTCTTCACAGTTAGTTCAAGATTTTTATAATTGAGTATTGATCCTCCAAATTGGTAAAGGTTTTGAGTTGTTCTTGATAAAGAGGTGCTCTAAAATCAAGGATAGCTTGTTCTTTTGGAGATTAACACTCTCCGTTAGTGGTATCAGAGCAAGAATCATCAAAATAGAAGAAAGGAAGACCTCGATTGTTGCATTCATACAGAAATCAATATTTGAAGGTTCAAAAGGTGAAAGCTTGAGAAGGAGACTTGAAGCAATCAAGAAGTCCAAAAAGAACTACATTAGAAGTAAAGGTACATTTATTCCTCATAAAGCTTGAAGAATTTAATACACAGGTAAAGAAAGGATGGGAGATTCTCTTTAGATAGAGAAATTGGATAGAGAAAACTATCTAGCATGGTCAATGATGATGGAAGCTCATCTCATGAGCAAAGACCTGATAGGTTACATCACAGGTGAAGAAGAGAAACCACAATTCAGAGATCCTAGTGTTCCAACTAGGGATGAACTCTCATATGTGAAGACTTGGATGAAGAAGGATGCTCAAGCAAGGAGCATTATCTACATGGGAGTCAATGACTATTTGCTACCTCATATTAGAGGTCTTGAAAGTGCAAGTGATATATGGAATGCTTTGGAGGAGCATTTCCAAAACACTATGAAGTCAAGGAAGGCATCTTTATGGGCATAGTTTACCATATTCAAGAAGAAGGCTTCTCAATCCATTTCTGATTATGTAACAAGAATGCACATTGCAGATGCATTAGGAGCAATTGATGAAGATATTCAAGAGGATAAATTGGTAAGCAAATCCTCACAGGTTTGAGAGGAGATGAGAAATGGAAGCCATTCATTTTGTCTTCTCAATTGTCACTAGATCATTTCACTCCTGATTTAAATCAGTTGCTAGGACACATGCTAACTTTTGAGCAGGATGTCAAAGGTGACGGTGATAAGAGTGCAGGTGAAGCAATGTATTCAAAGGATAAGAAGAAGAATAGCAAGGGTAAGCAACAAGAAAATGAAGATGAAGGTACAACTAGCCAAGCCAACTTCCTAAGAGGCAGAGGAGGTGGAAAAGGTATAGGAAGAGGCAGAAGCAATAGAGATGGAGCCAAAGCTTGCTAGATTTGTGGTAAGACAAATCATTTAGCTCATGATTGTTGGCATAATAATCAAAATAATGGTGGATATAATCAAAACTTTAATTCAAGAGGAAAAGGTGGTAGAAACCAAAGAGGTAATTTCAAAGGTAGAGGTAGTAGAGGTTACTTTGGAAGAAATGCAGGTAGAGGATTCCAAAGTCAATCCTACAATAATACCTACTACAACTATGCTTCAGATCAGAAGTAAGATTCAACCTTAATCATGAATGCAACTTGTGAAAGACAAAGTGAAGACCAAAGAGTCTTCTACATTGACTTAGGGTGTAGCAATCACCTGAGTGGCAATATAGCTTTTATGACTGATTTGGAAATAAGGTAACTAAGGTAAGTAATCATGTAGTTCAAACATGTGATAATACAAAGCATAATGTGAAGTCAATTGGATCAATGAAGGCCAAGGATGGAAGTACTCTCTTGAGTAAGGTTCTGTATGTTCCTACAATTCCAAAGAATTTGATAAGTGCAAATTGTTGAAAAAAGTCATGAAGTAAGGTTCACTAATGATGAAGTTTTTGTGGAAGACCCTAGCAATGGCTATAAACAAATTGTTTCAGGGAAGAAAGAAGGAAGACTCTTCACATTAAAGATTCAAGGTAATGTTGGTCATGCCTTGTTCACTTATGGAGGACATAAGATCTCTGAGTTAGATCTTTGGCACAAAAGGCTTGGACATTTCAATGAAAGAGGTATTAAGGATATGGTTAAAAATGGTTCAGTGCTTGGATTGCCTAATGTTGCAGGTCAACATATGACATACAGATGTGAGGCATGTCAATTAGGTAAGGCTCATAAGCAACCATATTCTAAGCATAGATTTATGTATTAAGAGAAGCTTGAATTGGTACACACTGATGTGTGGGGACCATCAAAGGATTTTAGTATAAATGCTTCAAGATATTATGTGATTTATGTTGATGATGCTACCAAGTGGATCACTATCTATGTGATCAAAGATAAATCAGAGGTATTTAATACATTCAAACATTATCATGTGTATGCAAAAAGAATCACAGGTCAAAAGTTGAAGAGACTAAGGTCATATGGAGGGGGAGAGTATTTCTCTAATGAGTTCAATGATTACTTATGGAATGCAGGTATAAAAAGGGAAGTTACTTGCAGGCACTCTCCTCAACAAAATGGTGTAGCAGAAAGGAGAAATAGAACTCTTGTTGAGTTTGCAAGATCAATGATGAAGGAGAAAAATTGTCCCAATTATTTGTGGGTTGAGGCTATAAATACAGCTACATATTTGGTTAATAGGTTACCATGTAAAGCTTTGCAGGGTATGACACCATATGAGGCATGGTGGGGTAAGAGACCTACCTTAGATCATTGCAAAGTATTTTGGATGTTTGGATTATGCATATGTGCCATCTCAGTTGAGGCATAAATTGAAACCTAAAGCTGAAAAGTATGTGTTCATTGGATATGATGATAAGCAGATGGGATATAGGTTGTGAAGTCCATCCACAAAGCATTTTGTTGTATCAAAGGATGTTACATTTGATGAGCAAGGTACTTGGTATGCAGGTACAATCAATATTCATGCAGGTGATGAACAAGTTGTGCATCAAAAGAAAGAAAAATCAAAGGTTTAGATATTTGATGAAGAAGAGAACAATGAAGTACAGGTTGAAGTTGAAGAAGTGCCAAGGTTTGATCCAGAATGTGATGAACCAGAAACTTCAAGAAGTGGAGAACTCAGAAGGTCATCAAGACACAAATGGCAACCTACAAGGTATAACTATGATACTTCTTTTTTGACTACTAAGGACTATGCTCACATGATGAAAGCAGGTGAAGACCCTTCTACATATGAATAAGCAAAAGGTAAGAAAAATTTGGAGAAAGCTATGGAGGAAGAATATGATGCATTGATGGAAAATGAGACATGGGATTTGGTTCCTAAACCAAATAGTCAGAAGATCATTGGATGCAAATGGGTCTACAAGACAAAGAGGTATGCAGATGGAAGTGTGTCTAGGTATAAAGCTAGACATGTGGTGAAAGGGTTTGCTCAGCCATATGGTATAGACTATGATGAGACCTATAGTCCTGTGGCAAAGATGACAACCATCAAGACACTCATAACCATTGCTGCATGTAAAGGTTGGAAACTATGTCAATTAGATGTGAAGAATGCTTTTCTTAATGGTTATATTTTAGATGATGTTTTCATGGAGCAACCACAAGGATTGAGAGATAAAAGGTATTCAGAATATGTATGCAAGCTCAAGAGAGCTTTGTATGGGTTGAAGCAAGCCCCAAGTGCATGGAACTATAGACTTGTTAAGTTCTTAAAGAAACTTGATTTTCAAGTATCTAAAGCAGATAGTAGCTTGCTTGTCAAAGCAAGTGATGATGGGTTCATTTACATGCGCATATATGTTGATGACATAATTCTTATAGGTGCATATGAGAAGGGCATACAAAGCCTCAAGAAACAAATGGAGAAAGAGTTCAAGATTAGTGACTTGGGAGAGTTGTCATATTTCTTGGGCATGGAGATCTCATATACTCAACATGGAGTGTATGTAACTCAAGAAAGGTATTTGAAGAACTTGTTGATCAAGTTTAAAATGGAAGATTGCAGGGTAGCACCTACTCCAATGGAGATGAATCACAAATTGAGCAGATATGGAGGAGAAGAATTTAAGGACATGAAGCTATATCAAAGTTTGGTTGGTAGTCTAATCTATGCTACATTAACTAGGCCTGATTTGTCATATGCAATTGGAATGTTGTCTCAATTCATGCATTGTCCTAGGAAAGAACATTGGGTTGCTGGACAAAGAGTATTGAGATACATTAAGGGTACACTCAAGGAAGGTTTGTATTATGGTTTTACATCAGATACAAACTTCAAGATATATAGTGATACAGATTGGGAAGGTAATCTTGATGATTGAAGATCAACATATGGATACTTGTGCTATGTGGGAGATAAGTTAATCTCATGGTGCTCTAAGAAGCAACACACAGGTGCTTTATCATCTACAAAGGCAGAGTATAAATGTATGGTTGAAGCTGCAAAGGAATTCATATGGTTGAAGACTCTCATGAAGAGTTTTGACATAATTCAGAGTACACCCACTATTCATGGAGATAACATGAGTTCATTGTATCTAGCTGCTAACCCTATTTTTCATGCCAAGACTAAACACATTGAGATTCAGTATCACTTCTTAAGAGAGAAGGTGATTGATAAGGAGATTTAAGTCATACATACTTCAACAAAAGATCAGATTGCATATATGCTAACCAAAAGCTTGGATGGACTAAAGCTACAAAGATTTAAAGACATGGCAAGTATAAAGAAAATAGAGAAAACCTCAATTGATGATTGAGGGGGAGCTTTTGGTGAAAGTCAACCACCAATTGATGTTTGGATGAAGGATTGAAGTCAAAGATTGAAGAAAATATTCATCTATGAAGCTTGAAGATAGTGCACATTCAAGAAATGAAGACTTGTATACATATGTACATTAATTTGTAGTTAGCTCACTTATACCTTTTGTATGGTTATAAGCTTGTACATATATGCCTATATATGCAAGAAAAAATTCAGGGCAAGTATGAGAGTGCATGAGATGAGAAGAATTAGAAGTTAGAATAGTCGTTCGACACTTGAGAAGTGAGGAAGATCTCTCTCATCATTCAAATGTAAAGTTTTCTGAATAGAAGAAAAAGTTGCACCTGATATTTTGCTGTGTTCTCCTTCTCTGCTTGATCATTTCAAAAATCCTTTTGTAGATGTCTAATCCCATAGTTAATGAGTCTATGGTTAAAGTTTGAGAGCCTAATTGTAAACAGGCTGAGAGAATTATGTGTAGGAACATTTATATGTGAAGAAGTGTTGAGTGTCTTCTAAAACAGGCACAATCTCGATGGTCAAAGAATTGATCAATTCTCAGTGCAGAGTGTAAATTTTTGCACAGATGAGGAGTAAAAAATTAAGTTGGAAGGTAAGCCATCTATGGCTAAAAGCATTTGCTTAAACGGGTTCTAGTTTGGGAGAATTGTGTGTTAGAAGTTGCAAGTGTCAACCTCGACTATACAGGAGAACAATTTTAGACATAGGTGAACTCTTTGATTCATTTCTCAAGATTTACTGATGATTTAACTTGGAAAAGGTGCACAATATATAGGCGACACCTCATGCAAAGTTTTATAAAAACTTTACACTTCTGATCAATCAATGAGTGATTTATGTGTAGTAGACTTTCTGAGTAGTGACTTTCTTTACAGTTAGTTCAAGCTTTTGATAATTGAGTATTGATCCTCCAAATTGGTAAAGGTTTTGAGTTGTTCTTGATATAGAGGTGCTCTAACATCAAGGATAGCTTGTTCTTTTGGAGATTAACACTCGCCATCAAATAGGTGTTCCACCAAATCTCTACAATCTATCACTCCATATGAGGCTTGGCATGGGTGCAAGCCATTTGTTGCTCATCTATATGTGTTTGGTTGTCTGACATATGCATTAGTGCCTAAAAACAATGAAAGAAATTTGATGATAAATCAATGAAATGTATTTTTGTTGGGTAAATGCTATCATATGTATCATCCACAAACTAAACACATTCTTGTTAGCTGTGATGTTTTTGTGGAAGATGTAATTCAGCCATTACATTGACATCATTTAGTCCCAAAGATGTGTATGACACTTTGATGCCTCTTTTTACAAGTGGATAGTCAAGTGCTAGTCCAAATAAGGTAATTTCTCAGCCTTTATAGGTTCCACATGATGATGCACATCATTCTATTTCTAATGCAAATTTAGATGATGCACTTGTTGATGAGAGGACTGATATAGAGGAGGCAAAAACTATGCCTAAATGGCTAGTGCATACTTTGTGAGATAGCAAATTAGATGCACCTCTGTCATATCGTACTCGTTTAGGATCGCATAGTACTTCTTTTGCATTAGATTTCTATGCAATGACCACCTCTAGTCTTTGTGATGAGAATGAGCCTATTTCTTTTGATAAAAAACAAAGTTAAAAAAAATGGATGACTGCTATGCAATGAGAATATGATGGTATTATGGAGAATCGTACTTGGTCTTTATGTGATTTTCCTCCTGGCAAAAAGGCGATTAGCACTAAATGGGTATACAAGTTAAAGTGTAAGCTTGTAGGTAAAGTGCTAGGCTTGTTGCAAAAGGTTATGCTCAAGAGAGAGACATTGATTTTGATGAGACCTTTGCACCCACATGTTGAATGACTACCTTTCGTAGCAATTTGTGCACTTGTAGCTCATCATGGTTGGAATGTACATCAACTGGATATCAAAACTACATTTCTGAATGGAGACTTATATGAAGAATTATATGTGCAGTCTTGTGGTTTTGTGTAGAAAGGGCATGGAAACAAAGTGTGCATGTTGAAAAAGTCATTATATGGTTTGAAGCAAGCACCACATGCTTGGTATGGAAAGATACATGCCTACTTGATTGCACATGATTTTGAAAATAGTCTAACTGAGAGCATCTTACATGTCAAGCTTGCAGATGATGTACTTCTGATCATTGTTGTGTATGTTAATGAAATGTTTCTCACTGGTCCTATGAGAAGCATATTGTTGAATTTAAGGCTGATTTGCATGCCTCCTTTGAGATGTCAAGTTTGGGATATTTGCATCAATATTTGTGCATTGAGTTTATGGAAGTTGATGGGGGAATAACTTTGTGTATAACAAAATATATTGACACATTATTGAAACATTTTGACCTTGAAGATTGCAAATCTATTGCAACTCCTATGGAAACAGGTTTATGGTTGAGTCTTCATGATGATGGAGATGCATTTGATGTTGTTCTCTATCAGCAGGCTGTTTGATGCTTGATTTACTTATGCATAACTTTGTCTGATATTTAGTTTGTTGTCTCACAGATGAGCAGGTTTATGCATTGCCCAAGTGTCAAGCATTGGTAGATAGTTTATTGTATCTTTCACTACTTGAGTGGTACCCAAATACTTGGATTTTTTTATCCTTAGGGGGGATCATTATCGCTGTATTTACATGCTTTTTCTAACTATGACTGGGTTGGTTGTGAAAGAACTTGGAGAAGCTTGTAGAAGGTAGAAAAATGTGTTTCAAAGCGACGAAGTTTGGTCTAGCCAACTGGCACACAGCCCTTGAGCTTATGGAGACTCAAATAGACCTTATAAGCATGTGATAAGTGCAAAGAAACACACTATGTACTTTGGAGCATCAAGGAGAATGAGTCGATACAAAACAAATAGGTCCGCGGGTCGACTAGCTCAAAAAACTTACTATCTATGGAAGAGACAATGAACTTCAAATGCCCATAGCGACCAGCATGATTACAATTAGAAAAACTCCTTTTATGGGAGTGATACACATAGGGTTGAGTGTATATAATGCACAAAAGTATAAGGAATAAGAAAAATATGCTATAGGAATGAATGAGACATTCACCCCTGGTACTTCCTATTTTTCAGGAATACGTAGAGATTGACCTAGAGACAGAAAAACGCAGATTTCTCCCAATCTACTGAATCAAATGCTATGAACATTTATAGGCATAATATCTTTCCGATGAGCCATTTTTCACTCAATTTGGTGCTCTGGAGAGAGAGCAGAAGCCTCTGAAAGATTATTGTTGGTGAAGAAGATGATGCAGTGAATTGAAGGAGCAAGACAAGATGGTCATAAGTGTATGTATATTGCTGCCATCTAATGTAAAAGTGATTTCAAGTCTTTATATAGACTCTACGAGTGTTGCACGACTTCTACAAGTGAAGTTTGAATTCAAATGAAGGTGGGAATGGTTGTTGGAGGGAATCAATTCACTTTCCTATAATATAAGAAAAGTGAAGATCTAGTTTGATCTACTTTTAGGTGATTGATTACTTGATTGAATGCAACTTCAACCACCACAAATTCATGGGATTTCAGATTTATCTTTCTACCTTTACATGCGTAAAGCTCAAGGATTTTACAATGGTAAATGAACCATCAAAAATCTCTCAAAAAATACAATAAATGAGCATAAGAAAAAGAACTCTCCAACGGATATTCTTCTAACGTGATAGCCTTTGATGTAGATCAAATCCACCTCAAGCATAGTGTAAGCTTGATGTTCCAACAGGTTGCTATGACACTCGTGTGTCCACTAGTGGTTTTTGCATCATGCTCGGTAGCTCATGCATATCTTGATTGAGCAAGAAGAAGCCTAATATGGCCACTTCTAGTTGTGAGGCTAAGTATAGGGTAGCTTTCACAATGAGTGTTGAGTGTGTGTGGCTCAGATGCCTTCCTTGTGTTCCATGCTCACACAAAGCACATTGAGGTGCATTATCTTTCTATCACGGAGAGGTTCTTAGCTAGAGAGTTCAGTTTGGCATATGTGCCCACACATGATAACATTGTAGATCTTTTCACAAAGGCTCTGCCTTGGGAGAAGTTTGAAGATTTCCAAAAAGCTTTGGGCTTACTTTCTTTTGTGCATTGATCTCTTTCCACATAGCTTGGAACTTTCTTATATATGAGTGCTAGCTCCTTTTTTCATCGCATCACCCTGACTTGTAGATACACCTATAGTCCTAATGTGGAACTTATCTTTGTACATTTACTTGGTAATACATTCAGTATTGTTTTTGCTCAAAGTGGCTGATAATTAGGTGGTTAATATCCACTTGCCATAAAGGGCAGTCTCTTGGAGAGAGCTATATATAGAGGCATAAGATTAGAAGGAGAGTTATCTCAGAAACTAGTGGTGGTGCTTATGATCTTGCTTCATAACAGTGACAATGTTCATGTAGAATTTGCTTTGGTGTAGTTCAAGTGAAGGTCTAACAAAAGTGTAAGGAACACTTTCTCATACATTTTACATAGGATTTTCAAACCCAATTGGACAAAGTAGCCCTTTAGTTGAGTGAAAAATCAAGTAAATGCTGGTTGGAAGTGAACCATGGTAAAAACATCTAATTTAGATGTTTGGATCAACATCAAGTTATAGTTCCAAACCAAATTCAAAGAAGCAAAAATTATCAAAATCTTGATAAGGATAGAAACTCCACCTTATTTCCTAAAGTCCACGCATTAATGGTGCCTAGTAATGGACTCGTATCTTGAATCCACTTATTTCACATGTTAATGCTCATATCACACATAATATAAATAGTGAATTGGAAAAGGAAGTTTTTTGATCCATCCTTATCATTCATTCCTTATTTAGCAGTCATATCAATTTATTAAGTGCAAAGACAATTGTTATTATGAATCATTTGGGCAAGGATCAGATAGTAGATTCTCCTCTATTCATTTGGAATATGAGGTGAGTCCCACCACATAGATAAAACATGTTCTATATTAGAACATGAGGCTTGGGGGTATGCCTACAGCTTTGTGCATAGCTCTATTTTGAAGGAAAATGAATATTTTTCAAGGGGGATAGAATGCTATCTAGCAAGCATATGACATGGACGTCTCGCCGGTTCAAACAAATTTTAGATCAAACATCATTTGGTCATTCTCATGCAGGGCCAAAGTCTCAAGGATAGACGTAAACATTTGGTCATTCTCATGCAGCCACATCCAAATGAGCGAGCTTTATATATGGTCAAAATGCTCACTTTGAAGACATATCATCACAATAAACAAAATGTTATGGCCATAAAATATCTTTCATTGTGGGAGCAACAAGAATATACTACCAAATGCGCATAATGCACAAAGGAGATGAAGAGGCCACAAATGACGCATAGAATGAATAGTAAGGAATCAATCACTACTGAAAAAGCACCTAAAAGCCATATTAAAGTATGGAACATTCCTCAAGCTCAAAGAAATAGATAATCCCTATCGAGATACAGATAACATGTCACGTATGATAACAAAAAAAGGAAGTAAAATGGATCATGCCTGAAGTTTTAAAACAAATAATTAATAAGCACAATGGAGTCCTATGCATCTCTGGTGTGCAGTGCAAAAACCGTAAATAAGGCAATGAGAAATCATTGTTCTTTAGTTTTCTTTGTGGCAAAAAAAGGGTGCCAAAATGAATGCAAAGTTCCTCTCTAGTCACCCCCATCCCATTATCATTCAGACGATGCTTGAACTTTACTTGCATTGTGGTGTTGTTGAGATATACATGCTCTACCCTTGTGTATTCTCATGCATCTACTTTATCCCACATGGAAGGGCTCTCTTTCATGTCATCATGCACTCTCATGCAAGTTCCATTTATCCCACATAAGAGGTTCTTTTCCCTCTAATCCATATAAGGAGGGCCTCACTTCACTTCTCTTCATTCATTCATGTGCTCCTTGGAGGCTCTCAACTTGAGGTTCTAGCTCCACGCTTGGTATGTTAGTTTTCTTTTCATAATTTAGTTCATTTCCTTCCTTGTTTCATCATTATGTTGTTCTTAGTATATTTTGAGCCTCCATACCTTCTTTTAATCTTTGTGTGCATCTTGGGTCATGTTTGTGAACATGGTATTAGAGCATAGGCATTTATTTTCTTGTAGTATTTTCCTTTTATTTTATTCTTGTACTCATAATCACAATTTCTACAATTCTTTTGATAGTACCAAGCTTTCATATTTCCCTCCCTCCCACCCTCTTGTCATTTCTCACTTTCTTTAACTCTAGAGGATCTATGTTGTTCATTGGATTGAGCAGGTTCATGTTGTTTTCCTAATCTTTATGATATGATAATGCTTTATCAGTAGTTATGCCTTCAACAATAGAAGTGTTTTCCACCATTTTACATTCCCTCAATCAAATGCTTAAACGTTTCTATCATGAATGCTAGTCATAAATCCTTAGAAGTATGAAATGTCACTTTGTATGGTTGATATTCGAATTTCAGCAATCTTCAAATTTTTCCTTCTTTCGAGCTTTTCACTGCAACAAGTCTCAATCAACGCTTTCTCATACTCCATTCCTTCATTGCTCTTGCTCTCCTCGTAGTATTGTAAGTCAAAAATTGTTTAATCTTCATCTCCTTCATCTTTGAATTGGAATTCTTGGGTCATTCTCTGCACTTCTGTGAAACTGACAAGAGAGGAATGTCATATAAGAGAAGCAAAAGTGCAGCTGTGCAGATGATATGAAAGGAATAGACTAAAAAGAAATCATGTGGATGGGCTCATGATGGTGGTTGCACTCCATCAGTGCTTTCCATTCACTTGGTAGAAGTGTGATAAAATTTGTAAAGTCCACCAAGGTTAATGGAATGACGCATTCACTTCATCTTCTGTGGCAAAGGAAGATGATATGCAACTTCTCGTGTCCCTAGTTGCTTTGCATGGCACTCCTACACATGCACTTTGGTGTCGCATGATGCATGACATTAGAAATATTTGTCTTCAACAAAATCATCCCCTAATGGATTTGCTCCTTGTATGAGAGAGAGAGAGAGGAAAGAGAGAAAAATCATTTCTGAAGTAATTCGATGGCGTGCACCACACTGGACTCTCCTTCTCGAGAGCTCCACGACGATATGCTCAAAGTAGAAAACCGAGCTCTGGTCGCCACACACAGTACTACGCACAGATGTTGTAGAATACGCAGAAAACGCAGTACACAGGGAGCACGAAGACAGACTTCTTAGGTTTTACAAATGCGGTCGAACTTACAGTCTGTGACTGACCAGGCCACTATATGTTTAATTAAAGAACATATACAAAGAAGTGTCCGGTGGCCATTTGGCCTTTCACATGGACACTAACGGTAACAATCTCCCACTAAAGGCCAATATGGCCAGAGTAACTATGGGAGAAAAAAGAAAGAATGATAAAGAATACCTGAGTGTAAGTATACAAGAAGTAATTCGATGGCGTGCACCACACTGGACTCTCCTTCTCGAGAGCTCCACGACGATATGCTCAAAGTAGAAAACCGAGCTCTGGTCGCCACACACAGTACTACGCACAGATGTTGTAGAATACGCAGAAAACGCAGTACACAGGGAGCACGAAGACAGACTTCTTAGGTTTTACAAATGCGGTCGAACTTACAGTCTGTGACTGACCAGGCCACTATATGTTTTATTAAAGAACATATACAAAGAAGTGTCCGGTGGCCATTTGGCCTTTCACATGGACACTAACGGTAACAATCTCCCACTAAAGGCCAATATGGCCAGAGTAACTATGGGAGAAAAAAGAAAGAATGATAAAGAATACCTGAGTGTAAGTATACAAACTATACCTCCCACCTGATGGGCATGTTACACAGTATACAAGTGACTGTGTAAGATCAAGAATCAAGTAACCCCCATCAAGTGACAACAGTGTCGAAAGCTATCCTGTGGTAGAGCTTTAGTCAAAGCATCTGCAGCATTATCTCGAGTGTGAACCTTCTCAAGAATAATGCTCTCAGTGGCTAAGCAATCTCTAATGAAGTGATACCTCACCTCAATGTGCTTGGTCTTTGCATGATAGACCGGATTCTTAGCCAAAGCAATGGCACTCTGACTATCACTGAGCAAGTGAGGTACATGCTGAGGCAAACCCATATCACAAGCAAGACGAGAAAGCCACAATGCTTCCTTACATGCCTCACTTGCTGCAACATACTCTGCTTCTGTGGTGGAAACAGCTGTACATTCTTGAAGACGAGATCTCCAAGAGATAGCACATCCAGCAAAATGAAAAATGTACCCTGATGTAGACTTACGATTGTCTACACAACCAGCATAGTCAGAATCTGTGTAACCAATAATGGATGCTTTCCCTCTACCTAAGCATAGACACTTGTCCTTAGTGCCACTCAGATATCTCAAAATCATTTTGACCGCTTCCCAATGTTTCTTGCCAGGATTAGACATATATCTGCTCACAACTCCCACTGCAAATGCAATGTCTGGTCTCGTAGCTACCATAGCATACATGAGACTACCAACAGCAGACTGATAGGGAATTTTGGTCATGAATTCCTTTTCCTCATCTGATTTGGGGCAGTCATCCTTGCTCAATTTCACATATGTGGGTAAAGGTGTACTCAATGCCTTTCCACCCTGCATATTGAATCGATGAAGTACTTTGGATATGTACTCACTTTGAGACAAGTATATGCATCTTTTACTCCTATCACGAGTAATGCGCATGCCAAGAATATGTTTGGCATCCCCCAAATCCTTCATATCAAATGTCTGACTCAACTTCTTTTTGAGAATTGACAAATCATAAGAGGACTTCCCAGCAATCAACATATCATCGACGTAAAGTATCAAGCATATCAAGTTGCCATCAGAACATCTCTTTGTGTAGAGACAATGATCCTCATTGCTCCGAGAATAGCCTTGGGACTTCATAAAAGCATCAAACTTTTGGTACCATTGTCTAGGAGACTGTTTAAGTCCATACAAGCTCTTCTTGAGCTTACAAACTAGACTTTCCTTGCCAGGAACTACATAACCCTCTGGTTGTTCCATATAGATCTCATCTGTAAGATCTCCATGCAAGAAAGCTATTTTCACATCCATTTGGACTAGCTCTAAGTCCTCCATTGCAACGAATCCAAGCAACATGCGCAAAGTAGTCATCTTGACCACTGGGGAGAAGATTTCCTCAAAATCAACACCATGTTGTTGCTTAAAACCCTTTGCAACAAGTCGTGCTTTATATTTTGGAGAAGCACTATCTGATGTGAATTTCAGCTTATATACCCATTTACATGGTAAAGCTTTCCTTCCCTTTGGCAAAGGTACTAAGTCCCAAGTACCATTCTTGTGAATAGAATCCAACTCACTCTTCATGGCACGCTCCCACTTGACATGATCCTCTATCTGCATAGCCTCTTTGTAGCAAGAGGGCTCACCGGCATCTGTTAGCATAACAAAATCTAAACCTGGAACATATCTATCAGGTGGATATGAGACACGTGCAGAACGTCTCAATCGTTGCTGAACAGGAACATGTGCAGACTGATCTGAATGGACATTCTCTTGAACATCCCTATGTGCAGCATTTTTATGCATGCTAACCGGAGGACTAGTATCCTCAAACACCACTCTTCTCACTTCAACCTCCTTAATCGGCTGTTTATGCATCTTAGACTCATTAAAAATGACATCACTACTTCTCATCACTGACCGTGTTTCAGGATCCCATAAGCGATATCCAAATTGTCCTTCTCGACCATATCCAAGAAAAATGCATTTCTTTGACTTATGGTCCAACTTCTATCTAAGATTCTTGGGTATATGAACATATGCTTCACACCCAAAAACTCGAAGATGATCATAATATGGTGGTTTCCCTGTCCATAACTCTTGTGCCACTTTCAGACCTTTGGCAGTACTAGGTGAAAGGTTAATCACATGAACTGCAGTCAATACTGCTTCTGCCCAAAAACCTTGTGAGAGGTTTGCATGATGCAACATAGAGACTACTCTATCTTGAATAGTTCTATTCATCCTCTCAGCTACACCATTCTGTACTGGGGTATAAGGAGCTGTAAACTCTCTACGAATCCCTCTACACTGACAGAAAAGGCTGAATTCATGTGAGGTATACTCACCCCCATTATCTGAACGTAAAGCCTTAAGCTTAGTTCCTTTTTCAGTCTCAACTGAAGCAAGCCATTTTCTGAAAGTAGGGAATACATCATCCTTCGATTTGATAGGATATACCCAGACTTTTCTAGTAGCATCATCTATGAAAGTAACAAAGTAAAGAGAACCACCTAAGGACCTAGTGGGCATAGGACCACACACATCTGTATGAACAAGATCTAAAGGCTGAATTGAAGAGTCAATGTGCGTTTTATGCACATTTCTGGTTTGCTTTCCATATTGACAATGCTCACAAAATGAAAAATCAGAGAAAGATAACACAGGTAAGTAGCCAGAACGAGAAAGATTTTCCATTCCACTACGAGATATATGGCCCAAACGACCATGCCAAATACAAGCCATAGGCTGTTCAGTAACAGCTAACAAGTGTTCTTTCTGTGATACAAATAAAGGGTAAAGTGAGCCAACTTTCCTTCCTTTTGCAATAACCATATTGCCCTTTGATATACGAAAGGACTGAGCATAGAAGACCACCTTGTAACCAAGGTCATCAAGTTGACCAACTGACATCAAACTGCGTGATAACTGAGGTACATGGCGTACATTATGCATAGTAAATTTTGAACCGTCAATGAACTGCACAACCACATCTCCAATCCCCACAACATCACACTCGTAAGAGTCACCAAGTCTCACGGTACCAAGAGACTTTGCTGCATAATTAGAGAACCATTCTCTATGTGGTGTCACATGGAAAGAAGCACCAGAATCTAGCAGCCAGGTGTGGGAAAGAGAATCAGCCATAAGTGCCTCAGATGGCACAGTACTATCAAGTGTCAACACATCAGCATCATCAGAAATAGCATTAATTTCTTCAATCTTCACAGTCGAAGTAGATGGTGCAGGTAACTGTTTAACATGCCCATCAACATTCTGTCCTTTACCTTTAGCATTCTTTAATGCATAACAGTCTTTCTTCATGTGTCCTTTCTTATGACAATAATGGCATTCAATATCCCTCTTCCTTGATTTACTTCTGCTCTTATTCCGTTGACCATTCTTTTCCTTGTTCTTGCTCCTGCCACATTGTTGATTCTTTCCTTGGTAAGAATCACGAACATTATATGCATCTCCACTCTGAGTGCCAACCATAGATTTTCTACGAATCTCCTCACTCAAGAGTGCTCCACATATGTCATCATAGACGAGTTTACCACCTGGTGCACTATTGCTAATAGCTGTGCAAAATGTATCCCATGATGATGGCAGGGTGCATAACAGCAATACTGCTTTCATTTCATTGTCCATATCCATTTTCTGAGCCTGTAACTGGGAGAATATGGCATCAAACTCATTTAGATGAGCAGCAACACTATCTGTGTCCTTCATACGAAGGTCGTATAATTTTCTCATCAGATATACTTTATTTGATGCCGTCTCTTTTTCATATGTATTGCATAACTTCTTCCAAAGCTCCTCTGCACTTTCACAGTCTAATACTGTAAAGTAAACATTATCTGCTAGGTGCAAGCGAATGGTAGACCTGGCCATTTCATCTAACTCATCCCAATCATCTTCATCCATGTCAGCAGGCTTCTTTGAAATCCCATTTACTGGCTTCCATTGCCTTCTTTGAATCAGCACATCTTTAATCTGATTCTTCCATAGAGCAAAGTTTGTGCCATCAAATTTTCGGATCTCAAAATGGTCTTTGCCCTGCAAGTTATAGCTCCTCCTCGGAACGCTAGCACTAGACCCTGATCCACCGGATGTGCCTGAGACCTCTGATGCCATGATCGTAGAGAACTGAATAGAATGATAATGGAGCTAGAAGAGTCCAAACACCAACAAATAAGTGTATCAAGGAGTAAATCGACCACTATATAGTTGACTAAACCAGAAATCTGGAAAAATTTTGCCAGAGTATCCTCTGCAAAATTAGCATATGACCAGTGTCAAAGTATCATAAAACTGCAAGTACTAACATGTCTACCTGCATAGTGAATCACTGACTCCACTGCATATAATCAGTTACCCAATAGAAGCCAACTAGGCTTATCGAGCACCTATGAACAACTATCATACATCTCCTATGGCGAGGCTGGGTAAGTCTTCCACCTGCATCACCGAAGAGACCCCGACATCTGGGTGTCTCCTAGTTAAGAAAACCTCACCACGACCCTCTTTATCAAACGTAAAAGGCTTTATGCAAAGAACGTAACCGCTATATCAATGCCCACATGGACGTACATAAGCGGTATCCACAAAAGCGTACATGGTGTGTATGTGCTCAATATATGCAGTAAAATGACACTGAAAGGCTGAATACACAGCCCAAAAAACTAGCCAATAACACCTGCAAGTGTCTGTCAACTCTGATGTTTTAGGCTTTAAAAACCTGCATAAATTTGCAGCGACTGCTCCCACCAAAGCTGAAAACCCCTCGAGAAACTTGTAGTTTTACGAGTGTGGCTGAAAATACAGCCCCAAAGGTTGATATTTATTGTCTGAGAAGTACAAGGAACACTCTTCTTGATGTTCTTGGACCTGTGTGAAGAGAACTACGTGCGAAAGTACTCCAAAATGGCTCCAAAAACACCCCAAAATTGCTTCAGAAATATGCTTTAAAAGCAAAAATGAAGCTTTGAGGGACCAAAACTTGTTCAAGGTAATGCCAACCTTAGTCTTTCCCCTTCTTCAAACACCACAAGAGTGTAGCTTAGTGGCAAGAGATTGCCGCGGTTAAGCGAGCTCTGGGGGGAACAGTACTGGGATGGGTGACCTCCCGGGAAGTACCGGGAACCTCTATATTCCTTGATCGTTGAGGTTCTCCCTCGCGCGCAGCCAACGGCGCCAACGGTGACTTCGGTGACTCTCCTTCTCGAGAGCTCCACGACGATATGCTCAAAGTAGAAAACCGAGCTCTGGTCGCCACACATAGTACTACGCACAGATGTTGTAGAATACGCAGAAAACGCAGTACACAGGTAGCACGAAGACAGACTTCTTAGGTTTTACAAATGCGGTCGAACTTACAGTCTGTGACTGACCAGGCCACTATATGTTTTATTAAAGAACATATACAAAGAAGTGTCCGGTGGCCATTTGGCCTTTCACATGGACACTAACGGTAACAATTTCTGCTCACCTGCACATATGATACTCGGATGGATGGGAATTATGTCTTTCACAATTCATGGAGGATGCAACAATGCTCTCATATCTTCACATATGATACTCCTCAGATGAACGGAAACTATGTCTTGCACAATTCATGGAGGATGCTAACGATGCTCTTATATCGTGCTATGCATGACATAAGCTATGACTACTTCTTTGCACATCGTCCAGATTCATCACACACCACCCATTTTGATTGTCTCTACTCACAATCTTCAGATGTCTTATGCCCTACATGGGGACGTGAAAGACTTGCACTATCTGTTATACACAATACTGATTTGATTCTTTCCTCTTTTAATCATCTGTCAGAAGAAAAACATGCAATGATAGAGATGTGGTTGGCTTTCTCTGACTAAAATCAAAACACCTACCTTTATTTTTAGAGTTCTTGTGGAGTATCCCATACTCCATTAAATGTATATTGCATATGTGAAAAGCTATTTTAGGAGAAGATAGAGAAAAAAAAAGACTAATGTTTGATTTCATCCCACAACCCCTAAGTTCATATATGCGCATAAACCCCTTGAAGCTTAAGTTTCATTACACATGTATCCTTCAAGGTTTACTCTATTATTTTACGACCATAACTTTATGTAATAAGGGATGAATGGTTTGCTCGTCTCTTCATATACATTGGCCTTCACAAGTATAATAAGTTGAGCTTATGGCTTGTGGCTTGTTTGTACACAACATTTTGTAATGGATTAGACACTTCCACATTTATAAGCAGTAAGATTTTCCAGTGGAATTATCATACATTGAGCATAGAAACCATTTTTTTTGAGGTGTGCATCTTGGACAACTTCTCAATAAGGATCACTCTATCTTCACTATGGAAGAAAAGCATGAATCAACCTTTAATGTCCAACACTTCCACACATGGAAAGTCAAAATGCAATACAAGCTCATGAAGAAAGGCCTATTGGGTATTGCCAACAACAAAGAGAAGAAACAAATGACATGTGAAGGCGAAGCTACCCAGCAACTCACGGACAAGAAGGCACTATCTACCATTGCACTAGGGTTAAGCAATCAATATGTGCATCACATTGATGAGAAGGGCACCACCTATGATGCATGGACAAAGCTTGATCATCTTTTTGGCTCTAAGGCTAAATCTTCCAAAATCACCCTCCTTATGAACTTGTTTGATCTCAAAATGGAAAACAACTCCTCTCTTGCTTCCCAGCTCAACATCTTTAAGAGTACGTGTACTCAACTTGTGGACATCAATAAGAAACTTGATGAGGACATACTCATTTACGTCTACAAAACCTTCCCCAAGATTCATATGGCCATATTATCACCACCTTCGGCTTCTTCCACAACCAACCCTGTGTGATGTTGAAGCTACTCTACTTGATGGAGAAAAGAACCTTCAAAACCACAATTATTATCAAGAGAAATCACTCTTCAATAAGAAGAAACCCACACATAAAAAGTATAAATCATGCCACTTTTGAAAGAAATTGAATCACCTAAGGAGAAATGCTACTTCAAAACTAAGAGATATGCCAACCTTATTGAGGAACAAAGTGATGAAGATTCTGATGAGTCCACCAAAGCAACTATTTGTAAGGAATATTTCTTCTAAAGCATCACTAAGCCCATGATGTAAATCCTTAATATGTCTAGGGATCCCATCTGTCCCTAGATCCCAAAAATCACATGGATGCCATATGTCCATGCAAACCAAGGGATGCCATATGTCCTTCACTTGGATGCCATATGTCCAAGTTATGTCTAAGGATCCCATATGTCTTTAGGTCAAAAAACCCAATGGACTATGTGATGATATATTTCACTAGTTCCCCACATTTAAAACAGAAGATTCATCACATGGAGGGGGAGTTGTTGAGATATCCATGCTCTACCCTTGTGTATTCTCATGCATCTACTTTATCCCACATGCAAGGTCCCTCTTTCAAGTCCTCAATCACTCTCATGCAAGTTCAATTTATCCCACATAGGAGGTAGTTTGCCCTCTACTACATATAAGGAGGGCCTCACTTCAGCTCTCTTCATTCATTCATGTACTCCTTGGAGGCTCTCACCTTGAGGCTCTAGCTCTACACTTGATATGTAAGTTTTCTTTTCATAATTCAGTTCATTTCTTTCCTTGTTTCATCATTATGTTGTTCCTAGTGTATTTTGAGTGTCCATAGCTTCTTTTAGTCTTTATGTGTATTTTGAGTGTCCATAGCTTCTTTTAGTCTTTATGTGTATCTTGGACGATGTTTATCAACAGCTGTAACAAAGGAACTAGGTCCACAATGTTATAGTAGAGAACACATACAACACTTGGGACTGTAACAAAAACACATTGTAAGCGAATGCACAATCAAAGCAGAATTCCAATAACTCAAAAAGGTGCACACGGTTAGTGATGCGTGTTGATCAGAGGTACAAGATGTCACTGAAATGCGAGACACAAATGTTGTGTTTTGATAACAGTGTTTGGAGCAGAGCAACATGTCGCTGAAATAGGAAATGCAAATGTTGCGTGTTGATAACATCATTTGGATCAGAGGTATAACATGTCGCTGAAACGTGAAATGCGAATCATGCAGCACAAGCATGAGATTACCACTGCAGTACAACATAACCAAAGGCTAGCCACAATGACAGATAACTAGTGAAAACCTATATAAAACATTGAGTGGATTCCCTAGATTGAGGTAGGCAACTAGGAATCTCTGGATTGTTGCAATAGGTAGAGGATTTGGAAGATAGTGCAATGGTGAGACACCATCCTTCCAAGATGATGTGCTTGATTAGCACACACCATCTAAGCGACATGAGAGATGTTGTGACACAAGGCATTGCTTTGATTGCATCCAAACGACACATGTGGGTCTACAGTCTACAACCGATAGAAAGTGGTGAGAACATAGATGGTGCTATGTCTTGAATGAAGGAAGGGATATATATATATATATATATATATATATATATATATATATATATATATATATATATATATATATATATATATATATATATATATATATATAGAGAGAGAGAGAGAGAGAGAGAGGAGAAGATTCATGTTTTCATGTGGCCATGCCTATATGAGAATTAAGAATCAAGAAAGTAACTTGAAGATGCTACTCTAATAAACAAAACAAAAGAAATACATCATAAGCTATAGGTGGCGACTGAAAGAGAGAGGAGTTTTTTCCATGTAAGCCTTCTTTATAAATATATGAGTGGATCTTCCTACATACTCCTCTACCCTTCCGATGAACCTTAGGATACCTTTTATCATTGAGAAATATGTCCTAATGTGCCCCTAATACACTATCCGTTTTCTACACAACAATTCATACTATTATATAATCAGTTCTAATGTTGCACTTGAACCAAAAGTAAGGAAGAAGGGAAGATGTGGCAATGAACTCTCAACCTCTAATATGCAAGGAGATGATCTAACCAATATAGCATAGATGCAGATGCTTTAGGCTGGCTTCACACAGAGACAACAAAACAAACATAAAACATCACATTATTATGATTGGAAAATTGTTTGGACTCATTGCTCCACTTTCAACTTGTTTCTGTTGTTCCACCTTCAATTTGTTCACACACAAATAGGTGGAATAGTATACATTTCATTTGTGTGCCATCATCCTGTGTGAACGTTGATGGACGGTAGAACAAAAAAAGGGTTATTTCATTGGTTGAAGCATATGAGATTTATTTATAAAATAAAGGAGAAATATTTATGACATGATTTCATAGTGAGCTTGGGCAGACTGTTCCATGGAGCCTGGAGGGGAGGCCATAACAAAAATTGTGGTTTTGTACTATGATATGGTAATGATGATAATACAACACTTCTGCCCTACCTAAACACAAGCTCCCATGTGTCATTTTTTCATTGGATAATAAGGCGTTCTCAGATGGGCTGCCGCGCTATCTAAAGTACTGACCCTTATTTGTTTCTTGTTTATTTGTATCCACGTGGAGAACATAAGAGCACCGAGAACAAAAGAGTAGACCAACTCTACTCTTTTGTGAATAGTGGACTTCCCAAATTGAACTTCTTTATTGCTCATGAGAGAGATAGTCAAGCTATCCAAGAAGAGCAACATCAAATGGTTCTACAAAAAATCAATTTTACAAAATTTCTACTCATGAGGACAAAGGGGATATAGCGAAGATTATATGCTCAATCAATTCTTTCATATGAAGCAAAAATATAGAGGTATGTTATAGATCAAATGAAGCTCTCTCTTCATATTTCATATAAACATAGAATATGGATCTTCCAAGAACCATGAAGAACATATCATGTTGAGGAGTTTCAAAGAAAGCTACAAGCATCTATGAAACATCATGGATCAAGGATGTGCGCATGGGTTTGGTCAATGGCTCTTTCTATGGATCAAAGGATGGATGCAATTATTTATAAATATAAGTACTTTCAAGTTGATTTTTGATTTCATTACTTGTTTACTTTTGATTTCATATACTTTGCATAGAATCATTATTGAAGCATACCATAAGACTTCAATTTTGATATGAGGATTTAAAAGTTCATGAAATTTAAAAGAGCAAATATATATGTATTCGAAAAGAAATCAAGCATTAGAAGCACTTGTTTGCATCTATTAGCCATTGTTTCCGCTTCATGCATGGAAAAGAATGAGTGTTTGTGCATTCTTCTTTCCAAAAGAATGTTTTCAGTGCACAACTTAAGTATAAAGATAACTCTTATGTACATCTCAAGCTTCCTTTTTATTAGTAAAAGCGTTTGATGCAATCAAACATGTGCACTAGCATGTTGATACATAAAAAAAGGGAAGAAAAAGTAGTATGTTTGTGCATCACATAGATGCATGAAGTGCAAAAATCTGTGGCACCCTTTAAGTAAAAGAACCCTTGAATATTTTGGCCATATAAAACATGCAACCATATGCATTTGCATGGAAGTACATGCATTTTGATGATGAAAGGAACCATTCGTTTCTAACTATATAAAGTAATTAAGAAAATGTACTTTTCTAGCAATTAGTTTACTTCTTAAAGCTCAATCATTAAATTTAAGAAGATATGAGGCTAGTTATTTGCAAATTGATGCTAGCTTCAACCTAGAAACTCAAGGAACTAGTAGATACCTTCCTTGGTATCAAATACATAAAGAAAACTTACATTAAGTATGATAGATGTCTTGCCTGGTAAAAGTAAGCACAAGAAAGAAAACAAAGATAGGAAACTACATTTAAAGAGTTGATTATTCTTGTCATATGAATGACCAAAAAAACATATATAGAAGTAAACTTAGAAAATTCAATGGTTCATCTAAGTATTGGAGATACTTAAAGAGTCATTTGAAAAGAAAAAATTTCAAATATGTATTACACTTTCTTGTGTAACTTTTCAAGAACTTTTAAAAGTTTCATGAGCACTTTGAATTGAGAGCTCTCACTTGATTCCATCCGAGTGAATGATGGAAATCAATAACAAGTGGTCAAACTTAGCGACAAATTGAGCTTTGAACTTCAATAAATGTGTGCTTGGTTCATGTTTGTATTTATAGTAATGATGCATAGTGCCAAGTAATCATGAAAACTCCGAAATATCTCTTCTTTTTAGAAGTGTTTTAGAGTCTCTTTGTGATTTCATTTAAGATATTTGCATCTCAAGATGAAATCTAGACAGTATTTTTTAGGAATTGAGATAGTTCCTAAATAAAAGAACTTAAATTGAATAGTAAAGTTTTCTATTTTCATGAGTCAAGTCATTGTCTTGCCAAATTCAAGGATGAATTTATCTTTTAGGAATGCAAGAAGTTCCAAATCATGGATCTCAATAGATCCATGAACTTTCTCCAAAACAAGTAGAAGTTCACAAAAGTGGTAGGAAAAGTGAATGAAGATGTCCGTATAAAAGATATTTAGTTAAATATATTAGTTATCATATAATGAAAGCTTAGGAATCTTTTCAAGTGTATCTTTATGAATAAAGACATACCCATCAAGATATAAATAATGGGTTAGAAAGAGAGAAGAGAATATCATCTAGGAAATAGATGTTTATCCAAGAAATAAAATTGATTATAAAGCACTTTATGGCATGCTATAGTTGTGAAAAATTGGGATACCTAGAGGTGTTTGGAAATCACAAAGTTAGATAGAGCATTCCTATGAAGTTACACTTATCCAAATAAAAGTGTGAAACTTAAGAAGAGTTACTAATTATAAATACGTAGTTTGCAACCGTGGTGATGGTAATTAAGTCTTTGGAAGGGAAAATGTCACATAATCCTAGAAGGAGGTGGATGAACCACACCTTAAGAGAGAGAATTAAGAATTAATCATCAATCATGGATTTTGGGGCAAGTCGCTAGTCCATCATAATCCTAGCTAGGAGGTCATAAGTTCAATTCCTTATTTGTGCAAGAAACTCCAAGCCCACATACTTATCCCTTGTAAAATCAATTACATTTATCTTTTGTAAAAGAATCTTACTTCCACGAGAAAGTTAGGAAGCATCAAATCTGGATTCATTTGGTAGTTGATTGATGAGAGAATATATCCTATAGTTTAGGATTTACTTTTAGGTGGATTTTTGAATTTGAATTCAAAAGATTGGCTCCAAACTCAACTATAAAAAGAGGATCAAAAGACCCATGTGATATCTTGATTTGAAGAGATCATTTTGAAGGAGATACATTGTGACTTGAGATCTTACTTCATAGCTCAATCACTCATATCACATTGTGAAATAGATTATTGCCAATGACATTGTATTTGCATATGATCTAATACACACATTTTCATCACATCTTCAATTCACTTCTCTGCCATGACTACTTCAGTACAATGATATTCTCAGAGCATGTTCTCAATGTATGATTGATCATTTGTCATGATTTAAAGCATCATAGATTCAGTATATTGTCTACTTTATAGCTAAAAAATCTCATTATCATTGCTTTTCTAAACTGTGAGATATATTCACTTCATTTCTCTGTGGTCTGTTGACTGATGCATCTCAAAAATGTAAGGGCACTCCTATAATTTGCTAAACATCATACTCCATGTGTAGTTCATCATTTTTATTGAAATCACTGATGATTGGTAGCTGTCTAATTTAATTAGACATCACCAAAAGGAATTAGGCTAATTGCTACTGTGCTCAGAGCATTGTTCAATATACTGAACATGTGTAGAGACAAAAATAACAAGTCTATGACCTTTGATTAATTTCCTATATATTTGTTTTGATCCATTGATTAGTGGATCATGTTCCAAACAACATAGGTGATGATTTATGATCAATAGCAAGCTAAAGAGGCCTAGTATACTCTCTAACACTTGTTCTTGGCTGGTGTGAAGTAGGTTTAAGCAACACCACTTCATCTTTGAAAACTATCCACCATCTCCTACAACAGTGGTATCAAAGCAACAACAAGCAAGATGGGAGATAGATTTCCATCATTCATTGATACATTGAACAGAAAAAACTACCCAACATGTTCACTAAGGATGCAAGCCTACCTTCAAGGGAGAAGTCAATATGGATACATCTCAGGAGATGAAGAGATGCCAACATTGAGGAGCAAACATCAACCCACAAGGGAAGAGCAAGAAAGGTTGACTACATGGTGTGCCATGTCTTATCTACTAAACTCAGTATCTGATTTCTTATTGCCTCACATTAGGAATCGCAAGTCCTCCCAAGAAACTTGGGAAGTACCCTCATCATATTTCTCATCAAATACAAGATCTAGAAAGAACCAGCTATGGATAGAGTTTACAACCCTAAAAAAGCAAGAAAAGCAAAGTGTAGTTGATTATGTAACCAAGATGAAGGATGTGGCTGACCAACTAGCAAGCATTGGAGAGGAGATAGAAGAAAAACACATAGTAACGAAGATCATCAATGACATCAAAGTTGATGATAAGTGGGAATCCTTCACCATAGAAATGGACCTTTACATGGATATGCAGATACCTGACCTCAACAGCTTGATGGGGCAACTCTTCACCCATGAGAAAAAGCTCAACAAGAATGGTGACAACTCTAGAGGTAACCAATCTTTTGCCCTTTATACAGATAAGAATAAAAGTAAGGATAAAGGTAAAAGCAAAAATAATGAAGAAGAGGTTAGTACCTCTCAAGTTAACTACATAGGTAGAGGAAGAGGTACTAGAGGAAGGGGCAGAGGACGAAAGCAAGGCAGGGGGAGATCCTATAATATTCCACCTTGCAATATCTGTGGTCTTACCAATCACAGCACAGAAGAATGCTTCAAGAACACAAGGAATCAAAGGGGAAGAGACTTCCATAGAATAAGCTATGGATAATCCACAGGTAGATTCAACAACAGAGGAAGAAATTACAACCACAACTACAACCAAGGCTACAAAACAACAATTATCAAGGAAGTTTCAAAGGTACAATAGATTATAACAACTACATAGAAGACCAAGAGGATTCTCTACTCATCATGAACATGAAATCTGTTACCGTTAGTGTCCATGTGAAAGGCCAAATGGCCACCGGACACTTCTTTGTATATGTTCTTTAATAAAACATATAGTGGCTTGGTCAGTCACAGACTGTAAGTTCGACCGCATTTGTAAGACAGTAGAGAATGTGATAGGTGATTTTATCACCATTGGTATCACATACTCATTTTTTAGTCTTTCAGGAAGGATAATTTCATCAGTTTGATTGGATCATATAGATCCATGCACAGAGTATGGTTGGCAGAGATAGTTCTTTACTATGGATACACATGTGTTTACGGTATCATGTCACATCATTGCTGACCATTTTAGTAGAGGGCTTTGACCCTTATTAGGAATTTATTTTCTCCACTCTTCACTACATACACCTTCATAGGAATATGTGATGAGGGATTATGCATTAGTTATGGAAGAGAGGACTAAATAAATTCATGAGTTTCTCTTTTAAGGAAAGGAGAAAGTGGGAATCAGCTCGGAGATCGACGAGAGATCTTACTTTAGCTCAGAATGGTCTCACTTTAGCTCTTGCTCTTTGAGAGAGAAAGAAGGAAAGGAAAACATGATTTCTTCATAGAAGAAGAACAGAGTATGTTTTCCTTTAGATAGAAGAGGTGTTTTGAAAACATCTCTTAGTCTATATTCCAGAAGGAATTCATTTTCTCTACATTTCAATGTAATTTTCCTTCATATGGGAGTATGATTCTCCACTATTTTGGAAGGAAAAGTATGGAGAACTTATGTACATGTTCTCAACTATGGATGAGTAGAGAAAATGGATCAACAGAATCTCTTTCAAAGGGAAAGGGAAAGTGGAATAGGTTCCACTACTAGAGCTCTTTCCCTTAGAAGAGATTGAATAGAGAGAGAGAGTTTTCTCACTTTTAGGTTGTCTAGATAGAAGTGGCACTCTTCTATCTAGAACAAGAGGGAGATCAGTTAATCATGATGGTTAGATTGAGTCTCACTTGTAAACTCTAGAAAGAAGCAGTTATGCTATTTTCAGTGATGGTCTTTGACTAGATGAGATAATCTAGTTATTGACATTAGTTACACTGGGAGTAGATTGATCACACCTATCTGTAGAGTTTCTATTATCTAATCTATTAGGGTACCGAGCTCTTAGTTGGTGTTACATCATGAGTATGATGAGTAAACATCAATTAGGAGGATGGGTACTTAGGGATTATCTGAATCTCAAAGGGAATGCTTTTTGCATTCATATAGCAAACTACAGGGAAGAGAAATATTATGGTTTGCACAAGTGCCAATAGATGCTCTTCCAATAGAACTTAGTCCAAAATGTAAAGAATGACAAACCACAGACTTCTTGGTTGGTGAAATGTAGAGATTGCATTTTACTACCGTGAGCTAGATGATGGAATTGCATAGTCACAAGATAGTTAAGTTAAACTATTACTTGTGATTACACTCAAGGTTAGGAAGACCTAGAGTGGTATGAGGGCAATCTATCATTTACTCTTACATGGGTTTGGAATCATTTGTTATGGACTTTGTTCTATATTTTAGAGGATTCTATGGTTTACTATCTCCATTATGGTATGGTCAAGCTTATGAGCTTGGCACTTTACACTTGCTTTTTATATTATTACTCCAGAGGATACATCATATGGACTTAGGTCATTTTGGTGATGTTATATGTTATGGGAGTGATAATTTGGAAGTTCAGTGTTTATGGGAGATAGTAGACACCACTCAGACGGTTTCCCACCTTTGAGATGATCTCATAGGAGACTTCTTAAGGGGAAGGATATGGGGAAACAACACACAGAGATGACCATGTACATAGAGTACATGGGGTTCAGGGGAGTCCGAGCACTTTCTTCTACCATTATGGACATTTCATTTACATTTTCGAGGACGAAAATGTTTTCAAGGGGAAGGAAATGTCACATGATACTTCTATTTGGTGTGAATCTCCTTTGAGTAGGATGCCACATGTCATACCTTGTCATCCGAGTCACCGAAGTCACAGTTGGTGCCGTTGGCTGCACGCGAGGGAGGACCTCAACGATCAAGGAATATAGAGGTTCCCGGTACTTCCCGAGAGGTCACCCATCCCAGTACTGTTCCCCCCAGAGCTCGCTTAACCGTGGCAATCTCTTGCCACTAAGCTACACTCTTGTGGTGTTTGAAGAAGGGGAAAGACTAAGGTTGACATTACCTTGAACAAGTTTTGGTCCCTCAAAGCTTCATTTTTTGCTTTCAAAGCCTATTTCTGAAGCAATTTTGGGGTGTTTTTGGAGCCATTTTGGAGTACTTTTGCACAGGTCCAAGAACATCAAGAAGAGTGTTCCTTGTACTCCTCAGACAATAAATATCAACCTTTGGGGCTGTATATTCAGCCACACTCGTAAAACTACAAGTTTCTCTAGGGGTTTTCAGTTTTGGTGGGAGCAGTCGTTGCAAATTTATGTAGGTTTTTAAAGCCTAAAACATCAGAGTTGACAGACACTTGCAGGTGTTATTGGCTAGTTTTTGGGCTGTGTATTCAGCTTTTTAGTGTCATTTTACTGCATATATTGAGCACATACACACCATGTACGTATTACATCAACCCTTTTTCTGGTCTGCTTGCCGTCGAACGATCATGGACATTCGACTTGAACACACACAGAGAATCACGTATAGTTCTCCGCCCAACCGCCGAGGTCACATACTCTTCCCAAAGTCTCATGTAAGTGACTCCTCATAATCTACTACTACTATATGGTGTGTATTTCTATGTCATGCCATGTGGCATCCTACTCAAAGGAGATTCACACCAAATAGAAGTATCATGTGACATTTCCTTCCCCTTGAAAACATTTTCGTCCTCGAAAATGTAAATGAAATGTCCATAATGGTAGAAGAAAGTGCTCGGACTCCCCTGAACCCCATGTACTCTATGTACATGGTCATCTCTGTGTGTTGTTTCCCCATATCCTTCCCCTTAAGAAGTCTCCTATGAGATCATCTCAAAGGTGGGAAACCGTCTGAGTGGTGTCTACTATCTCCCATAAACACTGAACTTCCAAATTATCACTCCCATAACATATAACATCACCAAAATGACCTAAGTCCATATGATGTATCCTCTGGAGTAATAATATAAAAAGCAAGTGTAAAGTGCCAAGCTCATAAGCTTGACCATACCATAATGGAGATAGTAAACCATAGAATCCTCTAAAATATAGAACAAAGTCCATAACAAATGATTCCAAACCCATGTAAGAGTAAATGATAGATTGCCCTCATACCACTCTAGGTCTTCCTAACCTTGAGTGTAATCACAAGTAATAGTTTAACTTAACTATCTTGTGACTATGCAATTCCATCATCTAGCTCACGGTAGTAAAATGCAATCTCTACATTTCACCAACCAAGAAGTCTGTGGTTTGTCATTCTTTACATTTTGGACTAAGTTCTATTGGAAGAGCATCTATTGGCACTTGTGCAAACCATAATATTTCTCTTCCCTGTAGTTTGCTATATGAATGCAAAAAGCATTCCCTTTGAGATTCAGATAATCCCTAAGTACCCATCCTCCTAATTGATGTTTACTCATCATACTCATGATGTAACACCAACTAAGAGCTCGGTACCCTAATAGATTAGATAATAGAAACTCTACAGATAGGTGTGATCAATCTACTCCCAGTGTAACTAATGACAATAACTAGATTATCTCATCTAGTCAAAGACCATCACTGAAAATAGCATAACTGCTTCTTTCTAGAGTTTACAAGTGAGACTCAATCTAACCATCATGATTAACTGATCTCCCTCTTGTTCTAGATAGAAGAGTGCCACTTCTATCTAGACAACCTAAAAGTGAGAAAACTCTCTCTCTCTATTCAATCTCTTCTAAGGGAAAGAGCTCTAGTAGTGGAACCTATTCCACTTTCCCTTTCCCTTTGAAAGAGATTCTGTTGATCCATTTTCTCTACTCATCCATAGTTGAGAACATGTACATAAGTTCTCCATACTTTTCCTTCCAAAATAGTGGAGAATCATACTCCCATATGAAGGAAAATTACATTGAAATGTAGAGAAAATGAATTCCTTCTGGAATATAGACTAAGAGATGTTTTCAAAACACCTCTTCTATCTAAAGGAAAACATACTCTGTTCTTCTCCTATGAAGAAATCATGTTTTCCTTTCCTTCTTTCTCTCTCAAAGAGCAAGAGCTAAAGTGAGACCATTCTGAGCTAAAGTAAGATCTCTCGTCGATCTCCGAGCTGATTCCCACTTTCTCCTTTCCTTAAAAGAGAAACTCATGAATTTATTTAGTCCTCTCTTCCATAACTAATGCATAATCCCTCATCACATATTCCTATGAAGGTGTATGTAGTGAAGAGTGGAGAAAATAAATTCCTAATAAGGGTCAAAGCCCTCTACTAAAATGGTCAGCAATGATGTGACATGATACCGTAAACACATGTGTATCCATAGTAAAGAACTATCTCTGCCAACCATACTCTGTGCATGGATCTATATGATCCAATCAAACTGATGAAATTATCCTTCCTGAAAGACTAAAAAATGAGTATGTGATACCAATGGTGATAAAATCACCTATCACATTCTCTACTGGAAGAATAAATCTTCCCCATACTGTGAAGGATAACTCCCAATCCTAGTAGGAGATGTCTACTAAAAAAAATCTCCTCTGATCTAGTGAGACATGATGCCATGAATGATGAGTCCTTTTCTTCCTGGCCATAGAAGAAGAGTGCTCAAAGGGAAGTCATTTCCACCGTCCCATACCAGTGAAAACTTCTTCCAATTCACGATGTCATACCTACACTAAACCGAATATATATTCCATTATATATATATGGAATATATAGGTGGAGTCTAATGAATCCCATATGCTAAAATCATGTCAGTGGACTCAAATGAGTCCCATGTCCTCGAACAAGTTAGTTTGGCTCTAGTCAACAATGTGACAATGGATATCCCCTTTTGTTCCAAACCAACTTGTTCCTAGGTACAAAGACTAGGTCTAAGTACCTCTCTGTAGATCCCGATATACATATATATGTATTGGGTACCCCAACTGATCTTGACTAAGGGATCTATGCTCTATATCATAGAGCTCGTGCCATGCCTATGGCCTTCCTAACCATCACTCGAATCACATACACACCCGTCAATGCTACTCATGAAACCCATCTCTGTGATCCCATCTTATTGGTTTCCTTAGTAGTGTAGCAGAAATGCTTCACTACTCGCTCAAGTGATGTGCAAGAGTGAAACTAGTCACTCTTTGGGTATTTTTTTTTATAATACCACAAAGTCTCCTATACATCATGTGAGACTCTTGTGAAGATAAATAAATCTTCACTAACTTGGAGATTATAAAAAATGCATCTCCCGTGCCTGTATGCAACTTCCTAAAACCTATAGGATTGCTTGTGCACATTTACTAATGGTGAAGGTGTAGCTCCTTCCGTTAGCAATCCTATGGTCTAAATCCATAAGGATTATATGTAGGGATTCTGCTACTACCGAAGTTGCCTTATATAAAATACTCTGATGGTCCTAAGTCCATCAAATACATGCTTATAAGCATGCCTAAAACTTATTGATGTTTGCAGAAAGGCATGTTACCATGCCATAACCTTCTTGCCTAAAGGCAAGTGCATATATAACGCCATGCGGTAGGAAAAAATTCGACAGCATTTCCCCAGGAAATGGAATTCCAAAAAAATTTAAACCATAGCTCAGTGGCACATAGGCCACCCAATAACATAGGGCTTGACAGGCCCATGGCATGCACGCCATAAACTTATATATGGATTCCATGACCTGCAAAAACACAAAAGTATTTGCTAGCAACCATTCCCGGTGTTGCATAGCCATATGGTTTCTGTAATCTTCTTTCCTGCAAACAATCAAAAAGTATACTTCCTGCATGTTGATCCATACTTTTAAGAGCTTAAACAATGATCAACACTTGATGTATGCAATCCCATTCATGCATGTAGATACAAAACATGCCATAACATAAATAAAATGCCAGAAAGCATAAAATATACGTCCCTGAGTAGTCTGATTTTGGAATTGCATGCATCCAATCGTTCTCGACAAGCTTCGAGACCTCTGCACCTTCCTCCTCAGGTCCTAACATACACTTTGAAGTGTCCGAAAATATCGGAGCACTCCTCAAAACATAAAGCATGGTCAGGTGATTACAAAAATAATGCAAATTTAGCTCAAAAATGCATTAGTAATCCTTCTTTAGACCTGAAAAAACCACTTTAGGACCTGCAAATGTTCATAAACTGAAATATAAAGCATGTGCAAATAGGTCGAAGTGAAATTACTCAAATCGCCTTCCCGGTTTGAAAGATATGGCTCCCGGAAGGTAGTTGCCAAAAACTGTTCAGACTTTGCAGAGCTGTTCAGACCTGCAAAAATTTTTACTTTCCAAAATTTTATTTCATAAACTGAAATTAGACCTTGTGCTCTTCGAAACGAGCCATAGCACGTCCAATTTGGAGTTTTCTAGCCCAAGACATGAGTTGCTGGACAGGAACATTTACAGATTGATCTGAATGGACATTCTCTTGAACATCCCTATGTGTAGCATTTTTATGCATGCTAACCGGAGGACTAGTATCCTCAAACACCACTCTTCTCACTTCAACCTCCTTAATGGGCTGTTTATGCATCTTAGACTCATTAAAAATGACATCACTACTTCTTATCACTGACCGTGTTTCAGGATCCCATAAGCGATATCCAAATTGTCCTTCTCTGCCATATCCAAGAAAAATGCATTTCTTTGACTTATGGTCAAACTTTTGTCTAAGATTCTTGGGTATATGAACATATGCTTCACACCCAAAAACTCGAAGATGATCATAATATGGTGATTTCCCTGTCCATAACTCTTGTGCCACTTTCTGACCTTTTGCAGTACTAGGTGAAAGGTTAATCACATGAACTGCAATCAATATTGCTTCTGCTCAAAAACCTTGTTAGAGGTTTGCATGATGCAACATAGATACTATTCTATCTTGAATATTTCTATTCATCCTCTCGGCTACACCATTCTGTACTGGGGTATAAGGAGCTGTAAACTCTCTACAAATTCCTCTAGATTGACAGAAAAGGCTGAATTCATGTGAGGTATACTCACCCCCATTATCTGAACATAAAGCCTTAAGCTTAGTTCCTTTTTCAGTCTCAACTGAAGCAAGCCATTTTTTGAAAGTAGGGAATACATCATCCTTTGATTTGATAGGATATACCCAGACTTTTCTAGTAGCATCATCTATGAAAGTGACAAAGTAAAGAGAACCACCTAAGGACCTAGTGGGCATAGGACCACACACATCTGTATGAACAAGATCTAAAGGCTAAATTAAAGAGTCAATGTGCGTTCTATGCACATTTCTGGTTTGCTTTCCATATTGACAATGCTCACAAAATGATAAATTAGAGAAAGATAACACAGGTAAGTAGCTAGAACGAGAAAGATTTTCCATTCCACTACAAGATATATGGCCCAAACGACCATGCCAAATACAAGCCATAGGCTGTTCAGTAACAGCTAACAAGTGTTCTTTCTGTGATACAAATAAAGGATAAAGTGAGCCAACTTTGCTTCCTTTTGCAATAACCATATTGCCCTTTGATATACGAAAGGACTGAGCATAGAAGACCACCTTGTAACCAAGGTCATCAAGTTGACCAACTGACATCAAACTGCGTGATAACTGAGGTACATGGCATACATTATGCATAGTAAATTTTGAACCATCAATGAACTGCACAAGCACATCTCCAATCCCCACAACATCACACTGGTAAGAGTCACCAAGTCTCACGGTACCAAGAGACTTTGCTGCATAATTAGAGAACCATTCTCTATGTGGTGTCACATGGAAAGAAGCACCAGAATCTAGCAGCCAGGTGTGGGAAAGAGAATCAGCCATAAGTGCCTCAGATGGCACAGTACTATCAAGTGTCAACACATCAGCATCATCAGAAATAGCATTAATTTCTTCAATCTTCACAGTCGAAGTAGATGGTGCAGGTAACTGTTTAACATGCCCATCAACATTCTGTCCTTTACCTTTAGCATTCTTTAATGCATAACAATCTTTCTTCATGTGTCCTTTCTTATGACAATAATGGCATTCGATATCCCTCTTCCTTGATTTACTTCTACTCTTATTCCGTTGACCATTCTTTTCCTTGTTCTTGCTCCTGCCACGTGGTTGATTCTTTCCTTGGTAAGAATCACGAACATTATATGCATCTCCACTCTGAGTGCCAACCATAGATTTTCTATGAATCTCCTCACTCAAGAGTGCTCCACATATGTCATCATAGACGAGTTTACCACCAGGTGCACTGTTGCTAATAGCTATGAAAAACGTATCCCATGATGATGGCAGGGTGCATACCAGCAATACTGGTTTCATTTCATTATCCATATCCATTTTCTGAGCCTATAACTGGGAGAATATAGCATCAAACTCATTTAGATGAGCAGCAACACTATCTGTGTCGTTCATACGAAGGTCATATAATTTTCTCATCAGATACACTTTATTTGATGTCGTCTCTTTTTCATATGTATTGCATAACTTCTTCCAAAGCTCCTCTACACTTTCAAATTCTAATACTGTAAAGTAAACATTATCTGCCAAGTGCAAGCGAATGGTAGACCTGGCCATTTCATCTAACTCATCCCAATCATCTTCATTCATGTCAGCAAGCTTCTTTGAAATCCCATTTACTGGCTTCGATTGCCTCCTTTGAATCAGCACATCTTTAATCTGATTCTTCCATAGAGCAAAGTTTGTGCCATCAAATTTTTGGATCTCAAAATGGTCTTTTCCCTGCAAGTTATAGCTCCTCCTCGGAACGCTAGCACTAGACCCTGATCCACCGGATGTGCCTGAGACCTCTGATGCCATGATCGTAGAGAACTGAATAGAATGATAATGGAGCTAGAAGAGTCCAAACACCAGCAAATAAGTGTATCAAGGAGTAAATCGACCACTGTATAGTTAACTAAACCAGAAATCTAGAAAAATTTTGCCAGAGTATCCTCTGCAAAATTAGCATATGACCAATATCAAGGTATCATAAAACTGCAAGTACTGACATGTCTACCTGCATAGTGAATCACTGACTCCACTGCATATAATCAGTTACCCAATAGAAGCCAACTAGGCTTATCGAGCACCTATGAACAACTATCATACATCTCCTATGGCGAGGCTGGGTAAGTCTTCCACCTGCATCACCGAAGAGACCCCGACATCTGGGTGTCTCCCAGTTAAGAAAACCTCACCACGACCCTCTTTATCAAACATAAAAGGCTTTATGAAAAGAACGTAACCGCTATATCAATGACCACATGGACATACATAAGAGGTATCCACAGAAGCGTACTGTCACATGATACTTCTATTTGGTGTGAATCTCCTTTGAGTAGGATGCCACATGGCATGACATAGAAATACACACCATATAGTAGTAGTAGATTATGAGGAGTCACTTACATGAGACTTTGGGAAGAGTACGTGACCTCGGCGGTTGGGCGGAGAACTATACGTGATTCTCTGTGTGTGTTCAAGTCGAATGTCCATGATCGTTCGACGGCAAGCAGACCAGAAAAAGGGTTGATGTAATAGTGGTATCAGAGCATCGATATGGGCCATGCGCGCGCTGCAGAGCAAGGGAATTGAACCCACGCCGATTCGAAGAGAGAATTCCACTCTATCCAAGCTTCCATCTTTGCTAGATGTCTAATGAACAATGCGGCTGCAACATATTCTATGTGTAGACGGACTTGGGCAGACGCGGGCGGCTCAACACTTGTTTGTGTTGATTTGCTATGAAGACCATGTCCGGGAGCCTAAAGAAGAGCATGATTAGCTGCCACGATTGGCATCCAAAATTAAGTTGGTCTTTATCTTAAGAGTAAGCAAATTACTTACGAATGGATTCCGTGGTGCGCTTCCTTGGAGGTAAGAGTCTCGTATATACATCATACATAGATGAAGTTGCATAGTACTCGTTCATGGGTGATTCCCTTCTTTCAAGGAGGAGAGGTGAGAAAACATACTTTTTCTCCCCCTTTCTCAAGAAGATCGTATTCATAGTATATCAAGGAGTAAGGGAGAGAGATCTCCATATAAGCTGCTCAACTAGAGCTGCGAAGACAATATTGGATGAGGATGCAATCCAACTCCTTAGAACTTGAGGAGGATTTGGGAAACGCATCATGAAGGAGAAAAAGCATAGTTCGTACTTTCCTTTGCTATGAAAATTCATTGATGTCAAATCCATGGAAGAAACAAGCCTATGAGAAGGGCAAGGAAGGGTTTGAAAGCCAAATTTTTGGAGGGACGTTACATGTATGGAGAGTATGAGATATGTACTCTCACCTAGAGTAAAGGATTCCCCCAAAATACAAGAAATGGTAAGCTTTAGGCACCTCCAGAGTAGCCTTTTTTTATGATTTTTACATAAATTTCAGGAGCTATTTTGGATAAATAGCCATTTTGGGAAGGCAAAAAGAGGAGGTATTTTTCATAGTTTTATGGAAAAAACCATGCACACCTATAGTCTAGCATATTGACTTCCATGCAAGATCAAGAAATATAAAAGATACCTCAGTTTGATGGGAGTTTGAAGCTCCACAAAACCCCCTTCCATCACAGTTTGACAAAAACTTCAGCACCTAAATCTGAAAAATTCCCATTTTGGAAGAGGGAAAAAGAGGTGCGATAGTTATGGATGGATGGGAAAAAGTATATTTACTGAGAGTATGTTATATGGACTATATAGGCGAATCATTAGATTCATCAAAATGATAAGTTAAGGAGGAATTTTACTTCCTCAAAGACCCCCTTCCCGCACTTTTTGGAAAAAATTTAAATGTTAAATTTAGTCCAACTCCACTTCTGGGAGTAGGAATAAAGATCAATTAGAGGCTTTCCATGGATTATTGTATATAATCCAAGAGAAATCCACATTTAGAGTGGATTAGAAGCTTGCTAAGAGCTCCCATTTAAGTTTTTGCATAAAAGCAAAATCTTGATTTAGGCCTCTTTTGGGGAGCAAATTAGCATGCATGAAGGGAGGATTTGGAAAGGTAAAAAATGGCTCAAGCATCTTCATATACCACTCTCTGAGGTTATGGAGAGAATTTTAGGATTTGCATGATGCAAGAATGCTTTTGGGCACCCCAAAAATCACATTTTTACACTTTTTCCAGCCCCTCCAACAGTCCACTAGTTTGACATGTCCCGCTTGGAATGGCCAGCCTTCTTGCTACAAAGAGGCTATGCAGACAGAGGATCATGTCAAGTGGGAGTGTGCCATGAAGAGTGAGTTGGATTCTATTCACAAGAATGGTACTTGGGACTTAGTACCTTTGCCAAAGGGCAGAAAAGCTTTACCATGTAAATGGGTATATAAGCTAAAATTCACATCAGATAGTGCTTCTCCAAAATTTAAAGCACGACTTGTTGCAAAGGGTTTTAAGCAACAACATGGTGTTGATTTTGAGGAAATCTTCTCTCCAGTGGTCAAGATGACTACTTTGCGCATGTTGCTTGGATTCGTTGCAATGGAGGACTTAGAGCTAGTCCAAATGGATGTGAAAATAGCTTTCTTGCATGGAGATCTTACAGATGAGATCTATATGGAACAACCAGAGGGTTATGTAGTTCCTGGCAAGGAAAGTCTAGTTTGTAAGCTCAAGAAGAGCTTGTATGGACATAAACAGTCTCCTAGACAATGGTACCAAAAGTTTGATGCTTTTATGAAGTCCCAAGGCTATTCTCGGAGCAATGAGGATCATTGTCTCTACACAAAGAGATGTTCTGATGGCAGCTTGATATGCTTGATACTTTACGTCGATGATATGTTGATTGTTGGGAAGTCCTCTTATGATTTTTCACTTCTCAAAAGAAGTTGAGTCAGACATTTGATATGAAGGATTTGGGGGATGCCAAACATATTCTTGGCATGCGCATTACTCGTGATAGGAGTAAAAGATGCATATACTTGTCTCAAAGTGAGTACATATCCAAAGTACTTCACCGATTCAATATGCAGGGTGGAAAGGCATTGAGTACACCTTTACCCACATATGTGAAATTGAGCAAGGATGACTGCCCCAAATCAGATGAGGAAAACGAATTCATGACCAAAATTCCCTATCAGTTTGTTGTTGGTAGTCTCATGTATGCTATGGTAGCTACGAGACTAGACATTGCATTTGCAGTGGGAGTTGTGAGTAGATATATGTCTAATCCTGGCAAGAAACATTGGGAAGCGGTCAAAATGATTTTGAGATATCTGAGTGGCACTAAGGACAAGTGTCTATGCTTAGGTAGAGGGAAAGCATCCATTATTGGTTACACAGATTCTGACTATGCTGGTTGTGTAGACAATCGTAAGTCTACATCAGGGTACATTTTTCATTTTGTTGTAGGTGCTATCTCTTGGAGATCTCATCTTCAAGAATGTATAGTTGTTTCCACCATAGAAGCAGAGTATGTTGCAGCAAGTGAGGCATGTAAGGAAGAATTGTGGCTTTCTCGTCTTGCTTGTGATATGGGTTTACCTCAGCATGTACCTCACTTGCTCAGTGATAGTCAGAGTGCCATTGCTTTGGCTAAGAATCCGGTCTATCATGCAAAAACCAAGCACATTGAGGTGAGGTATCACTTCATTAGAGATTGCTTAGCCACTGAGAGCATTATTCTTGAGAAGGTTCACACTCGAGATAATGCTGCAGATGCTTTGACTAAAGCTTTACCACATCATAGCTTTCGACACTGTTGTCACTTGATGGGGTTACTTGATTCTTGATCTTACGTAGTCACTTGTATACTGTGTAACATGCCCATCAGGTGGGAGGTATAGTTTGTATACTTACACTCAGGTATTCTTTATCATTCTTTATTTTTCTCCCATAGTTACTCTGGCCATATTGGCCTTTAGTGGGAGATTGTTACCCTTAGTGTCCATGTGAAAGGCCAAATGGCCACCGGACACTTCTTTGTATATGTTCTTTGATAAAACATATAGTGGCTTGGTCAGTCACAGACTGTAAGTTCGACCGCATTTGTAAGACCTAAGAAGTCTGTCTTCGTGCTTCCTGTGTACTATTTTTCTACGTATTCTATAGCATCTGTGCGGAGTACTATGTGCGGCCTCAAGAGCTCGATTTTCTACCTCGAGCACATCGTCGTGGAGCTCTCGAGAAGGAGAGCTCACTGTGGTGCATCACCGTTGAAACACTTCAAAATCCAAGCAAGGTAAAGATGATGAGCATCTTTTTTATATTGATTCTGGTTGTTCCAATCATGTGGCTGGAAATGTAGCATTGTTATCTGATCTTGAAGAACCCAAAGGGAAGCATGAAGTACAGACAGGTGATGACACTAAACACTATGTCAAGAAAATTGGAAATGTCAAAGCTTCTGATGGTAATATGAACCTCTTAAGTAAGGTCTTATATGTACCAACCATAACAAAAAACCTAATGAGTGTTGGATAAATTGTTGAGAAAGGCTTACAAGTCAGATTCATAAGGCATGGAGCATATATGGAAGACCCTCAACAAGGCTTCAAGAGGATTTCAAAGATGAGAAATCTGGTAGACTCTTTACATTTGAGATTGAAGACACCAAAAACATAGCATCATTACAAGAAATGATGCTAATGGCATCAAGTAGGGTGAAGTTCAACTAATGGAAGAATTTAAAATCAGTGATCTTGGTTTGTTAACATACTTCCTTGGTATAGAACTTGTGTGTATAGATTTTGGAATGTTTATTACTCAAAGAAAGTATATTCATGATATGTTGTTAAATTTCAAGATGGAAAACACCAAAATTTCCAGTACACCCATGGAACTCAATCATAAGCTTAGTTCCCATGAAGGAGAACTTCTTGAGGATGTTACACGTTACCAAAGACTTGTTGGGAGTCTCAACTATGCCTAACAAGAGTGGACATTGCTTATGGAGTAAGTACATTAAGCCAGTTTATGCATGCACCAAGAAATCCTCACATGGAAGCTGCTAAGAGGGTGCTAAAGTATCTAAAGGGTACCATAAATGAAAGGCTCTTTTACCCTTTCACTTCTGACTTGGACATAAAGATGTATTCTAATGCAGATTGGGCTGGGTCCAAGGATGATAGGAGGAGCACCTCAGGATACTTGTCTTTTTCAGGCTCAAAACTTATATCATGGTCATCTAAGAAGCAACCAACTATGGCATTTTCATCTACAGAGGCAGAGTATAGAGGCCTAGCAAATGCAACTCAAGAGGCTATGTGGCTCAAGCAACTCTACACAGATTTGGGATTGCACTCTTACACTCCAATAATTCTTGGAGACAACACTAGCTCACTTCACTTGGCTGCTAATCTTGTATATCATGCAAGGACTAAGCACATTGAAGTGCACTATGATTATGTATGAGAGAAATTACTTAGCAACGACATTCAATCGTCCTATGGATCAACTCATTTACAATGTGCAAATGTACTCACAAAGTCCTTGGATGGAACCAAGATGAACATATTCAAATTGATGAATGGTTTGGAGGAAATCAAGGAGGAATGAAGACCAAGCATGTTACGCTTGAGGGGGAGCTGTTGGTGCAAGAAAATCCTAGCCCACAGACTTGGATGATCATCATATTTCTCATGGGGCCTTATATGATCAATCCCTTGTAAAATTAATTACATTTATCTTTTGTAAAAGAATCTTACTTCCACGAGGAAGTTAGGAAGCATCAAATCTTGATTCATTTGGTAGTTGATTGATGAGAGAATATATCCTATATTTTAGGATTTACTTTTAGGTGGATTTTTGAATTTGAATCCAAAAGATTGGCTCCAAACTCAACTATAAAAAGAGGATCAAAAGACCCACGTGATATCTCGATTTGAAGAGATCATTTTGTAGGAGATACATTGTGAATTAAGAGCTCACTTCATAGCTCAATCACTCATCTCACATTGTGCAATAGATTATTTCCAATGACATTGTATTTGTATATGATATAATACATACATTTTCATTACATCTTCACTTCACTTCTCTGCCATGACTACTTTATTACAGTGATATTCTTAGAGCTTGTTCTCAGTGTACGATTGATAATTACTCGTGATTTAAAGCATCATAGATTTATTATAATGTCTAATTTATAGCTACAAAATCTCATTATCATTTCTTCGCTGAATCGTGAGATATATTCACTTCATTGTTACTGATGCATCCCGAAAATGTCAAGGCACTCCTGTAATTTGCTAAAGATCATACTTAGCATGTAGTTCATCATTTTCATTGAAATCACTCATGATTGGTAGATATCTAAGTTAATTAGACATCATCAAAAGGAATTTGGCTAATTGCTACTGTGATCAAAGCACTGTTCAGTATACTAAACATGTGTAGAGACAAAAGTAGCAAGTCTATGACCTTGGATTAAATTCCTATCTATCTGTTTTGATGCATTGATTAGTGGATAATGTTCCAAACAACATAGGTGATGATTTATGATCAATATCATGCTAAAGAGGCCCAATACGCTCTCTAGCACTTGTTCTTGGCTGGTGTGAAGCAGGTTTAAGCAACACCACTTTGTCTCTAAAAACTATCCACCATCTCCTACAACATTCTCAACATTGGTATTGAAGCATATTTGAGGAACTTGGGCAGCATAGAGGTAAGAAGCATGAAATTTGGGCACTTGGGTGTTGATATATTTTGGTAGTCATGTGTGTGAACACACTAGGACTACCAGGGCACTTTTTTCCCTCCTTATGAGGTTTTTTCCCCCAGCTTGTATATACACCTATAACCCTGACAAGTTACTTATCTTTGTACATTCTGTTTGAAGGACATGGTGATTCTTGAATACATGAGTCTAACTTTAAACAAGTGCTAATTGTTGAACGGGCCCATGATTTCTTGCTAAGTATGAGGAATTTGGACTCACTTTGAAGGGAAAAGTGTTGAACGACTCCAACCACTAAGCATACATAATTACCAAAATATTGATCAACTCTAATAACTGAATCTGCTAAAATAAGAGTAAGGCATGACACCTCGGCTAGGTAATAAGCTTCAAACAAGAAGCTAATGAGTACTTGAGGTTCATTGCACGTCATTACAAGCAATATGTGGCACAGTGCATTAATGAGGACCTACCATCTAAAGCCAAACTTATTGCACATTTCTTACATGGCTTGCAAAGTTCTTAGTTACATAGTGTATCAAACTTTTTGTGTCTTAACACCTAAGAGGATTGCATACAAAAATGCATAAGAATTTAAGATGACTTAGTTAATTGACTTCAAATCTTCTCACCAATTGTTGAGTCCACCCAAGTCTAATAACGAGTTCCTCATTGATCGATGAATTGGTTGAGTCTATCACCAAGAAATTGACCATGAAAGCTTCTAGGTCTCCACCTAGAAGGTGTTCATATTGCATAGGAGAGCATTCGAGTTATATGTCTAATAGAAGACTACCTACTCTCCATATCAACAGTACCCCACACAACAAGGCCAATATCAAAATCGACCCATTATGGGAAATTATCAAATATCAAGGCTTTATTCTTGATAATACTAGCATCCTCCAAGATACTCGTACTCGATGAGACAAAAAATGCCATATCAATGAAGAACTATGCTAGAATATCTTACATATCGAGTGAGTCCCATGTTGAGTCAACAACCACTTCTCCTCAACATGTAATATTAGTGAATTATGGACACTCACATGAACATGTAGAGTAGGAAATGATGCCATCTACTCCAATTATTATAGATGTCACTGGGTATGTTACTGTTATCGTGAAAAAAATCAACATGATCTTTATGCCTAGTGTAGCTCAAGCATAAGCACCACCTACTTTACTTGTCAATCCGCGAAGACGTGAGGACCGGTATGAAGACCACGAGCAAGTGAAGGCACAAGTGCGTGAGTGAAAGCACACAAACATGCACACACATACACACACACGTGCACAAGGTAAGATCAAAGAGAGGAACAATGGAAAGCTTCTATTGCAAAAGATTTCTCTTACGAAAGCTCTATTCTCTAACAAGCTAACCTCAAAAATGAGCTCTCTAGCTCTTTTTATAGTTTTTGGACTAGTTTTGGCCTTGTCCAGACCTAGTGTCCGGCCTAGTTAAAAATTAGGTTCCTGGGCTTATTTGAGGGCTCAAACAAAGTCTAAAAATTATGAAAATTGGTAGGATGATAGTTCTAATACTCCTCAAACTCAAGGACTCCTTGGCTTGAACAAAATGGAGTTACAAAAATAGAAAATGGTATTTACAATGGGTTTTAATGATGAAAATCACTATTTTTGTAGGGGATTCTTTTAAAAATTTGACATACACTTCTTGGAGCTCCCTACTTGCCCTCTCTTCTTCTATGTCCACTTCTTTGATGTGCTTCCATGTTTTATGCTTGACCTTGAGTTCCAACACTCCCCCCCTCTCAAGTTTGTCATCCCTGATAGACCCTTGTTGTAATGGTTATTTTAGGTTTCTTTGAGAGGGAGTGTCCATTCAGATGAACCAGAGCCGTCTCTCTTCCAAATGTGGCAAGGTTGGTTGTCCGATTCTTCATTTGTCACTGCGAGCCTTTGCAAGTTGTAGTCCCTTGGTAGGTGCTTCTGCCTTGGATTCCAGCATGACTGTGTCATTGTGAGTCTCCATCGATGACCTCGGATCGTCCAAAGATGATGTTCATAGTAGTCATGCCAAGTACTCATAACCCATAATGGATGATGGGTAAGTGTGTTTGTGCATGGGTTGAGGAAAATATGTGCCTTGTGCATGGCCTTGTAATGTAGCCCTATGCATGCTTACTTGGAAAATGCATCGGAAGAAGTATGGTGCAAAAATTGGGGGTCTTGAGCTAAGTGCCCAAGGGTATGCCAACGAAGAGGTTTCCTAAGCTATTATGGTTATGATGTTTCCAAAGTAAAGATCCTTACCATGGAGAGGGTCGATCGATGTTCATCTCTTCGTGTTGTACACTCGGCCTTTGGGATGGAGCATTGTTGATGAATGTCCGTGTTGATGGTCCATTGATGAGATCTTTTGAGTGGCTAATCTGTTGATATATTTAGGTAGTGATGTGTGTGAACACTCTAGGACCGCCGGGGCACTTTTTTCCCTCTTTAGGAGGTTTTTTTCCACCGGCTTGAATATACGCCTATTGCCCTAATGGGCTACTTATCTTTGTACATTCTCTAGTAATACATTCAGTCTTGTGTGTTGTGCTCCAAGCTTCTTCTTCTTCCTTGTGCTGTTCGCGTGCTTCCGCAGACGTCTAACTCCAACAATTGGTATCAGAGCAGGTCGTTGCTTCTTCTAGGGCACCGTCGACACTCCTCCGTTTGCAGTCTCAGATTCGCACAAAATTTGGTGAGCATACTCAGGGTGTTTCTGAGATCAAAACAACTTTGCTGTGTGGTGCCGAAATCGCGATCTGAGCTCGTTTCGGCCTCCGAACGCACTATGCAGTGCTTGTGCAGGCTATTTCGTCCTTTTGTGCCAAAGGTATATACTAGTTTCTGTTCGCCAGTTTAAGCGTCTCGAAGTCTGCTACAGGTCTAGCAGAACTCGTCTCGGTAGTTCTGTTCAACTTTTTGAGATACAGTCAATTTTCTGCATCAAGGTATTTTAGTCACCGGCCATGGCTGAAAGCAGTGATGTATTCCGTATGTTGGCTGTTGAGGATAAGTTGGATGGTACCAACTACCCATTATGGGCTTATATGATGCGACATGTACTGGTTGCAAAAGGATTGTGGAACATTGTGCAGGGTGTTGAAAGACGTCCTGTTACACCTGTAACGACAGGTACTGCAAATACAAGTGTTGGAGCTGATGAAGATGGTGTCGAAGACGATATTCCACAGATTCCTGTTCGTGCTGCTGTTTCTGTTGCACCTACTGCAGAGCAGATTCGTTGGGATGGCAGAGATGCCCAGGCACATGCATTGATAGCTTTGTCTGTCAAACGTGCCATTATTCCTCACATTCGCTCTTGTAGAACAGCAAAGGATGCTTGGGATACACTTACCACTTTGTACCAGGCTAGGAATGAGGCTCGTGTTGCTTACCTCCGAAAACAGTTGGAGAGTGAGCACATGAATGAAGGTGATTCGATGGATAGTTTTCTTACAAAGATCAAAGACCTGAAGGAACAATTGATTTCTGCTGATGAGGTTATACCAGATAGCTCACTTGTGCAGACCGTTCTGAATGGCCTTCCTGATTCATATCAGAGTTTTGCCTCTACTCTTCGATTGATGATGAAAGGCAATCCGAATGCCTTGTCATTTGAGGAATTGGTCTCTGTTCTGTTGCAGGAAGATCAGTCCAGGCAGAACAGGTCCATTATGCATGTTGCAGATCAAGCTTTCCTGGCTAGTCAGAAGGGCAAAGGAAAATGGAGCTCTTCTACTAGTAAGCAGAAATCTGCAAATGTTGCACAATCGAAGAACCAGGATAAAGATGAGAAGAAATCAGAAAAGCAGAAACTGTTCTGCAAGTACTGTAAAGGAAATGATCATATTATAAAGAACTGTCCAAAACTGGCTGCTAAAGAGGCAAAGAAGAAAGAGGTTGGAATGGTTGTTGTAGAGGCCTCTACACCAAAAACAGAGTCTGCAAATCTTGTGCAGGAAGAAGAATGGGCGTTTACTACTGTCTGCAGTTTTGACCCATCTTCTCATGATCAGTGCATGTCTGCAGTAGACTCAGATGTTTGGTACTTTGACAGTGGGGCGACCAAACATATTACCTCGCAGCGCAGTTTCTTCTCTTCACTCGAGCCTGCCCCTACAGGGAATACTGTCACATGCGCCAATAACTCCTCTTATCCTGTTATGGGAGTTGGTAAGATCATTCTGACTACTGCTGATGGTAGTTCTTTCACTTTGTCAGATGCTTTATTTGTGCCAGGGATCAAAAAGAACCTGTTATCAGTTTCTGCATTAGCCAAGATTGGCTTGGTTGTGAAATTCGTTGATGACAGGTGTACAGTCCATGATCTCTCAAATGGCGATGTGATTATTGCTTCTGGCATTTTATGTCGTGGGCTGTATAAGCTCATAGACTATGAAAAATCTGTGAATGATTCGGCATGTGCAGTTCATGTTTCTCAGGCTATGTCAGATGCAAAGCTTTGGCATGCACGCTTTGGTCATCTGAATTTTGCTAGTTTGTTACGCCTCCAGAAATCTGAAATGGTGTCCTCTTTGCCCAAACTTGAGGCACTTGGAAAACATGTTTGTGAAGGCTGTATTTTGGGCAAAATGCACCGTTCTTCCTTTCCAAAAGATGGTTCAGTTCGGGCTATGCAGAAATTGCAGCTTGTACATAGTGATGTCTGTGGTCCTATGCAGACACCCTCTTTTGGAAATTACCTTTACTTCGTGACTTTCATTGATGATTTTTCCAGGCATGCATGGGTATATCCACTCAAAGCAAAGTCCGAAGTGTTCATGTGCTTCAAACAGTTTTTGGTTTTGGCTGAAAATCTGTCAGCATGTAAAATGGGCACCCTCCGTTCTGATCGAGGGGGGGAATATATGTCTTCAGATTTTAATGCATTTCTGGCTGAACGTGGGATAAAACACCAGTGTACAGTGCCGTATACACCTCAACAGAATGGAGTTGCTGAACAAAAGAACAGGTCACTCATGGAGATGGCGAGGTGCATGGTCAAAAGTCAGGCTTTACCACATAGTTTCTGGCTTGAGGCTGTCATGTGTGCAGCATATGTACTGAACAGGTGTCCCACGAAAGCGTTGCAGTCTATCACTCCATATGAGGCTTGGCATGACCGCAAGCCATCTGTTGCTCATCTGCGTGTTTTTGGTTGTTTGGCATATGCATTAGTGCTTGAACAACATCGCAGAAAATTGGATGATAAGGCAGTAAAATGTATTTTTGTTGGGTACAGTTCTGAAAGTAAAGGCTATCGTCTGTATCATCCATAGACTAAACGCATTCTGGTTAGCCGTGATGTTGTCTTTGTGGAAGATGCTATTCAGCCATTGCTTTCATGTACTAAGGAGACATCTGTTAGCTCCAAAGACATGTATGATACTTTGATGCCTCTTTTTACAGGTGGACAGGCTAGCGCTGGTCCTAATGAGGCAACTTCTCAGCCTTTGCAGGTTTCATATGATGATGCAGATCATTCCATTTCTGATGCAGATTTACATGATGCACTTGTTGATGAGAGAGCTGATATTGAACAGGCAAAAACTATGCCAAAATGGCTGGTGCAGACTTTGCGTGACAGCAAATTAGATGCACCTTTGTCATATCGTACTCGTTTAGGCTCTCATAGTACCTCCTTTGCATCAGATTGCTATGCTATGGCTGCATCTAGTCTCTGTGATGAGAATGAGCCTGTTTCTTTTGATGAAGCACAAAATTCAGAAAATTGGATGGCTGCTATGCAATCTGAATATGATGCTATAATGAAGAATGGTACATGGTCTTTATGTGACTTGCCTCCTGGCAAGAAGGCCATTGGCACTAAGTGGGTATACAAGCTGAAGCGTAAACCTGATGGTACAGTTGACAGGTATAAGGCTAGGCTTGTTGCAAAGGGTTATGCGCAGGAAAGAGGCATTGATTTTGATGAGACCTTTGCACCTACATGCCGTATGACTACTGTTCGGAGCATTTGTGCACTTGCAGCCCATCATGGTTGGAATGTACATCAGTTGGACATTAAAACAGCATTTCTGAATGGTGACTTGCATGAAGAAGTGTATGTTTTTCAGCCCCGTGGCTTTGTGCAGAAAGGGCATGAAAACCAGGTGTGCAGGTTAAAGAAGGCGTTATATGGTTTAAAGCAAGCACCACGTGCTTGGTATGAGAAAATACATGCCTATCTGATTGCACATGGTTTTGAGAACAGTCCAACTGAAAGCACCTTATATGTTAAGCGTGCTAATGATGTGCTTTTGATCATTGTTGTCTATGTAGACGACATGCTGCTCACTGGTCCTCTTGAACAGCATATTGCTGATTTCAAGGCTGATTTGCATGCCTCATTTGAGATGTCTGATTTGGGGCATTTGCATCACTATTTGGGCATTCAGTTTATGCAAGTTGATGGTGGAATGGCTTTGTGTCAAACGAAATATATTGACACATTATTGCAGCGTTTTGGCCTTGAAGACTGTAAGCCTATTGCCACTCCTATGGAGACAGGTTTACGATTGAGTCTTCATGATGCTGGAGATGCATTTGATGCTGTTCTCTATCAGCAGGCTGTTGGATGCTTGATTTACTTATGCATTACTCGGCCAGATATTCAGTTTGCTGTCTCACAAATGAGCAGGTTTATGCGTTGCCCAGGAGTCACGCATTGGAAAGCGGTTAAGCGCATCTTTCGCTACTTGAGTGGTACTCGGCTACTTGGGTTGTTTTATCCCAAGGGGGGATCACTACCGCCAGATTTGCATGCTTTTTCTGACTCAGATTGGGCTGGTTGCTATGAAACTCGTGTGTCCACCAGTGGTTTTTGCTTCATGCTTGGTAGCTCATGTATATCTTGGTTGAGCAAGAAGCAGCCTACTGTGGCCACTTCCAGTTGTGAGGCTGAGTATAGGGCAGCTTTCACAGCGACTGTTGAGTGTGTGTGGCTCAGACGCCTTATGGCTGATTTGGGTGTTGGCCAGTCTTCTGCCACCACCATCTTCACTGACAGTCAGAGCGCATTGGCAGTTGCGAGGAACCCTGTGTTCCATGCTCGCACTAAGCACATTGAGGTGCATTATCACTATGTCAGGGAGAGGTTCTCTGCTGGGGAGATCAGCTTGGCATATGTGCCCACGCAGGAGAACATTGCAGACCTTTTCACGAAGGCTCTGCCTAGGGAGAAGTTTGAAGCTTTCCGCAAAGCTTTGGGCTTACTTCCTTTTGTGGAGTGATTTCCACATAGCTCGGCACTTCCTTATACATGAGTGCCAGCTCCTTGTTCACCGCATCACTCCCAGGGGGGATTTGTTGATATATTTAGGTAGTGATGTGTGTGAACACTCTAGGACCGCCGAGGCACTTTTTTCCCTCTTTAGGAGGTTTTTTTCCTTCGGCTTGAATATACGCCTATTGCCCTAATGGGCTACTTATCTTTGTACATTCTCTAGTAATACATTCAGTCTTGTGTGTTGTGCTCCAAGCTTCTTCTTCTTCCTTGTGCTGTTCGCGTGCTTCCGCAGACGTCTAACTCCAACATAATCCTATCTCCTCTTTTCAAAGCATCATTTGCCAAATACTGAGAATTGAATTTCTTTATATTCCTTGACAAACAACATTCGATAACTACACCAAGCTTAATTTCACATATTCTTTTTAGCTCACCATAAGCAAGAGTCTTCTCATCCAGTATACATACAAAGATTTGCAGGGTACCAAAACTGCCCCTTGCAGATATCTCCCTGGATGCTCTCGTACATGCAGTAGCTAAGCATCTCTCAAGTTGCGGGCCATCGAGATCTTCCCTCCTACCAAGGTAAGGGGAAACAAAGTTGTGGATGCCATGTTCCTGTCAAGTTCTTGACATCTACCAGATAAAGCAATAATAATATCATCTGCTGACCGAGACACACTTCTATCCAAATTGATAAATGCCCAGGAATCAACGGTTCCATTTTTCAACTAAGCATGACTCATTCATGTTCCATGAGCCAAACTTGGGAACATGTTCTTTCTCTCACGTTTTTTTTTTTTGAGAGGAACAATGTCACAAAACAAGAAGACGGATGTTAGTATCAGAAAAAATAGTTGACATATTTCAATGTTCTTGTGCATGGGAATCTCAAATGTGTCTATGCACAGCCATGTAATGTGGCCCTATATTAATGCATACTTTGGAAATGCATAACCTGAATGGTGCAAAAGACAGGGTTGTGCAAGGAGCACATGGTTGTCGCTCGTCAAGGTTTTTGATGTTACTTGTAGATGTTGATGCCAGCTTTGGTGGAGGTATCCATTAGGTCTCGAACTGATGTAATCCTCCTTATTGGGGTCCATTTTAGAACAACATTTGGCACTATAGAGATCACTTCAGGCGTCTTCCTCTTTGGATGCTTTCTGAACTGTGGTATCGAGTGTGGTTGGCGCTTTGGTTCGGTGGAGGCTACTTGTACTTTTGGCTTCCAAACCCATACCCTTTTTACATGTCTTCCTACTATTGTTAAAGAGGTGATTTGATCTTCTTTCAATCTCTGTATGCAGTTCTTACCCTTTCTCTTTGTGGCTTCTTTGTTGAGACCTTTCGCATGTGGGAGAACATAGGTTGTTGTGGATGTAAGAGCTTCTTAGGTACCCACATTTGTAATCGCCGTAGTTGAGCTGCAGCTAATTTCTTAGGCACCCAAACTTGTCGGACACCTTGTGGTTGAGCTTGTCCAAGCTTCTTCCTTCATCTTCTGGCATGGTTGGCTTGCCTGGATGGGATTTGTGGGGCAAGGCTGGTGGTTGCTCTCCTTTGTGTACCCAGATTTGCTTCATGCTCGAAACTGCTTTCTTGTTGAAGGGTGTCTTTCTATTTGCTATAGCAGTTGTCTTGAATTGTTGTGCTTGCTTCTGAGGTTGAACTACTATGGATGCTTTACATTTCAAAAAAGAAGGAGGGTTTTCTTGCCTTTGCGACTCTCCTTCCATGATTGAGTCCTTCTGGATCATAGAGCTTTTGACACATGTAACGTCTTCTTCTAGATGATTAGTCTTAGAAGAACTAAGAGAATGTGGGACATCTTGATGTGTGAGCATGCAGTTCTCTAATTCTAATGTAATGCATTGTTCCTGTACCCAAACTTGAAGAATTTGACTTCTTAGGTTTAAGTTAATTGCATGGTCATAGATCCAATCATGACCCAAGACAAGTGGTTCTATAAGGTTCTCATCTTGACACACTAGCACTTTGACTTCCATTGGAACATCTTGAAGGTAGATGCGAAGTTCCACCTCGCCCAAACAAGGTTTTTCCACACCTCCTAATCCTATGAGATAAGCTTCTACGGGATTGATGTTCAACTGCAAGTCTTGGCAATAGGACAGTCTAACTACACTACTTGCTGCACCTGAGTCAATCAATGCTTTCACAGTCCTTGCATGCTTTCCTTGTCCTATCTCTATGGTCACAAAGGGACGTTGGTCAATGACTTGAGAAGTAGTTATGCCCGATTTTTGGCACATATCCATGTGATATTTTGGGGCTCTTGAGTTGACATCTAGGCCTAGTCACCTTAACTTATTTCGCCTAATATGCTCTCTGGCTTCTGCCTGTGCTTCCTCTCTCACCCTTAACTCTTCTTCTTTTCGTGTCTTAGCAGTGTTGAGTCTCATTAGCATATCCTCAGTAAGAGGTTCTTGATATAGCTTGACTCTACATCCACTAATATAGTTTGGCAAGATATCTCCTTCTAGAGTGGCCAACTGAACTGCACCGCTAGTGGAAATTCTGTTAATGATCATGGCTCCATATCCTCGTTTTTCCAACTTACAGGCATGTTGTTTTCGTGTATAAACCAACACTAGATCTCCCTCTTTCAGCCCCTTATCCTTGATGTGTGCACCGAAGTATGCCTTTTGCCTTTTCTTTGCAGCATAGATGTCTGCTGCCGCTCATAGCCTCGTCTCACCTAAGCGTTCTAGATCAAAGATCCTAGAGGACAATTCATGTCCATTCCACTCATGTTCTTGTGCTACTTTTAAGGCTGGGATGAGGAAGTCCAAAGATAGCACAACAGTCTGTCCGAAGACCATCTGAAATGGGGTGGTGTTGAGCCCATAAAAGTCATGTTGGTCAAAGTCAATTGCAGTTAAGGTCAAAAGATCAAAGTCAACTGGTCAAAGTCAACAAGGTCAAGGTCAAAGTCAACAGGTGCAAAGTCAAAGTGCTAAAGTGCAGGTGTCAAAGTGCATAGGTAGTGCACAATTAATTGTCCACAAAGGGTAAATTGGAGAAATTGGGTTGCAGGTTGCAGAGGTATTTTCTCTAATTTCCCTAAGGTTCAAAGTGTATTTTAAAGTGTTTTGGAAGGTTCAGGTGAACCCCCCCTTATGTGCAAAAGTGAAGACTTAAAAGGAAATGTGAAGGTATGTGAAGAGGCAGCATACGCACAGGTGAAAGTATGGCCCCCCCATTAAAATTTTTGGTTTTAGTCTCAAGTCACTACAGGACAAAACAGTGAGTCGTTGGCTGCCACTGTGAAGACAATCTTGGGACATCAAAGTGAGCACCAAGATACCATTGCAGTTAGGAGCATACGTGATCGACACACTCAAAAATCAAGGCAAGGTCTATTCTTGGATCAATCTTAGAGTAAGCGAGAGAGGCATAGTCTAAGTGAAGCAAGAAAGAGAAGTGCAAGAGTCACGAGTGTGCGACGCAGAGAAGTGGAAGTGAAGGAGTGCATGGAGAGTGACTAAGGGATTGTGCAGAGAGTGCTAAGCTAGTTCCCCAAGGATCTCAAGGTCTCTTTGCAGTGTGCGCGTGCCGACAGAAGGTATTCATTCCTCCCCCTTAGTGGAAGCTTGGTGCAAGGTGTGCACAAGGATAAGCTTGAAGCAAGTGGAGGTCTGGTGCAAAGGAGGCCGGCGGCAAGAAGACTTTGGGATATTGGGTATTTTGTAATTGAGCACTCTGTGTGATTGTGCACAGAAGTATTGGCTTGTATTTTGCTTCAAACATTGTAATTGTCTTACTGTAATCAATCGGCAGAAGCTTCCAAGGTGTATTTCCTCTTCTGGTCTTTTCCTTTTCTCCTACAAACCCTCAAACTCCTTCTTGTCTAAGAATCCCCCAACAGGTGGCATTGAGTACCGTTTTGTAGGCAACTCAATAAGCCCAAACAGCATGATGAAGTTGTTTGTTCCAATCACAGCGTTTATTATTTACCAGTTTGGTCAAGACATTACATAGGATCTTGTTTGTGCTCTCAGCTTGTCCGTTAGCTTGTGGATGATAGGGGGCATACTTCTTATGTATCACCAAGAATTCTTGGAGAAGATTTTCAATGACTTCATTCAAGAAGTGTGTGCCTCTATCGCTCACTAACTCTATTGGCAGTCCATATCTTGTGAACACATTCTCAAATAAGAACTTAGCTGTTGTTTGAGCATCTTTCTTTGTTGTGGCTTTTACTTCCACCCACTTGGTAAGGTAATCTGTGGCTACCATGATGTACTATGCATGGGAGTTTCTAGCTGGGGGGTTAATAGGACCTATAAAGTCTATACCCCACTTCGAGAATGCACGTCCTCCCATCATGGGCCTCAAAAGCATCTCGTCTTTTCTGATAGGATATTGTGCACGTTGGCAAGTGTCACATTTCTTCACATAGGTATGTGCATCCATATGAAGAGTGGGCCACCAAAGTCCTAAGAATAGAATGGTCTTGATTACTCGATCAGGACCGAAGTGTCCACCTGCAACACCACTGTGTGCACTTTCTAAGACTTTCAAATAGTCAGATTCATGAACGCACAATCGTAGGTAACCATCTTTTCCTCTCCAGTATAGGTTGTCTCCAACTAAGGCATAGTCTTGAGCCTCTTGCTCCATGCTTCTTCTTCTAGATAGACTAGCCTCTTTGGGTAATGTCCCCAATCTCATAAATTCTACCAATGGCGCACTCCAATCTGGTATTAACGATACATGATAAAGAGTAGCATGCACCACTGGGGGTCTCTCTTTGCACCCTGGACAATTCTTAATCCACTCGTGTATTTCATTGTCCATGCTAGGCCAATACACTCCTAAACGTTTCAAATTCTACAATATTCATTGTTTAGAATATTAATTTCCTAGCAATCCTTCATGAGCTTGTTGCAAGCAACTACTATGTCCATCGTCCTCAACACAACAAGCTAATACACCATCAGTATCTTGTTTGTACACTGCTTCCTGCCAATATGTGATATTTTTGTGATTTTACAATTTCTTCTTGTGATGTTTTCACATTGTTATTTGCAAGGCCGAAGGTTAGGACTGGTACCAACTTATTTGCCCATTTAGGAACAACTTCTAAATTGAACAAATAAGCATCAGGTAATTCATCAAACACTCCTTGCGGTGACTCTCCTGAAGTGATGCAAGAAAGGTGATCTGCTCGGAGGTGGGTTTTACCTTTCCTGACAACAAATTGAAAGTCATATTCCATTAGTAAGAGGAACCATCTTACTAAGCGTCCTGTATTGCAAGGTTTATTGACCAAATATAATAAAGCTTGATGATCAGTGCAAAACTTGAACTTGTTGGCCAATAAATAGTGTCTAAATTTCTTCACAGCATATACCATGCCTAAGCCCTCTCGCTCAATGGTGGTATAGTTTCGTTCAGTTGTAGTTAGATGTCTGCTAGCATATGCTATGGGTAAATCTAAATTTCCTTCACATGTGGGTTGTGCTAGCACACATCCTATGGCATGATTGGAGGCATCCACATGGACATGGAATGGTTTATTCCAATCAGGAGTGGTCAATATTGGTGTTGTGCACAAACGTTTCTTCAACTCATTGAAGGAATTTTCACATTCATCATTCCACTCAAAATTTTTCAACAAATCATAAAGAGGTTTAGCTATGATCGCATACATGTGGATAAATCTACAATAATATCCACAATGGCCCATAGAAGCTTGCACCTCTTTAACATTCCTTGGCCTTGGCCACTCTTCTATGGCTCTTACTTTGTCTTCATCTGTTGAGATTCCATTCTTAGAGACAATGTGACCTAAAATTTTACCCTGTCGTACCATGAATACACACTTTTTTGGGTTCAAACAAACTCGATATTCTCTACATTTGTTGAAGATCTATCTGAGCTCAGGGATGTGGTATCGTCTTTGTTGGGAATGAGCACATAAATCATCCACATATACTTCTAAGCTCTTTCGCAAGAACTCTTTGAAGACATGACACATGAGCCTCTAGAATGTTGCAGGTGCATTGGTGAGCCCAAATGGCATCACACGAAATGCAAAGATTCCCCACTCTGTGGCAAAAGCTGTTTTGTGTTGATCTTCTGGGGCAATGGCTACTTGGTTGTAACCTGAAAATCCATCAAGAAAGCTATAAACTTCCTTGCCTACAACACACTCCAATAGATGTTTAGTGATTGGAAGTGGATAACTATCTTGAATTGTAGCGACATTAATTTTCTTAAGGTTAATACACACTCGCAACTTCCCATTCTTCTTGGGCACCACTACAATGGGGGACACCCATTCAGTATGCTCAATCTCATAGATAAATCCAGCCTCAATCAACCTATCAATTTCTTCTTTTATCTTTGCAGCATAAGTTTCATTATATGTGTAGGGCTTTTGTTTGGTGGGCTTGGCACCAGCGATCATGGGAATCATATGAGAGCATATTCTTGGATCGACTCCCTTCACGTCTCTATAGTACCACTCAAACACGTCCCTATGTTCCCTTAATAGAGCTACAAGCTCCATTTCTTCTTTTGTACTTAGGTCATCTCCTATGTATGTACATCATTCTTTGTTTTCTTCAATGGTTACCACAATTTTTTTGTTCTTTTCTTTATTATCATATCATTCTTCTATGATGGCCTCTCTCTTAGGCATTCGTACCAAAATTTTGCGGTCGTCAACTTCATATTTCTTGAAGTTTTCTGGTACTTCAAACAATGATTCCTCCTCTTCTTGTTTCACTGCTTTTCTTTTCTCTTTCTTTTGACTGCTCTCACTTCCATCCTTTGAATTTACCATTTTAATACTTGTGAGAGGTTCTTCTTCTTTATGGGTGAACACACCTATATCTTCTAGATAGTGCTGCTCTGAGTTAAAGCAACTATCCATCACAATGGACTCTAGATTGATGGAGAGTGTTAATCTCCAAAAGAGCAAGCTACTCTTGTATTTAGAGCACCTCTATAACAAGAATAACTAAAACTTTCACCAATTTTAGAAGATCAATACTCAATTGTCAAATTCCTGAACAAACTGTGAAGAAGGAAATTACACAGAAAGTCTGCAGCACATAATTCACTCATTGTCTTATCAAATGTGTAAAGTTTTTTATAAAACTTTGTATGAGGTGTTGCCTATAGATTGCGCACCTTATCCAAGTTAAATCACTCCAAAAGATTTAGTAGATCTTGAGAAATAATCTCAACAACTCACCTATGTCTAAAACTGTTCTTCTGAGAAGTTGATTTAGACACCTATAACTTTTAGCACTTGGTTCTCTCAACTTAGAACGCGTTTTTGCAAATGCTTTTAGCCACAAATAGCTTACCTTCCAACTTAAAGATTGAGTGCTTGCTTGCTCAAATCTTTACACTGTGGAAGGAGAATTGATCAAAACATTCGTATCAAATTTTGCACCTCTTGCAGCTTCTCTTCTTTCATTTACACATGTAAATGTTCCTACACTCAATTCTCTTAGCATTATCACAATTAGAAGCTAAAAATTTGTATAGAGGTCAATCACCTATAGACTTAGACTTGTACAAAAGCATTTCACAAAAGATCTAACACAGAAGGAGAAAACTCAGAAATATCGGGCGCAATATTTTCTTCATTTCTGAGAAATTTACAACTGAGTGATGAGAGAGTCTTAACTCACTTCTAAGATGTCTAATGACTCATACACCTACTGATTACTCTATTCTCATGCTCTCTCATACTTGCCCTGACCTTTTTCATAGTATATATAGACAAAAATTTACAAGCTTATGACTACTGAAAGATATAAGTGAACTATCTCTGAATTAATGTACATATGTGTACACATCTTCATCTTCTGAATGTATTCTTCTTTCATGCTTCACAACTTGAACCTTTTCTTCAATCCTTGACTCCAATTCTTCATCAAAACATCAATTGTTGATTGTCCTGCACCAACAGCTCCCCCTCAATCATCAATTGAGGTTTTCTCTATCTTCTTTATGTCTGCCATGTCTTTGAATCTCTGTAGCTTTGGTCCATGCAAGCTTTTGGTAAGCATATAAGCTATCTGATCTTTTGTTGAAGTATGTATGACTTCAATCTCTTTATCCATCACCTTCTCTCTTAGAAAGTGATACTAAATCTCAATGTGTTTAGTCCTCGCATGAAACACAGGATTAGCAGCTAAGTACAATGAACTCATGTTATCTCCATAAATAGTGTATATACTCTGAATGATGTCAAAACTCTTCATCAGAGTCTTAAGCCATATCACTTCCTTTGCAGCTTCAACCATACCTTTATACTCAGCCTCTGTAGATGATAAAGCAACTGTGTGTTGCTTCTTTGAACACCAAGAGATTAACTTATCTCCCACATAACACAAGTATCCATATGTTGATCTCCTATCATCATGATTACCTGCCCAATATGCATCACTATATATCTTGATGTTTGTATCTGATGTAAAACCATAATACAAACCCTCTTTGAGTGTACCCTTAATGTACCTCAACACTCTTTGACCTGCAATCCAATGTTCTTTCCTAGGACAATGCATAGATTGAGACAAAACTCCAACTGCATATGACAAGTCAGGTCTAGTTAATGTAGCATAGATTAGAATACCAACCAAACTCTGATATAGTTTCATATCCTTGAATTCTTCTCCACCATATCTGCTCAATTTGTGACTCACCTCCATTGGAGTAGGTGCTACCCTGCAATCATTCATCTTAAACTTGATTAACAAGTTTTTCAAATACCTTTCTTGAGTTACATACACTCCATGTTGAGTGTATGAGATCTCCATGCCCAAGAAGTATGACAAGTCTCCCAAATCATTGATCTTGAATTCTTTCTCCATTTTCTTCTTTAGGATTTGAATGCCTTTCTCACATGTACCTGTAAGAATTATATCATCAACATATATGCACATGTAAATGAACCCATCATCACTTGCTTTAACAAGCAAGCTACTATCTGCCTTAGATACTTGAAATCCAAGTTCTTTCAAGAACTTCACAAGTCTATAATTCCATGCCCTTGGGGCCTGCTTCAAACCATACAAGGCTCTCTTGAGCTTACACACATGATCTAGATACCTTCCATCTCTGAATCCTTGAGGTTGCTCCATGAAAACATCATCTGAAATGTAACCATTTAAAAAAGCATTCTTCACATCTAATTGACATAATTTCCAACCTTTACATGCAGCAATAGCTATGAGTGTCCTGATGGTTGTCATCTTTGCCACAGGACTATAAGTTTCATCATAATCAATGCCATATGTATGAGCAAACCCTTTCATAGTAAGTCTAGCTTTGTACCTAGACACACTTCCATCTGCAAACCTCTTTGTCTTCTAGACCCATTTGCATCCAATGATCTTCTGACTATTTGGTTTAGGAACCAAATCCCATGTCTGATTCTCCATTAATGCATCATATTCTTCCTGCATAGCTTTCTCCCAATTTTCCTTATCTTTTGCCTCTTCATATGTAGAAGGGTCTTCATCTGCCTTTATCATGTAAGCATAATCTTTGGTAGCCAAAAAAGAAGTGCCATAACTATACCTTGTAGGTTGCCACTTGTGTCTTGATGACCTTCTGAGTTCTCCACTCCTTGAGGTTTCTGGTTCATCACACTCAGGATCAAATCTTGGCATTTCTTCAACTTCAACCTGCACTTCATTATTCTCCTCTTCATCAAATATCTGAACCTTTGATTTACCTTTCTTTTGACTCACAACTTTTTCATCACCTGTGTTAATATTGATTGTACCTGCATACCAAGTACTTTGCTCATCAAATGTAACATCCTTTGATACAAGAAATTGTTTTGTGGATGGACTCCACAACCTATATCCCATCTGCTTATCATCATAACCAATGAATACATATTTTTCAGCTTTAGGTTCCAATTTGTGCCTTAATTGTGATGGCACATATGCATATGCCAAGCACCCAAATACTTTGCAATGATCTAGAGTAGGTCTCTTACCCCACCATGCCTCATATGGTGTCATACCCTGCAAAGCTTTACATGGTAACCTATTGACCAAATAAGTAGCTCTATTTACAGCCTCAGTCCACAAATAATTAGGGCAATTTTTCTCCTTCATCATTGACCTTGCAAACTCAACAAGAGTTCTATTTCTTCTCTCTGCTACACCATTTTGTTGAGGAGAGTACCTGCAAGTAATTCTCCTTTTTATACCTGCATTCCACAAGCAATCACTGAACTCATTAGAGAAATACTCTTCCCCTCCATTTGACCTTAGTCTCTTCAACTTATGACCTATAATTCTCTCTGCATACACATGATAATGTTTGAATGTATTGAATACTTCTGACTTATCTTTGATCACATAGATAGTGATCCATCTGGTAGCATCATCGACATAAATCACATAATACCTTGAACCATTGATACTGAAATCCTTTGATGGTCCCCACACATCTATGTGTACCAACTCAAGCTTCTTTGAATACATAAAACTATGCTTGGAATAAGATTACTTATGAGCCTTACCTAATTGACATGCCTCACATCTGTATGTCATATGTTGACCTGCAACATTAGGCAATCCAAGCACTGAACCATTGTTAATCATATCTTTGATACCTCTTTCATTGAAGTGTCCAAGCCTCTTGTGCCAAAGATCTAACTCAGAGATCTTATGTCCTCCATAAGTGAACAAGGCATGACCAACATTACCTTGGATCTTCAATGTGAACAATCTTCCTTCTTTCTTCCCTGAAACAATTTGTTTATACCCATTGCTAGGGTCTTCCACAAACACTCCTTCATTAGTGAATCTAACTTCATAACCGTTTTCAACAATTTGTCCTACACTTATTAGATTCTTAGGAATTGTAGGAACATACAAGACCTTACTCAAGAGGGTGCTACCATCCTTAGCCTTCATTGATCCAATTGACTTCACATTGTGCTTTGTATTGTCACCTGTTTGAACAACATGATTAGATACCTTATTCTCCAAATCAGTCATCAATGCTATGTTGCCACTTAGGTGATTGCTACCTTCATGCTTCAAAACTTGAACCTTTTCTTCAATCCTTGACTCCAATAATTCATCAAAACATCAATTGTTGATTGTCCTGCACCAACATAGATCATCGTCATTCTCTTCTTCTTCTATGACATCACTAGGGTCACATTCTTCTAGCAAGGGCTGACACATGAACACTGAAATATCATAACCCTCCTCATCACAATGAGGTGTCCATTGTTCTTCATTGACTGCAATGTCCATGGTAGCTAAGATTTCTGCCCAACCATGAGGCTCAAATTCCTCATCTGGAAAGATCATCAGTGTATAGGCTAGGTCTTTAATTGGTCTATCTCCTCAAGAAGTTCCTTCTTCTCTTGCCTTTAAGCGTTTTTTCCTCTTCCTCCGCTACCTTGCACATCCACAAATGAGTATCTTAATGCAACCAAGATGGGTTAGGAGAACTTCCAGAATGCATAGAGATTGAATCTTCTTTTGCTCAGTGGATAGGATTCCAATGTAGGGGTGGTACATCTCTGAAGGTGTAATCCTTCAAATTAACCTTGGTGGTGACCCCTAAGTGTTGTAAGTACAAGGAGTTGGTTCCCCAATCCTGTACTATTTGCAATTGTCGTAGGAAGGGTCTTCCTAGAATCATCTCATAGACATTATTTTTCTCAAAGTCACATATAGCAAAGGTGTGTTCAAACTCTACACCACACGTGGTTAGAGTTATCCCTTCGAGCAATCCTAGAGGTCTTTCAAAATGACCATCTACCATTTGAAGCTTCATTCTAGTTGGTCTTAATGCGGGTTTGCCCCATTGCTTCCACAAGGAGGTGGTCGCAATAGCAACACCAGCACCTGAATCTATGATTGCTTTGGTTGTGTAACCTTGGTAGGTGATTGGAAGATAAGTATTACCTTCTTCACCCTCACACATGTCTCCTGTTTTGTCTAGAGGTATCCCTGGTACTTTCTGCTTAGAGCCTCCTTTTGGCATATTGGAATCAAGTTTTGGAACCTGATCCTTCACATGGTTCCATAGCTCAGGTTTTGCTTTGAGCAGCTCTTCTACAGTGAGATGACACTGAACCTTAGTGTTCTTCATGACATCAGTGTTCCTTGGGACCACTGAGTCTTCATGTCTTACCAGTATCGTGGGAGCTCTAATCTGAAGAGATTCAGATTCCCAAGGGCGAGTGAATTGTGGCAGCTCTTCTAAAGTATTAGATTCAAAATCTAATCTTTCGTCTTCTTGTTGTTCTGCTTCATCTCCGTAAATAGATCATGTCCAAGCCTTCTGGGGTTGGATCTGCCAGAACAGACCCTGGTTGCGGTCTATTTACAATGGGTGGTGGGGTGGGATGAGGTGGAGTAGATGGAGTTTGGGCATGCGAGGGGCTTTGAGATGCAACATCATCTATTTTTGTTTTCACTTCCTTCAGGCTTTCTTCCAATTCTGATGACTTTCTATTCCACTTGTGATTGGCCTTCTCTCTAGTATCCTTCCATGTTCTTGTTTTCCTCTAACTAGGTTCTTCCGATTCACTCGACTCCGATTGCTTTGTTGGTTTATCCTGTTTTAAGGCTTGTGCTCTAGTGACAGCTTGTATAGGAGCCACATTACTGCTACTTGAACTTGAATCCGCCACTAAGCCTGCCACATTGATGGGTGTAATCTTGGGTACACTAGAGGGGTTTCTTGGACAATCTCTCGGGAGATGGTCTTTGCCACAATCAAGACAAAAAGCTTGTATTGTGATAGCCTGTCCTTGACTGAGAGATGGTGGGTGGGGACAATCACGAAGGAAATGGTCACCTTGACATCTGAAACAAGGTCCTCTAGGGGCTTGTGGTCTTACTTGTTTCAATTGGGGCCTAGGGTTAGCATTTGTGTACATGACATTGGAGTATTCAGGCTCCCAATTTCGTTCCATATGTGGTGCCTCATATTGATACGGGTAAATCTCACTATGTTCAGATGACTCTGTGTAATAAGCATGTGGACTACCTTCATGGGAATAGTCTGAACTATGAGCATGAGAGTCATTCTCTGAGATCAGTGGGGTCACTGGCACCAATGCTCTATTAAGGTTCTCTTCTGCCACTACATACTTAACTGGAATTACATTGGAAGGTGTTGGTGGTTTGTTTCCTAGGACTGGTTGTGGCCTATATGATGCTTGATACTGTTGTTGTGGTCGATAATATGGCTGTTGGTATTGGTTCTGATACCTACCTTGTTGGTAAGGTTGCTGATAATTCTATCTAACAGCCTGTCTATTGTATGGACAATCTTGAGCCGTATGGTTCGTGTATTTTCTCTCAATAGTGCAATATGGAGCATTCCTTTCTCTCATGTTTTGGTTGTGCAATGGGCATACATTAGCCATGTGATCGCCTCCGCAAGTATAACACCGATTCAATGAGGTGATTCTTGGTATTTGTCTATTTTGAACTCCTAGCTTCTTGGCAACTTGCTCTGCTATTTCATCTAGCTCAATGGGGGCTCTAGAGGTATGACTAGTAGAATTGCCAGAGTCTTTATAGAGTTTGGATAGTCCTAACTCCTCACCCAAGTTGTCTTCTATGTCAATGCAGGTCCGCACACACTCTTCTATGAATCTAGGCTCTTTCAAGTACACATATGATCTTAACTTGGTGCTTAGTAAGCCATCTAAGAACAAGGCTACTTGTTTGGGAGGTGTGGGCAACTCTAGAACAGGGCATCTTTCTAAGTAATGTCTGAACCTTCTTCCTGCTAGTCGCACTATTTCTTGGGATGTCTTCTTGAAGCTGTGGATCAAGGATGATGTGTTATGCCTGATACCACTCTTGGAAAATTCTACAATGAATTCGTCTAGCAGTTGACCTATATCACGATAGTTGCGGCTACTCAGTGGTTGAAACCAAGCTAAGGCAGTGCCCTTAAGAGTCAAACCAAATGCCTCATACTGGGCGAACAAATCCTCAACCTGTTCAGCTCTTAACACTTATTTGAACTCGACCACATGATCATAAGGATCTCTTGTCCCGTCACAATAATTTTTCATTGCGTTGATCACTTGAGTGGTTCTAAGGGTTCTTGTATGCTCTTGGGGTCTAGGCAATGGAAAATCATGTTCATCTCTTTGTTGCCTATGTGCTTGATATCTCTCTCTTTTAGGTCTTTCATTTTCAGCTCCTGATCTATTCCTACCCACAGGGTGTGCAAAACTTACCTCAGGTCTCTCTCTAGTTCTTTCTCTCTGGGCTTCATGAGCTTTGGATGATCCTACTCCTTGGAGGCCATGGGACACATTGGATCTTGGTGGAGGGAAAATCAATTCACTCTTCCACGTATATGCATGTCTATCATGTTCTGTTACCAAGAACATTTTCTCTGATGTGTTATCCAGGTAGACAACTTTGCCTGGTATCTCTGGATCCTTGAACTCGTAGATGATGACTATGCCCAATTGGCTAGGTTGATCTGGCTTGAATCTCCAAAATGCTTCCTCTATTTCTCTATTCAAGAATAGTTCTATGCTTTTGTTATCTTGAGGGATCCAATCTGGAGTGATCACTCTGGTCAAAACTGACTTACCTCTAGGAGTTTGGGATCCTTGTCCTATTTCCTTGTTCTAGGTCTCCTATCTCATTCTCAAGAATGAAATTTCCAAACTCATCAGTCCTATCTGGTATGTTGGTGACCACATACATGGTTCCTTCCTTATCAATGTATGAACCTTCTTCAAACTTGACTACTGAGTGTTCAAGTCCAAAGGGTTGATCTGGATTTTTGAGTTGGACCACTGATCGCCTTAGGCCGTCCTCATAGATGCGAGCACCTAATCAGTTGATCCGAATATATTCCAACTGTGTCTTATAGGGACCTTCTAGTGTTTGTAAATAGGCAGTGCCTGAGTTACCTATAGATTTCCCCATGCTAAAAGACATTTCTGAATCACTTGTGTCTGAACTTTGTACGTAAGGATAACCACTTAGTTGTTGTGCCCAAGACTTAGCTGTATGGTTGAAACTAGCCTCAGAAGATCTAATGCTTTGTTTATCCTTGCCTAGGTGTCTACCAGATCTCAAGTTCATAAGCTTTGGTTAAGGGTCCAAAATTTCCCCTTGGTATGGTTCAAAATCCTTTGGAGTCCCCTTGGTTCCCTAGTCCCATCTGAGGGTCAACTTCAAATTGGTATGATTCGAAACGAGCTTTCCAACGAGCTATAGAGCTCAAAAAATGGACTTTGGATGAAAAAGTTATGTCAAATCAGGCTCCTGGGGGTCAAAACAGGCAAACAGGACCTTTTGGAAAAAATCACGATTTTGTGTGAAAATCGCGATTTTGTGAAATCATGAGAATCGTGATGCTGTGAAATCAAGAGAATTGCGATGCTATCAACTCAAGAGAATCCCGATGCTGTGAAATCAAGAAAATCAGGATGCTGTGAACTCAAGAGAATCGCGATGCTGTTAACTCAAGAGAATCGTGATGTTGTGAACTCAAGAGAATCGCGATGCTGTGAACTCAAGAGAATTGCGATGCTGTGAACTCAAGAGAATCACGATGATGTGAAATCAAGATAATCGCGATGTTGTGCATCTATGATAATCGCGATTCTGAAGACTAAACAATCGTGATGTTGTGAGACAATCGTGATGTTGTGAGACAATCACGATGCTGAGTCAAGCTTGAAAATCGTGTTTTTTAAAATCGCAATTTTGTACCTTAGTGAAAATTGTGTTTTTTTGAAAATCGTGATTGCCAACAGAGAAATTTGTTTTTGAAAATTGCGATTGCCAATAGAGAATCGTGTTTTTTGAAAATCGTGATTGCCAACAGAGAATCGTGTTTTTTGAAAATCGCGATTGCCAACAAAGAATGGTGTTTTTTTGAAAATCGCGATTTTGGCTGAGAATCGTTTTTTTACTCAGAATCGTATTTTTTGAGAATCGCCAAGAAAAATCACTCTTCTGAGGGTGACCAGAGAATCGTGTTTTTGAAAAACTTAGAGAATCGTGATTCTGAGCACAACTAGAGAATCGTGATTCTGAGAATGACCTCAAAAGCGTGTTTCCTTTAGAGAGCTTTTAGGCGGGAAATAGAAAATCGTGATTTTCAGAAAAAATTGAATTTTTTATAGAATCGTGTTTTTTGGTGGGAACTTCAAATTTCTGAGCGCCGAGCAATGGCGAGCTCTGTATGTGCAGAAAATCGTGAAAAAACATAGGCGCTTGCTCTCCCTTGCACTTCCTAACTCCTTCCCACACAATAATGCATGAAAGATGGTATGAAAATGGTGAAAATGCACTAAAAAACAAGAAATTTCTATGAACAAGAAGATGGAGATGGTGATGATGATGAAGATGAAGAAGAAAAATTAGAAAATGAACAAAAATGACAGTTTTTTTTACCTTCCAATGTCACAAATCTACGATCTTACCATCACAATGCTTGTCCTCGAAGCTCTCTCCCCGGCAACGACGCCAAAATTTGGTGTAGCTCAAGCGTAAGCACCACCTCCTTTACTTGTCAATCCACGGAGACGTGAGGACCGGTATGAAGACCACGAGCAAGTGAAGGCACAAGTGCATGAGTGAAAGCACACAAACATGCACACACATACACACACATGCGCACAAGGTAAGATCAAAGAGACGAACAATGGAAAGCTTCGATTGCAAAAGAGTTCTCTTACAAAAGCTCTATTCTCTAACAAGCTAACCTCAAAAATGAGCTCTCTAGCTCTTTTTATAGTTTTTGGACTAGTTTTGGCCCTGTCGAGACCTAGTGTCTGGCCTAGTTGAAAATTAGGTTCTAGGGCTTATTTGAGGGCTCAAACAAAGTCTAAAAATTATGAAAATTGGTAGGATGATAGTTCTAATACTCTTCAAACTCAAGGACTCCTTGGTTTGAACAAAATGGAGTTAGAAAAATAGAAAATGGTATTTACAATGGGTTTTAATGATGAAAATCACTATTTTTGTAGGGGATTCTTCTGAAAATTTGACATACACTTCTTGGAGCTCCCTACTTGCTCTCTCTTCTTCTATGTCCACTTCTTTGATGTGCTTCCATGTTTTATGCTTGACCTTGAGTTCCAACACCTAGCTTAACAAACAATCCTCACACTATTTTGGTTATCCAAATTGTTCAAGTGGATATGTGGATTCTTATGGCCATAACTACGGTGAAGTTTATACTGTATTACGCGAATGTCCCACAACCAAAAAAGGCTCCACCTCAGTTCATATCTATTCAACCAAGGGATCTACGCTATAGGTGCAATGGGAACCACTTCATTAGAGACTTTCCACATGTGAAATTTCCTTAATTGAAGCTCATGCCACCTAATAAGTCCTTCTTTAATGATTCAAGGGAGATGCATCTACACAAATATTGCCCTCAATTTTGGATAGGAGCAAACCAACACCTATAAATATAGTGATGAAGCTTCCCTCTAGTTCTAGCACTAAAGAGGAGAAAGTGAAGGAAGCATCCTTGCAATCAATCACTAGACCCCAAGCCAAAGCGCAAAAGAAAGATAAAGGAAAAGAAAGTACTTGATGAAATTAGTTTCAAGAGTGAAAAAGATGAGCCAGCCAATGACTCTAAACCCATGAAAGGGACTTCAAACACTCAAAGAGGTAGGAAAGCCAAGAAATGGGGAAAGGGAGTGACAAAACTTGAGGATTCCTCAAGGCCAAGCAAGATGACTTGACCAAGAACTAAGGGAAACGCCTCAAAAAGCAAGATCATCTTACTCAATTGAAGATTCAACATAAAATTTTGAGAACATAAAAGCAGTGCACCAACACTATCACATTCATTCTCACACTCTTACCCACCATCCTATCCATACCCTTACAAAAAATCCATGGCCTTAGCCATGGATCAGTCCTTGCTCACCATCTAACCTCCAAGTTGGAAGGATTATTGGGAGCCCATTATGAGAGCCTTAAAGCAAGACCATCAAAGGGGCATCATGATAAATGCTACCCAAGGGGGACCTCGAAAAGGAATAATTAGTCATATATCAATAGACGATTGAGGGCCTAATCTTGTTCTTCCCACAAGAATACATGAATAACGTTTTCAAAAGGTGGTGCAATCCCATTTGGAGGTATCCAACATGAACCAACCTCAGAAACCAGCCCCTAAACCCCAAGTGACTATGGTAGAAACAAAACATGTCCCAACATACAGTGTGTGTGTATGTGCCCATGTGTATGCTTATCTTTCTCTTATTGTAGATGTGTGTGCTTCTATCTCATCCCATAGGTCTTCATACCTATCGATTGGTTGCTTTGTTGATACAACATTCTTCTTATTGTGTATGCTCTTGGACTATGACAACAGGAGTATTACAATGCATGAGTTGTTCTTTCAAAAATTAAAGCCCAATGAAAGAGTAGATCAATGATAGAAGCTCCACAAAAAAAAGGTTATAATCCAAGAAGATAAGCTAAAAAGAAAGTTTATGCACATGCATGAATAGGAGGAGAGGCTTGAGCTAATTTCACATAAAAGCAATGAAAAACACATATGAATGAGCTACGTTCCACCTAGAGATTCAAAGAAAACATTGGCTTGAGCTAATTTCACATAAAAAACACATATGAATGAGTTACATTCCACCTCAAGATTGAAAGGAACATTTGGCCTATGCTAATATAGTAAGATATGAGAGTAGAACAAGCTTCTCTCTTTGCTAAAAGTTTTTCTAGCTCTCCTTAGTGTGAATTCCAAGTAACATGGACACAAAACTCTTTTTGTGCCTATGAACAAGCTTCTCCCTTTGAAAAAAGTTTTTGTAGCTATGCCTAGTGTGAATTGTGAAGAGAGATGGTGGATGCAATCCAAAGATGAGTAGGTGCCGCTACAACCAGCTTCACACCAGCCAACTGAGACTTCAGAGTTGATTAGTAGACCCTTTGAGCTTCCTAAATCCACCAAAATATCAGCCAAGTACTTTGGAACATGTATCCCAAAAGTTTAAGTCAAGACAGGCTAGTTGCGAAATGACTAGCTCCCAAAACTTGCTATTTTTGGACATACACCTGTTGGAAAAAATGAACAGTGCTCTCAACCTGGAAGGAATTAGAAAAATTCCTTTTGGGCATAGCAAATATACTTAGCAAGCTTCCTATTCCAAGTTAAAACACTTCAAATGATGGACTGAGCACTGAGAACAAGTTTCATCAAGTTCTGGAACATTCCCACAATTCTCGGGGCTCTGCAGAGATAGACCAGTAAGCAGTAAAATGCAGATATCTCCAAAAGTATAAATCCAATGACCTTGAAAATTTATAGGTAGAAACTAGACAGTGAGAGCTATCCAACGCACTTTAAAACACTGAAAAAGGTTCAGTAAAACTCGAGATATGACCTTCTGAAGTTACTGCTCTGAGTGAGTATAGCAAAGAACAAAACAGAGAGGTAGATGATAATAAATGTATAGATTCACATATGATTACAACCACATTGGCAATGAATCTTTGCACAATGGGAGTAGAATGATAGAGCTATGGAGTAAGCTCTTCAATCTCTACAAAATGACATGAAGTGGTCACGTACAAGGCTTGCTAATCGCCTCTTCCTTCTTGCTCCTTTTATAGCAATTCTTGGAGGGAGTTTTGAATTCGAATTCGAATGGCTCCACCTAAAAGTGATCCCCAAAGTTAGGAGAGATTCCCTCAGCTCAAAAATTCGTGATTTTGGTAGTTGGAGCCACGAATTTGCTTTTACATCATGGATGAGGTAAGCCATCCTTTTACTTTTTTCTTTTTCCATTTACAAGAGATAAAATGTACTCTTTTACAAGAGGTGTTCACATGACTACTCATGTGACTTACAAATGAGGATAATATCAAGCATATCAAGCATGTAGGCTTGGGCAAAATGCACCAACAGCTCCCCCTCAAGCCTAACATGCTTGGCCTCCAAATAAGTCTTCAATTGTCCTTGATTTCCTGCAAACCAATCATCAACTTGAATCTACTTAATTTCGTACCATCAAGAGCTTTCGTCAACATGTCTGCACATTGCATATCTGTAGAGACGTAGGATAGTTGAATATCCTTGCTCATTAGCTTCTCCCTTACATAATGGTAGTGGACTTCAATATGCTTGGTTCTAGCATGGTATACCGGATTAGCTGCTAGATGTAGTGAGCTTGTGTTGTCACCAAAAATGTGAGGTGTTGAAGAATGAAGTCCAAGATCTGTGTACAAAGATTTTAACCACATGATTTCTTGAGTTGCATTAGCCAAACCTCTATATTCAGCTTCAGTAGAAGATAATGCCACGGTTGGTTGCTTCTTCGATGACCAAGAAATGATTTTTGAACCTGCAAATGATATATACCCTGATGTGCTTCTTCTATCATCTTTAGATCCGGCCCAATCTGCATCTGAGTAGACCTTTAGCTCAATATCTGAAGTATATGAATAGAACAAACCTTCATTCATGGTCCCCTTTAGGTACTTGAGGACTCGCTTGGCCGCTTCCATATGTGGTCTTCTCGGCTTATGCATAAACTGACTCAATATGCTAACACTATAGCATATATCCACCCTTGTGAGTGTTGCATAGTTCAAACTTCCAACCAAGCTTTGATAGCTTGTGATGTCTTCAATTGGCTCTCCTTCATAAGCACTAAGCTTATGATTTTGCTCCATAGGTGTACCTGCACACTTGGTATTTTCCATCTTGAACTTGACGAGCATGTCATGGACATACTTCCTTTGTGTGATGTATATACCTGAATCTGTGTAGATCAACTCCAATCCAAGAAAATAAGTGAGTGGTCCGAGGTCACTTATTTTGAACTCCTCCTTCATTTGACTCTTTACCTGTTTGATTCCTTCAAGATCATTGCCTGTGATAATAATATCATCAACATACACACATAAATAGATCACTTCAGATCCATTCCTCTTTATGAACAAAGAGGTATCCGCCTTGCTAGCTTTGAATCCTTGGTCCTGCAAATAAGTAACCAATCTGAAATTCCAAGCTCTTGGAGCTTGCTTCAATCCATACAAAGCTTTCTTTAGTTTGCATACATAGTTAGGATGATGTGCATCCTCATATCCAGGAGGTTGTGCCATATACACTTCCTCAGAAATCCATCCATTCAAGAAGGCATTCTTTACATCAAGTTGATAAAGATTCCAATTTCTAGATGCAGCAAGACTTATGAGAACCCTAATTGTAGGCATCTTTGCAACAGGAGAGAAAGTCTCCTCATAATCAATACCATGGGTTTGAGCAAACCCTTTAGCAACTAACCTTGCTTTGTGTCTATTTATACTTCCATCTGGATTCTTCTTGATTTTGTATATCCATCGAGATCCGATTATCTTCATAGATGGCTTGTTAGGTACAAGCTCCCAAGTGTCATTCTCCTTCAAGGCTTCCATTTCTTCATCCATTGCATCTCTCCAAGCTTTCTTGCTTTGTGCTTCTTCGAATGTGGTAGGTTCTTCATTGGTTGAATCCTTTGCAATGTAGATTGAGTGCTTGGTGACCAAAGAAGTATCATAACCAAACCTCTCTGGTTTCTTCTTCTCCCTCGAAGACCTTCTAAGTGGTTGATGTGAGCTCTCGGGTCCATATGTAGCATCCTGCATCTTTGCTTTACCTTTGTTCTTCCATAGCTTTAGTCTTTCCAAGTCTTCTAGGTCAATCTCCGAATCACTTTCTTCAATCTGCTTTGGCTCCTTTGGTTGAAGTGAGGGAAAGTCTTCATCCAAGTCATACGGCAGCTTCACTTTCCTGTCATCATCAAACCATGATTTGTTTTCATCAAAAATTACATCTCTACTCACAGAAAATCCTTTATTGGTTGGATTGTACAATCTATATCCTTTTTGGTTTTGATCATAACCAATGAATACACACTTCTCTGCCTTGGGATCCAATTTCCCTCTTACTTGAGAAGGAATGTGAGCATAGGCTAAGCATCCAAAGATTTTACAATGCTCTAGACTAGGTCTTCTTCCATTCCACACTTCATATGGAGTGGTTCCATCTAGTGACTTAGATGGAAGTCTATTTATGAGATATGTGGCTGTCGACACAGCCTCTGCCCATAGGTAGTTCGGCAATCCCTTTTCATTGAGCATGGACCTTGCAGCTTCGACAATAGCTCTGTTCCTCCTCTCTGCTACACCATTGAGTTCGGGTGTATACCTTGTAGTGACTTCCCTTTTAATGCCTCTTTCATGCAAGAAGGCATCAAATTCAAAAGAGAAGTATTCTCCTCCACCATCTGATCTGAGTCGTTTCAAAGTCCTACCTGTTTGGTTTTCAACAAGAGCAATATACTTCTTAAAGCAATTAAACACTTCATCCTTGTGCTTCATGAAAAACAGAATGGTCCACCTGCTACAATCATCTATGAAAGACACATAATATCTTGAGCCTGATATAGATGGCTCCTTACTTGGACCCCACACATCCGTGTGCACTAGATCCAAAGGATTTTGATACATATATCCTTTCTTATTGAAAGGTTGTCTATGAGCCTTGCCGAGTTGACAAGCTTCACACTTATAAATCATGTGTTGCCTTGTGATATTAGGCAAACCAAGTACACTTTGGTCCCTGCAAATCTGTTTGAGTGTCCTCTCACCAATGTGAGCAAGCCTTTTGTGCCATATCTCCAACTCTGTTAGAGTTTGAGATCCATAGCTAAACAAAGCTATGTTCTTTGTATCTTCCACTTCAAAAGTGAAAAGCCTTCCTGTCTTTTCTCCTTTGGCAATCCTTCGAAAGCCTTGCCTTGGGTCTTCAACATATGCTCCAAATCGATTGAATCTAACCTGCAATCCTTTTTCAACAATCTGTCCAACACTTATTAAATTTTTGGTAATTGTAGGGACATACAAGACTTTGCTTAAGAGGTTCATATTCCCATCTGATGTCTTCACATTACCTATCTTCTCCACTGAGTGCTTTGTGTCATCTCCTGTCTGCACTTCATGCTTGTTATGAGGATCTTCCAAATCAGAAAGTAAAGCCACATTTCCTGCTACATGGTTCGAGCATCCCGAATCAATGTAAAATATGTGATCATCATCCTTACCCTTCTTCGTTGATAGATTCATAATCAATAATGAATCTTCTTGACTTTGGTCCTCTGCATAGTTATTGTAATCTCTTCTTCCTCTATGGCCACTTTGATAGTTGTTGTTGTTGTTGTAATTGTTGTTGTAGTAGTTGTTGTTGTAGCCTCCATTGTACCTGCCTCTATTTGATCCATAGCCACCTCTATTGAATCCTCTTCCTCTTGAGTTCCTCGGGTTCCTGAAACATTCTTCAGTAGTATGGTTAGATAAGCCACATATGTTGCAAGGTTGAGATGATTGGAATCTCCCCCTGCCTTGCTTTCCACTTCTGCCTCTTCCTCTAGCTCGTCCTCTACCTGCAAAGTTTGCTTGGAAAGAGCTTCCTTCATCTTCATTCTTTCTATTCTTTGACTTGTCCTTGACCTTAGCTTTATCAGAATATAAGGCAGAAGTTTGATTACCTCTTGAGGACTCACCACCTTTGCTAATCTTTGCTTCATGAGTGAAGAGTTGGCCCATGAGTGTGTTGAGGTCGGGTACATGCATATCCATGTATAAATCCATGGCTGTTGTGAATGACTCCCACTTGTCGTCTGCTTTGATTCCATTCATGATTTGTCTTATGATTTGCTCCTCTTCAATTACCTCTCCAATGCTTCCAAGTTGGTCGGAAATCTCCTTCATCTTTGTGACATAATCAGTCACATTTTGCTTCGGGCTTTTCTTCATTGTTGTGAACTCCATCCACAATTGGTTCTTCCTTGCTCGAGTGTTGGAAGAGAAGAAAGAAGCAAGTGCATTCCAGGTTTCTCTTGATGTCTTGCATCCCTTGACATGAGGTAAAAGAAAATCAGAGATTGAGTTTAGAATATAGGACCTTGCAAGTGCATCCTTCGAACACCAATTCAAAAGTCCTTCCACTTCTTCATGTGATGGTTGCCCTTTGTTCCTCATGGTTGGCATTGCTTCATCTCCGGATATGAATCCATATAGATTCCTCCCTTGAAGGTAAGCCTCCATCCTTAGAGACCATGCCGGATAGTTGTTTCGATCCAATTTGTCAATTGTTGATGGAAATCCATCTCCCATGTTGCTTGACTATGCTCTGATACCACTGTGAAGAGAGATGGTGGATGCAATCCAAAGATGAGTAGGTGCCGCTACAACCAGCTTCACACCAGCCAACTGAGACTTCAGAGTTGATTAGTAGACCCTTTGAGCTTCCTAAATCCACCAAAATATCAGCCAAGTACTTTGGAACATGTATCCCAAAAGTTTAAGTCAAGACAGGCTAGTTGCGAAATGACTAGCTCCCAAAACTTGCTATTTTTGGACATACACCTGTTGGAAAAAATGAACAGTGCTCTCAACCTGGAAGGAATTAGAAAAATTCCTTTTGGGCATAGCAAATAGACTTAGCAAGCTTCCTATTCCAAGTTAAAACACTTCAAATGATGGACTGAGCACTGAGAACAAGTTTCATCAAGTTCTGGAACATTCCCACAATTCTCGGGGCTCTGCAGAGATAGACCAGTAAGCAGTAAAATGCAGATATCTCCAAAAGTATAAATCCAATGACCTTGAAAATTTATAAGTAGAAACTAGACAGTGAGAGCTATCCAACGCACTTTAAAACACTGAAAAAGGTTCAGTAAAACTCGAGATATGACCTTCTGAAGTTACTGCTCTGAGTGAGTATAGCAAAGAACAAAACAGAGAGGTAGATGATAATAAATGTATAGATTCACATATGATTACAACCACATTGGCAATGAATCTTTGCACAATGGGAGTAGAATGATAGAGCTATGGAGTAAGCTCTTCAATCTCTACAAAATGACATGAAGTGGTCACGTACAAGGCTTGCTAATCGCCTCTTCCTTCTTGCTCCTTTTATAGCAATTCTTGGAGGGAGTTTTGAATTCGAATTCGAATGGCTCCACCTAAAAGTGATCCCCAAAGTTAGGAGAGATTCCCTCAGCTCAAAAATTCGTGATTTTGGTAGTTGGAGCCACGAATTTGCTTTTACATCATGGATGAGGTAAGCCATCCTTTTACTTTTTTCTTTTTCCATTTACAAGAGATAAAATGTACTCTTTTACAAGAGGTGTTCACATGACTACTCATGTGACTTACAAATGAGGATAATATCAAGCATATCAAGCATGTAGGCTTGGGCAAAATGCACCAACATGAATGCCATGTACTCCCTTGAGGGAGAAGATCTAGATACAAGAAATAACTATACAAGATCTCATCCTATGAGATTACAAGAGGACAAAGCTAGATATCCAAGAATTAGACTAGACAAGACTAGAATAGGGAACAAGACAAGAACTGGAACTGGAACTTGGAGAGTAGTTACTTGGCATTCATGACTCCTTGAGCTCCCAAGACTAGTATTGGCAAGACTATGTATGTGGCCAACTTCTCCTTATATATGTTTTCAAGGGTGGTTCATCAAAGGTGGTTACAAATTGGTGATGTCGTCGATGATGTCATCAATTCAAAACATGATCTCTAGATGCCAAAATCAAGCAAGAAGATAGTTGATCTTAGGGTTTTGTCATAGTTTTGGACACAATGGAAGCATTGGTTTCTCCAAATTCTAAACCAATAATGAGATATAGAATTCACATGGAATCTGAGGTTCAGGATGGTTTCCTTTGTCCGTGACATCACTTCCCCCTCAAGCGATGAGTTCCACGAGGAGTGGCCATGATCTCTGGTCTCATATTCATTGAATTTCTCTTATGAAACTCTCAAACCTTGATTGGTGCTCTGTGAAGGTTCTCCACAGGTTCCCAAGTGCAATCACTAATGTCATACCCTTTCCAATGAACAAGGTACTCCACTCTTCCTTGGGATATTCTTGAATCTAGGACATGCTTGACTTTGAATTCTTCATGATCATCAATCTTGATACATGGTGAAGGACTAGGTCTCTCCTCCCTCAATGGTGAAATTTTATATGGTTCCAACATAGATACATGGAAAAATATATGTATTCTCATGGTACTTGGTAACTGGGGCTTGAAAGTGACTGGATTAATCTTGGCCAAGATGGTGAATGGAACAAATCTCTGATGGTCTAGCTTTGGACAAGGCCTCAAAGTCTCCAAATTATTTCTAAGTAACCACACTTTATCCCCAATGTGATAAGATGTATCTTGAACACGATGCTGGTCTGCATAATAGTTATATTGTTCTTGAGCTCTATGGATCTCTTCCTTGAGTTCTTTGTGAATATCCATGAGATACTAAGCCTTATCTTTGGCATTTCGGTTCTTGACATGATTTTAGAGTTGTATATCCATCCTTGGATGTTGTCCATAATTTACAAAAAAGGGAATTTGCTTAGTAGATGTATGAACACTATTGTTATATGCAAACTTTGCAAAGGGTAAAAGCTCAAAACAATTATTTTAATGATAGTTGATGGTGCAACGGAGATATTGTTCTAGGACTTGATTCACCTGTTTTGTTTGTCCATTATCCTATGGATGATTGATTGTAGATAGTTTGAGTTGAACACCAAGGAGCTTGCAAAGACTGTTCCAAAGATGGATATGAACTGAGGACCTCGATCACTAACAATATCATCAGGCAATCCATGAAGCTTAAAGATGTATCTCAAAAAAATTCTAGCGGTGGTTGCACCTGTGGTTGCCTTGGTAGATGGAATGAAATGTGGCATCTTTGTAAATATATCCACTATAACAAGAATGGCATCATACTTAACTAACTTTCGTAGATCTATGATGAAATCCATAGATAATGAAGACCATGGTCTTTCTGGAATAGGTAAAGGTTGCAAGAGCCCATGAGGTTTATGTCACGGTACCTTAGATCTATTGCAAGTGTCACAAATTTGAATATATCCTTTGAATTCCTTCCACATTTGAGGCCACCAAAAATCCCTTCATATGAGTTCTATTGCTTTATTCGCTCCAAAATGTCATGCTGCAAGGTTTTCATGGCATTGTTGAAGTACTTGGATCCTGGTCTTTCTTGGAGGGACATATAATAGGTTCTTATAGAATAGTAACCCATCGTTTTGTTGATATATTTTAGGTAGTGATGTGTGTGAACACACTAGGACCGCTGGGGCACTTTTTTCCCTCTTTAGGAGGTCTTTTCCCCATGGCTTGTATATATGCCTATTGCCTTAACAGGTTACTTATCTTTGTACATTCTAGTGGTAATACATTCAGTATTGTGTGTTGTACTCCAAGCTTCTTCTTCTTCCTTGTGTTGTTTGCGTGCTTGCATAGACCTCAAACTCCAACAATTGGTATCATAGTAGGTTGCCGCTTCATCTAGGGAATCATTGACACCCCTCTAGTCACAGTCCCAAAATCGCACAAAATTTGGTGAGCATACTCAAGCTGATTAGCATATCAAAACTGCTTCATCTTGTGTGCCGAAATCGCGATTTGAGCTCATTTTGGCCTCCCAATGCACTATCATCATGCTTTTGCAGGCTATTTCATCTTTTTGTGCCAAAGATATACACATGTTTTAGTTCACCAATATAATCGGCTCAAAGTTTGCTATAGGTTTAGCAGAACTTGACATGGTAGTTCTATTCAACTTTTTAAGATACAATCAATTTTCCACATCAAGGTATTTTGGTCAGTGGCCATGGATGAAAGCAGTGATGTATTCCGTATGTTGGTTGTTGAGGGTAAGTTGGAGGGTACGAATTACCCATTATGGGCTTATATGATGCACCGTGTATTGGTCACAAAGGACTATGGAATATTGTGGAGGGTGTTGAAAAACATCCTATTACACCCGTAAATATAGGTACTGAAGTTGATGTAGATGGCATCAAAGATAGTGATATTGTTGATATATTTAGGTAGTGATGTGTGGACACTCTAGGACCGTCGAGTAATTTTTTTCCCTCTTTAGGAGGTTTTTTTTCCCCGGCTTGTATATACGCCTATTGCCTTGATGGGCTACTTATCTTTGTACATTATCTAGTAATACATTCAGTATTGTGTGTTGTGTTCCAAGCTTCTTCTTCTTCCTTGTGCTGTTCGCATGCTTCCACAGATGTCTAAGTCTAACAATTGGTATCAGAGCAGGTCGTCGCTTCATCTAGGGCGCCGTCAACACTCCTCCGTTTGCAGTCTCAAAATCACACAAATTTTGGTGAGCATATTCAGCGTGTTTTCGAGATCAAAACAACTTCGTTTGGTGGTGCCGAAATTGCGATCTGAGCTCATTTCGGCCTCCGAATGCACTATCACAGGGCTTTTGCAAGCTATTTTGTCTTTTTGTGCCAAAGGTATATACCAGTTTTTGTTTGCCAATATAAGCATCTCAAAGTTTGCTACAGGTCTAGCAGAATTTGTATGGGCAGTTCTGTTCAACTTTTTGAGATATAGTCAATTTTTTGTATCAAGGTATTTTAGTCACCGGCCATGGCTGAAAGCAATGATGTATTCCGTATGTTGGCTGTTGAGGATAAGTTAGATGGTACCAACTACCCATTATGGGCTTATATGATGCGACATGTGTTGGTTGCAAAAGGACTATGGAACATTGTGCAGGGTGTCGAAAAATGTTCTATCACACCTGAAACTGTTACAACTGCAGGTACTGATGCTGATGCAGAAGGTGTCAAAGATGATGGTATTCTGCATATTCCTATTCGTGCTGCGGTTTTTGCTGCACCTACTGCAGAGCAGATTTGTTGGGATGGCAGAGATGCCCAAGCACATGCATTGATAGCTTTGTCTATCAAACGTGCCATTATTCCTCACATTCGTGTTGATATATTTAGGTAGTGATGTGTGTGAACACATTAGGACTGTCGGGGCACTTTTTTTCCTCTTTAGGAGGTTTTTTTCCCCAGACTTGTATATATGCCTATTGCCCTAATGGGATACTTATCTTTGTACATTCTCTAGTAATAAATTGAGCATTGTGTGTTGTGTTCTAAGCTTCTTCTTCTTCCTTGTGCTGTTCGCGTGCTTCCGCAGACGTCTAACTCCAACAATTGGTATCAGAGCAGGTTGTCGCTTCATCTAGGGCACCGTCGACACTCCTCCATTTGCAATCTCAGATTCGCACAAACTTTGGTGAGCATACTCAGGGTGTTTCAAAGCTTGTGCAGGCTATTTTTTCTTTTTGTGCCAAAGGTATATACCAGTTTCTGTTCACCATTATAAGCATCTCGAAGTCTGCTACAGGTCTAGCAGAATTTGTCTTGGTAGTTCTGTTCAAATTTTTGAGATACAGTCAATTTTTTGCATCAAGGTATTTTAGTCACCGGCCATGGCTGAAAGCAGTGATGTATTCCGTATGTTGGCTTTTGAGGATAAGTTGGATGGTACCAACTACCCGTTATGGGCTTATATGATGCGACATGTATTGGTTGCAAAAGGACTATGGAACATTGTGTAGGGTGTTGAAAAACGTCCTATCACACCTGCAACTGTTACAATTGTAGGTACAAAAGCTGATGTAGAGGGTGTCGAAGATGATGATATTCTGCATACTCTTGTTCGAGCTACGGTTTCTGCTGCACCTACTGTAGAGCAGATGTTGGTGCAGGACAATCACCAATTGATGTTTTGACATGGAAATGAAGTCAAGGATTTGAGAAGAGAACAAGTTATGAAGCATGAAAGAAGGACACATTTAGAATTTGGAAGATGTGTAAAATATGTACATTATGTCAGAGATAGTTCACTTATATCTTTGAGTAGTCATAAGCTTGTAAATTTTTGTCTATATATATACTTGGAAAATGTCGGGACAAGTATGAGAAAATGTAGAGCATGAGAGTAGAGTATAATTATAAGTTATTAGACACTCATGAAGAGGTTAGAATAGCTCTCTCATCCAGATGTAATTTTTGTCAGAAATGAAGAGAAGTTGCACCCGATGTTTCTGTGCATTCTCCTTCTGTGCTTGATCATTTCAAGAATCCTTTTGTATATGTCTAAGTCCATAGTTAATGATTCTATGGTTAAAGTTTGAGAGCCTAATTGTAAACAAGCTGTGAGAATTATGAGTAGGAACTTTCATATGTAAATGAGTGTTCACAATTTTTTGAAACAGGTGCATTTTCGATGGTCAATGATTTGATCATTTCTCACTGCACAGATTAAAGTTTTGCATGAGTGAGGACTCAAAATCTAAGTTGAGAGGTAAGCCATCTATGGCTAAAAAGCATTTGCTTAAATCGTTCTAGTTTTGGAGAACCATGTCTTAGAAGTTGCAGGTGTCAAAGTCGACTATACAGAGAAATAGTTTCAGACATAGGTAGATTGTTTGAATCATTTCTCATAATCTACTCAAGCTTTTAAAGTGTTTTAACTTGGAGGAGGTGCACAATCTCTAGGCAAAACATTCTACAAACTTTTATAAAAAACTTTACATGAATGATTAGTCAATGAGTGATTAAGGTGCAACAGACTTTTTTGAGAAATGACTTTCTTCACAGTTAGCTAATTTCTTGATAATTTGGTGCTTGTCTTCCAAAATTGGTTGGAATTTAAAGTTATTCTTGATATAGAGGTGTTCTAACATCAAGGATAGCTTGTTCTTTTGGAGATTAACACTCTCCATGAGCAGATTCGCTAGGATGGTAGAGATGCCGAGGCACATGCATTGATAGCTCTGTCTATCAAACCTACCATTATTCCTCACATTCGCTCTTGCAGAACCGCTAAGGATGCTTGGGATATACTTACCACATTGTACCAAGCTAGGAATGAGGCTCGTGTTGCTTACCTCCAAAAACAGTTGGAGAGTGAGCACATGAATGAAGGTGATTCTATGGATAATTTCCTAACAAAGATCAAAGACTTGAAGGAACAATTGATATCTGCTAATGAGGTTTTACCAGATAGCTCACTTGCGCAGACCATTTTGAATGGTCTTCTTGATTCATATCAGAGTTTTGCTTTTACTCTTTGGTTGATGATGAATGGCAATCCAAATGCCTTGTCATTTGAGGGATTAGTCTCCGTTCTGTTGCAGGAAGATCAATCCACGCAGAACAGGTCCATTATGTGAGTTGCAGATCAAGCTTTCTTGGCTAGCTAGAAGGGCAAAGGAAAATGGAGCTCTTCAATCAGTAAGCAGAAATCTGCTAATTCTGCATATTCAAAGAAGGAAGATAAAGATGAGAAGAAATCAGAAAAGCAGAAATTGTTCTGTAAGTACTACAAAGGGAATGATCATATCATAAAGAACTGTCCAAAACTGGCTGCTAAAGAGGCAAAGACGAAAGAGGCTGGAATGGTTGTTGCAGAGGCCTCTACACCAAAAACACAGTCTGTTAATCTTGTGCAGGAGGAAGAATGGGTGTTTACTACTATCTGCAGTTTTGACCCATCTTCTCATGAGCAGTGCATGTCTGCAGTAGACTCAGATGTTTGGTATTTTGACAGTGGGGCGACCAAACATATTACCTCGCAGCATAATTTCTTCTCTTCACTCGAGCCTGCCCCTACAGGGAATACTGTTACATGCACCAAAAACTCCTCTTATCCTGTTATGGGAGTTGGTAAGATCATTTTGACTACTGTTGATGGTAGTTCTTTCACTTTTTCAGATGCTTTATTTGTGCCAGGGATCAAGAAGAACCTGTTATCAGCTTCTGCATTAGCCAAGATTGGCTTGGTTGTGAAATTTGTTGGTGACAGGTGTACAGTTCATGATCTCTCAAATGGTGATGTAATTATTGCTTCTGGCACTTTATGTCGTGGGTTGTATAAGCTCATAGACTATGAAAGATCTATAAATGATTTGGCATGTGCAGTAAATGATTCTCAGGCTATGTCAGATGCAAAGCTTTGGCATGCACGTTTGGTCATCTGAATTTTGCTAGTTTGCTACGCCTGCAAAAATCTGAAATGGTATTCTCTTTGCCCAAACTTGAGGCACCTGGAAAACATGTTTGTGAAGGCTGTATTTTGAGCAAAATGCAATGTTCGTCCTTTCCAAAAGATGGTTCAGTTTGGGCTACTCAGAAATTGCAGCTTGTACATAGTGATGTTTGTGGTCCTATGCAGACACCTTCTTTTGAGAGTTATCTTTACTTCATGACTTTCATCGATTATTTTTCCAGGCATGCATGGGTATATCCATTGAAGAAAAAGTCCGAAGTGTTCATGTGCTTCAAACAGTTTTTGGTTTTGGCTGAAAATCTATCTGCATGTAAAATGGGCACCCTCCGTTCTGATCGAGGGGGAAATATATGTCTTGTTATTTTAATGCATTTCTGGCTGAACGTGGGATAAAACACCAGTGTACAGTGCCATATACACCTCAACAGAATGGAGTTATTGAACAAAAGAACAGGTCACTCATGGAGATGGCGAGATGTATGGTCAAGAGTCAGACTCTACCACATAGTTTCTGGCTTTAGGCTATCATGTGTGCAGCATATGTACTAAACAGGTGTCCCACTAAAGCGTTGCAGTCTATCACTCCATATGAGGCTTGGCATGATCGCAAGCCATCTGTTTCTCATCTGCGTGTTTTTGGTTGTTTGGCATATGCATTAGTGGTTGAACAACATCGCAAAAAATTAGATGATAAAGCAGTAAAATGTATTTTTGTTGGGTAGAGTTCTGAAAGTAAAGGCTATCGTCTGTATCATCCATAGACTAAATGCATTCTGGTTAGCCGTGATATTGTTTTTGTGGAAGATGCTATTCAACCATTGCTCTTATGTACTAAGGAGACATCTGTTAGCTCCAAAGACATGTATAATACTTTGCTTGCTCTTTTTACAGGTGGACACTCTAGTGCCGGTCCTAATGAGGCAACTTCTCAGCCTTTGCAGGTTTCATATGATGATGCAGATAATTCCATTTCTGATGCAGATGTACATGATGCACTTATTGATGAGAGAGCTGACATTGAGCAGGGAAGAAGTGTACCAAAATGGCTGGTGCAAACCTTGCGTGACAGCAAATTAGATGCGCCTCTATCATATCGTACTCGTTCAGGCTCTCATAGTGCCTCTTTTGCATTAGATTGCTATGATATGGCTGCGTCTAGTCTCTGTGATGCGAATGAGCCTGTTTCATTCGATGAAGCACAAAATTCAGAAAATTGGATGGCTGCTATGCAATCTGAACATGATGCTATAATGGATAATGGTACTTGGTCTTTATGTGACTTGCCTCCTGGCAAGAAGGCCATTGGCACTAAGTGGGTATACAAGCTGAAGCATAAACCGGATGGTACAGTTGACAGGTATAAGGCTAGGCTTGTTGCAAAGGGTTATGCACAAGAAAGAGGCATTGATTTTGATGAGACCTTTGCACCTACATGCCGTATGACTACTATTCGGAGCAAGTGTGTCTTGAGAAAAATCCTGTGTATCAACCACCATACCTAGAGGGATCAAAATCAAGGGACATCTGGAATTGTTTGCAATAGAGACAGGGAACATAATTGATGACTAAACTACATGCATGAAAGTGACCTGTCTGTCATTTGAATTTAAGTCTTGAGCTAATTTTGGGACTTTCACAGGTCCATTGAGAGCAATTGAGAGCATCCAAAGCAAGGATTTCTTGCAAGCTTGAGAACCAGATTCTTGAGCATCATAAAGCAAAGGAACGACAAGAAAGGTCGGAATATTCTCAACTCTCTCTGTCAATTCCTAGCTTAGGCTAAGAACGACTAGTGATAGGAGTAGGCAAGGGCGGTGATAGGCATTTATCAAGTCGAAGACTACCTAAATACTCAAGTTCAAGCTAACTACAGAATCTTTGTACGGTCAAGAACTTTAAAGGAAAAGAACTTAACGTGGAACGATGAACTTCAAGTGCGGAAATACACTCAAGTATACCTGACGACGTGATATCGAACAAGATCATAAGCACGATAATCAACATAAAAAGGAATCAAGTAACTGATACGGAAAAAACTCAGCAACGAGGTTGTACTGTGGCAAAGAGTGGGCTACTTAAATAGGCATATGAACCTTAGATCGGGACGACATCTAAGAGAGAGACAAAGTCTTAGATCTTCAGAGGCTAGCGTTAATCATACTGCAAGGTCTTGGGCCTAGCAGTTGAGCCACCACTCGCATTACCCTAGCTCTGAGACTAGTGAATCAGAGATGTCTCAAGGTATGGACAGACCTACAGGAAGTTCAAGAGTGCCATATCTGTATAGGGTGGAAGGCCCCTACAAGACGCAGTTGGAATACATTAGGACCAACCGATTAGGTGCTAGCATCTATGAGGACGGCCTAGGAAGATCTGTGGTCCAGATTAAAAACCCGAACCAATCCATTGGACTGGAACGCCCAGCTGTCAAGTTTGAAAATGGAGCATACCTGGACAAAGAAGGAACCATATACGTAGTCACCAGTCACCCTGATAGGACAGATGAATTCGGAAATGTGATCCCAGAAACGGACATAGGTGACCTAGAGCAAGGAAACATGGGTATGGAACCTAGAACCCCTCGAGGCAAATCAGTTCTCACTAGGATTATCACACCAGAGTGGCTTCCCCAGGATAATAAGAACATAGATCTGCTCTTAAACCAAGAGACCGATGAGGCTTTTTGGAGGTATAAATCTGATAGGCCAAGTGATGTAGGGTCAATCCTGATCTATGAGTTCAAAGATCCTGATAGCCCAGGCAGAGTGACCTACTTAGATCACGCTTCAGAGAGGATCTTTGTGGTTACAAAACATGACAGGCATGCTTACACTTGGAAGGGTGAATTCGTTTTCCCCCAACCAAGATCAAATGTGTCCCATGGTCACCATGGAGCTGGAACCTCCCAGGCTCATGGAGCTCTAAGAGACAGAAGTAGAGATAGGCCAGAGGTAAGCTTTGCCAACCCAGGGGGCAGAGAAAGAACGAGAACGGAAACAAATAGAGTAGAACCTGAGGTACTTAGAGCTCCCAGGAATCAAAGAAATACAGATGAGTTCCCTCTACCACGACCTAGAGAGCACACAAGGACTTTGAGACCGACTCAGCTAGTCAAGTCCATGAAGAACTACTTTGACCGCACTGGAGATCCATACGATCACGTGGCTGAGTTTAGGCAAGTCTTGAGAGCTGAACAAGTGGAAGATTTGTTTACACAATACAATGCCTTTGGTCTAACCCTTAGGAACACCACCTTGACATGGTTTTAGCCACTAAACGAGAGGCAGTTCAGGAGCATAGACCAACTTCTGGAGGCATTCATTATTGAATTCTCTAAAAGTGGCATAAGACATAACACTTCCTCGCTAATTCACAGCTTCAAGCAAACCCCTCAAGAAACCGTGAGACTTGCCGGAAGAAGATTTAGGCAGTACCTAGAGAGATGCCCTGTTCCTGAGTTACCCACACCAGCTAAGCAAGTGGCTTTATTCTTGGATGGATTGCTAAGTACAAAATTGAGATCATATGTGTACTTGAAGGACCCTAGGACCATAGAAGAATGTGTACGCATGTGCATTGACATTGAGGATAACCTAGGGGAAGAACTAGAGCTTTCTAAAATCTACAAAGACTCAGATAGTGCCTCTAGCCTCTCTTCCACTCAATCCACATCTATTGAGGAATTAGCAGAGAAAGTAGCTCAGAAATTAGGTGTCACGAGCAAACAAATCCCAAGATTTGCCCCCTGTGAAAAGATGTTATACTTGTGGAGGTGACCATATGGCAAATGCATGTCCCATTATGGCTCAACCCCAAGTAAATCCTAGTAGCTAGTATTGCACCATAGAGCGAAGATACACAAATCACTCAGCACAAGACTACCCGTACAATAAGCAAGCGGTTAGGCAAACCTACCCTCAGCCATACCCTCAACAAGGCAGATACCAGAGTCAATTCCCACCACAACAGTATACTAGGCCTCAGCAAAATTACCAGCCGCAATATCAGGCCCAACTGAGACCCCAGCCAGTGCTAGCACAACAACCACCTGCTCCTACTAATGTGATTCCAGTAAAGTATGTTGCTGCAGAAGAAAACCTGAATAGAGCTATAATACCAGTAACACCATTAATTTCAGAAAGTGATCCCAGTGACCATAGCTTTGATTCCACACATGTCGATAGTCCACAAGCCTACTACATGCAGTCTCCTGAACATGGTGAGTCCTACTATAGTGAAGAGCCAAATGAACCTAGTTGGGAGTCAGACTACACAAACGTCATGTTTGCAAATCCCAACCCTAGACCTCAACCTAGGCAAGTAAGACCCCCATTCCCTAGAGGACCATGCTACAGATGTCAGGGAGATCACCTCATTCATGATTGCCCCATGCCTGCACCTACACAACCCCAATCAGTGACGATCCAGGGCTTTGCCAAGAATGTGGAAAGGAGCATCTCTTACGAGACTGCCCTAAGAATCCTAATAATATGTCGAAGATCACTCCTATCAATGTCGTAGGTTTAGTTGTAGACTCCACAAGAAGTGTAACGTCCACTACACCAATGCAAGTGGTCACTAGAGCCCAAGCCTTACAACAGAACCCAGGCGTAGGCCAGGAAAAGAGCCCAAATGTTAGTGAAACGGAGAGTACAACCAAGAAAAGGACTAGAGCTTGGAGAGATAGTCGTGAAAGAATGAAAAGGCAATGGGCAAAGAAACTGAGTGAACTTGAGGAAAGCCTAAGAGAAACGAAAGCTAGGATAACCGAACTCACATCTCAAACTCCCTCTCACACCACCTCACCTCCACCATTCCTAACCCCATCCAACCCGCCACCGTCCAACCCACCTCACACAATTCCACCACCCCCTAGAGTAGGATCAATCCTAGCAGATCCCACTCCCGAGGACCTAAACATGATGCTTAAAGCATATCAGGCCAGAATCCAAGACGGGCCAAACGTAACTGATCATGGAAAATGCTACCCTAGAGCAGAATTAGAGCTTGAACGAACTAAAATTTGTGCTAAGATGGTGGAGTTGGCTCAAACCATGTTTGAAGCCAGCCGCCTCTTTAACATATCTAGTTCAGCTAAGACGCAGTTGCCCTTTGAAGGACTGTTAGAAAGAATAGAGAGGCTAATTGCACAATCAGAAAAGGAACCCGCCTCTCAACATAAGGACAAGGCATGTGAAAGAGCAGGTCTTCCTGCCCAAGAAGCCTATGTGCCTAACTCTAGGGAGTCAGACACATCATCCTCCATGAATCGGTTCACACTAGAATTCCTACGAGAGATTCAAGAAGACAAATGGGCAAACGAAAGTGAAGTCCCTCCTCCCATTGAACTTGTGGATGATGCACACGACCAATTCCCACAAGACATCCCATCCATTTATGAGGAGCAAGAGAGCACCCAATCCCAGGAAAGATTAGACTTTGAGTCTAACTCTCTACAAGAATTACCCCAGTTCACAGGCCCATGGGAAGCTAAGTCTAATTGTATGAGAGCACCCACGGTCATGGTACGAAATGAGGACTCAGTCATACCTAGGAACACAGAGGTAGTGAAAAACACTAAAGTACAGTGCAACCTCACCTTAGAAGAGCTACTCAAAGTAAGGCCAGAGCTATGGAAACATGTAGCCAAACAAGTACCAGAGATAGCAAAACCTCGTTCCCAGGTAGGATCCCAGAGAACAGTGCCAGAAATACCATTGGACAAGATAGGAGACATGAGTGAGGGCGAAGAGGGAAACACATATCTTCCTATCACCCATCAAGGATACACCACCAAGGCCATTCTAGACTCAGGCGCAGGTGTTGCAATTGCTACCACTTCCCTATGGAAGCGTTGGGGCAAGCCAGCACTCAGGCCCACGAGGATGAAATTGCAAATGGCCGATGGTCATCTAGAGAGACCCTTAGGGCTGTTAGAAGGAGTAACTCACACCACGTGTGGTGTCGAGTTCGAGCATACATTTGCTATATGTGATTTTAGCAAAAATCATGCCTATGAAATGATCTTGGGAAGACCCTTTATGCGACAGTTGCAAGTGGTACAGGACTAGGGATCCAATTCTTTGTACTTGCAACACTTAGGTGTCACGACCAAAGTGAATCTCAAAGATTACTCTCATAGAGATGTCCCTCCTATCCAATGGAATCCCATCCATAGAGCCAAAGATGATACAGAATCGGTGCATTCCATAGGATCAGGATCCTCATGGATGCATGAAGACACCCACTTATGGATGTGCAAAGTAGCAGTAGAAGAAGAGAAGAGAGAAAAGGCCAGAGATATAGGTTCAAAAGAAACACATAGATCAATTCAAGACCCAGCCTATGCACCTGTCTTTCCTGACAAGGAATTTGAACCCCACGGCTGGGCAGAAATCCTAGCAACAATGGATGTAGCCATCAATGAAGAACAATGGACACCTCACTGTGATGAAGATGGCTATGACATTTCAGTCTTCTCCATAGATCCAATCAAGGGAGAGGCAGTGTTAGAAGAGTGTGAACCTAGCCCTGATGCATTTGAGGATGCTAGTGACTCCGATCTAGAGTCAATCATTATGGACCCACCCTTTGCATCAAATGAAGAATACTTCTATGAAGTAGAATTTCAACCCCAGAAGCATGGAGAGCTTACAAATGATGTAAGACTAGCCACACATGTGACCCCGAAGAAGGAAGGAAAGGAAAGAAAGAAGAGAGAAGTCACACCAGAAGAGGAAGAATCTTTGTTTGAGGTCCCGGAAAATTTTAAGAAGTATGAGATAGATGACAGGAGAGTCATGATCAGAATGCCTAAATGAGAGGCACAATCAGGAGAGGCCTATGATAACAAAGAAACCACCAAGAAAATAGTGGTAGCCCTAGAAGAAGGATAGGAGAGATGTACTTATATAGGACATGACCTGACGGAAGAAGAAGAGCGTGAACTGATAGCCTTGCTAAGAGAATACAGAGATGTATTCGCTTGGAGTTACGAGGATTTGAAAGGCGTGGACCCCGACATATGCTCACACACTATCCCCATGAGCTCGGATGCCAAACCTTCTAAGCAAAATCCATACACATATAATGACAATTATGCTGCTAAGATCAAAGAGGAGATAGATAGACTGGTTGAAGCTGGATTCATCTATGAAATTGAGCACACTGAGTGGGTATCCCCCATCGTAGTGGTGCCCAAGAAAAATGGAAAGTTGCGTGTATGCATCAACTTAAAGAAGGTCAATGCAGCCACAATTCGAGATAACTATCCGCTTCCTATCACAGAGCATCTGTTAGAAAGACTAGCAGGCAAGGAAGTGTACAACTTCCTTGATGGATTTTTGGGCTACAATCAAGTAGCCATAGCTCCAGAAGATCAGCATAAGACGGCTTTTGCATGGAGTGGGGCATATTTGCCTTTCGGGTAATGCCATTCGGGCTTACTAATGTACCTGCTACCTTTCAAAGATTGATGTGTCACGTATTTAAAGAGTTCTTGAGGAAGAATTTGGAAGTCTATGTTGATGATCTTTGCGCTCATTCCAACATTAGACAGACCCATATACCTGAACTCAGATAGATCTTTGATAAATGCAGAGTAACGCAAAGATGAGATGCCACTGAAACCTATGATGGGTGGACGTGCATTCTCTAAGTGGGGAATAGACTTTGTAGGTCCTATTAATCCCCCAGCTAAGGGTTCACATGCTGAGTATATCATTGTGGCCACTGACTATCTAACTAAGTGGGTAGAGGTAAAAGCCACAACAAAGAACGATGCACAAACAACAGCTAAGTTCCTATTTGAGAATGTGTTCACCAGGTATGGATTACCTATAGAGCTAGTCAGTGATAGAGGGACTCACTTCTTGAATGAAGTTATTGAAAATCTACTCCAAGAATTCTTGGTAGTACATAAGAAGTCTGCCCCCTATCACCCCCAAGCTAATGGCCAGGCAGAGAGCACAAATAAGATCTTATGCAATGTACTGACGAAATTAGTAAATAATAAACACTCTGATTGGGACAAACAGCTACAACACGCTGTTTGGGCATACCGAGTGGCCTATAAGACGGTACTCCAAGCCACACCCTTTCAGATGGTGTTCGATCAGAATGCGGTGCTACCCTTGGACTTTTTGATACCTACATTGAAAGTAGCACAAGAGCATGACTAGACAGGCCATGAACTCTCCTCTCGAATCTTTGACCTTGAACGTCTAGGTGAGACACGATTGAGAGCTGCAACAAGAATCTATGCAGCAAAGAAGAGGCAAAAGGCATATTTTGATACACATGTGAAGGATAAAGGCTTGAAAGCAGGAGACCTAGTCCTAGTCTACACATTGAAGCAGCATGCACGAAAATTAGAGAAAAGAGGCTATGGACCTATGATCATTAATAAGATCTCAACAAGTGGAGCAGTGCAACTAGCCACATTAGAAGGGGATATTCTCCCAAGCTACATAAGCGGATGCCGAGTCAAGTTATATCAGGAACCTCTGACGGAAGAGATGCTAAGTCGACTCAACATTGCTAAGAAACGCAAAGAAGAAGAAAAACGAATTCACGAAGAAGCTCAAGCAGAAGCATTGGAACGCATCCGGAGAATGAAGTTGAGAAGACAGGGTAGAGAGCAACCTAGGACAAATGCATATGCAGATCAAGGATATCATGTGGCTATGTGTGCAGTTTCAGATATCAGCTCTCATAGGATAATTGATCGACGTCCTTTTATAACCTTAGAGATAGGACAAGGAAAGGATGCAAGAACTGTAAGAGCCTTGATTGACTCAGGTGCAGCCACTAGTGCTGTTAAATTTTTGTACTGTCAAAAGTTGAAATTAACCATCAATCCTATAGAAGCATATCTCATAGGATTGGGAGGTGTGGAAACCCCTTGCATGGGCAAGGTGGAACTTCCCCTCTATATTCAAGACGAAGCAATGACACTCAAAGTACTAGTGTGTCAAGATGAGGACCTCACTGAGCCTCTTGTCTTGGGTCAGGACTGGATCTATGATCATGCAGTCAACCTAAACCTAAGAAGTGGACTTCTTCAGGTATGGGTAAATCATAGTCGAATTACAGTTGAATTGGAAAATGAGGCACTCAAGGAACTAAGGAAAGCACGAACTCCTGGTCCTTCCAGGGGTGCACATGAAGTTGCCAATACTATTCTTGTCCAAAACTGTATGATGCAAAACGAGGATTGTCTCAACAACGGAGTCAAGGATAAGACGACACTCCCTCCTTTCCCAAAGACCAGAGGGATGCAGCAACCAAAGGCAGATCAAATACAGGAGGCGCAGCGCACAACCTATACTGGAGGCCAGAAAAACGTGCGAAGCAGAATGTCTCAACCGTCGAAACGAGTGTGGATGCAGAAAGGCGAACACCCTGTTGCGACCAGGCCAACCCCACGGCCAAAACCTCTTATTAGTAGTCAACAACACGACACTAAGAAGAAGTCTTTCATAAATTCTTTTGCGAAAGTAAAGTCTATTTGGGTACCCAAGAAGTCGATGAAGGCCAGCCCACAATCACAACAAATCTGGGTGCCTAAGGCTTGCTTGCGGGCTCAAATAGCTACACCAAGGCCACACCCTGTACAACATGTTTCACTCACTCGAGCATCTGATGCCCAGTCTTACACATCATGCACGGACACATATTCTTCCATGCACACAAGTAGAATCACTCGTAAATGGGCCCCGAAAAAGCCTCATTTCCAAGTAGACACTCCTAACAAACTCTCCAGAGTCTCCACAAAGTCAAGATCAAAACCCATCCATTGCATGTGGCAACCTAAAACTTGTAATAAACCCCCGGACCCCAGTTGTAAATCCATGCCCACCTACTAACTACGTCACTCTCACACTACATCATTCCACCTAGCTCCTAGGTCTACCCAATCCCTAACTACACACACAAGCACCGAGCACTTAATAACCTCCTAATCTCTCCCGAACCTTATGTTAATGTTGTAATGGGGACAAAAACGGTTCTATCTTGTCCTTTACAATGTTAACACATGTTTCTATATTCTCACAGAATCAGGAGGCAAGAAGTAACATGGCAGATACGGCAGGAACTAGCTCCCAGGCAGGCACCATCCCCCAAGTCGTGGACATTGAAAGTCTTCCCGTTGAGGAGGAATTGAAGGAACGCCCAGTGGCATTGAGGGCATTACATGCCATACCGGTTCAGAATCCTCCACAGGGGCACACAATTCCGGTCAGCAAAAACTCACATTGGTTCAGTGATGTGGCAGGAGCCCTGGGTGAAGGCACTTACATGTGGGAGGCCGAGATAGAATTCAATGGGCGCTGGGGCAGATATCACTTTTTCACCAGGGAATTTGAGAGACTGCAGAATAATGGATTGAAACCTATATGGAAGAAGGCGGGACTCTACGATTACTTCAAATTCCAATTGCCAAAGCTCGATTTTCTAAGGTGCTCTTATTTGATTAGCACCCTCACTCCGAGCAAAGACAAAAAGGGATACAGCTCCTTTGTCCTCCCATCTCTCACAAGGGGCAATGAACTGAAGCGTTTCAGGTTGACTATCAATTTGGTAAGGGAAGCTCTAGACATGAAAGGTATGCACATTCCTACGGAGAAAGAGACTATGGTCCCCAACAATATGAAGAACAAGAATCTGACGAAATTAAAGGACATGGTGGCAATGACACCTACAATTGCCATTCACTTACGAATGGTCATGCAACATTTTGCATTTCCCGCTCAAGAGAGGTTCACAATGCCACCTAAGAAGATATGGGTTAGTCTATACTTGGCTGATGCCTTTGATTTGACAATCAACATGCCCCACTTATCAACCAAATCCACTTGGCTCATCAAAGGTGGTATAAGAAACAAAATTCTGTACTGTATGGATGTTGTGCCCTCACCAGGATTGTGTATAGATGTCTGGTGTATGATGTGCCAGTGCAAAGGGCACTCATTTGGACCAGGGTACAGGAGTTTCAACGCAGATTGTGCACCGTAGGGCCACCCTCCAAGAAAATGAGAGGCGCCATTCAGATGCCCTATGCACAAGCCCGCGGTGCGACACTGACACTAGAGACAACACCACAACTCCCAAGGCGGGTACAACCCTTTACTATCAGATTACCAAGACACAGCACTGAGGGACCAAATCTAGTGTTTCCACCTGTACCAACCGACCTAGAGTTCCCTCACGGATTCACTTTAGAAGACCTGACTGATGAGGAGCTAGCCAGAATCATCGAAGCTGTGAACGCGGAAGTTGAGGCAGAGCAAGCTAGTGGACAACAAACTGCTACAGACCAACCTCATCCCAAACAACCAGACGTCGTCGAAGTGGAGGGTGAAGAAGAAGAAGAACAAGAGGAGGAACATGATGGACAATCTGAGGAAGAAGAGCAGGAATATGATCAGGAAGCTCTGCAGGTACTTGAAGGTGCTCCAGCTTATAAGAAGGCATTGAAAAAGCTTTATGATACCATGAACAGAGTTCAAGAGCAACATAGACTGTCCCTAGCAGTAGGCAAAGCCCTCATGAATCAAATCCTTGAGGAGGAAGGCGTAGACGAGCAATACCGCACCACTCTTGACATGATATCTGACGCTTTAGGAGTACATGAGACGGTTCATATCGCCCTTGCACAATCACGAAGAACGGAGCGACGATACGACAGACGCCCCCCTTGATCAGGAAAGCAGATGAATGTATTAGTATCAAAACCACAAGGCACATCCACAACCACAGGCACTGCACACACCGTTCATGATACTGAGGAAACCCATATATCAAGTGCACCTCCGTCACCCCCTTTGCCACCCCTACCTCCAACTCCACCACATTCACCTCCCACTACTAGTGTAACCACTACTGTCACCGCCTCCGAGTCCACTACCCATACCGAAGCTCAGACCGTCAGTCAACCCACACCACCCACACACCCTATATCCACCTCTCTTGCATATACGGCCACTGAAACAGTAATTCTAACTGCAGCCACAGAAAATCTCACCCCCCCCCCCCGATCACACTTCCGGGCAGTTCGTATTCACAATTGCACACATCACTGTACACTTTCACCACTATCACCGCACCCACAATTCCAATATTCACAATCACTCCCACTACTGCATCCACTGTTGATTTTATGGACATATCACCCACCTCCGCACCTCTCCCTCCCCCCATACACCCACCATCTCCCATTCCCCCACCTCCCACTTCACCATTTTCCAGCACCGCATCCACACTTCCATTCCCCTTCCCCTTTCCCTTCCCTTCTGCATTCAACACCCTTCCCGCATCCACCCCTATTAATAATGCATTTAATAATATGTATTAGTGTATGTCGCAACTACAATAGCACTACCAGCACCTTGATAACCAACATACGCGACTCTTTCGAAGCCATGAAGAACTTCAAGTACGATTCATTGATCTCGAAAGGGAAAAGCGGCTACTACAACAACAGTATGCCACTTTATAGGAACAACATGAACAGTTAGTAGCCAATCCACCCCCGTCAGATGCAGAAGAAAGGCAACATATGGATGATTTGCTACACTCCCAGATAACGGAGAATCTCAATCTTAGACGCAACCTGGCCCTCCTACGAAAACACATGTCTACAACACTCGAAGAGAATAAACGGCTGCAGAAACAGAATGAAGAAAACTTGGAAGCAGCAATGGAGGGTTCCCTGCAGGAAATCGACCTAGAAAAATTCAAGGCCATTCCCTTAGAGAATATGCAAATTGTGTTAAACACCCATGCCGACCTCCTGGAGGCCCATGCAGCATTAGAACGAGAAAGAGATGACCTACTTAAGCAACTAGCAACTCAGCAGGAGTCACCAAGCAAAGTCACAGCCGCAGACGACACATCTGAAGAAGTCACAAAACTCAGAGCAAAACTTGAAGAATTACGCAGTAAAGTCATGCAATACGAGCGTCAACCCTCTCCCCTTGTAGAGCCCGAGCCTGAGGACTTAGTGCCAATTGAAATCGAGGAAACCTTCGAAGATCCATACGTTCCCATGCCTGCACCAGGGGGCAAGCAAACAGAAGAAGGCATGGACACCATCGAGATAGAGGCTCCTGAATGGATGCAGAGGTTAGAGAAAGTGGCCACAACCCATGATGATAGAGTGGCAGTTCAGATAGCGTCAATGTCACGTTTGGAAGAGGTAGTTATAAAATCGGAGTACTTTTGAAACCTCTCCCATCATAGGTGGATCGGCACATCCGACGATTTGTATGTTCCTTTCTGTGTCTTAATGGCGGACTACAATGCCGAAATCAAGCACCACACCTCAAAAGAACCAACCTCGGCTACACAGTTTGCACCGGACGACATCCCAGCAAGTGCCAAGCAGGGCAATATACATCAACCGACGTGGAGGATTCGTCTACTGGAAACCTACCCAGAGATGGTAAGAACATGGAATAACATGCCTTTGTACATCAAATACAACCCATGCTACTGCCCTGTATTCCGAAGAAGGTCGTGGCCGGAATACACAAAAACTGTGCTGACAAACAAAGGATGTGAGAAATGGCTCAATTATGTCTAATTAGCACCACCTAAAGGCCAAGCTACCATAGGATATATGATTTCAACGATTCGGCACTGGGGGGTCCGGTTTAAAAATGTACCAGATGTCATGGCCCAAATGTGCCTTAAAATTTTTGAACTCATGTTGGTCACCTTCAGGACTTTCAAGAATGTCAAGGAACCTCATCTGTCAGCTCTTGGATTTAATGAAGGTAATCAGGACCTTGTCTACGACATGAGCGCAACACCATCTATTAATGTTGTATATGCATGGCATGCGCGTATCAAGTATCTACCAGCCTGCTTCAAACAGACGTTTGAAGAAATGTTTGTCACGGGATTCTGGGAATATCATTCAGAGATATTCATTCCCAAACCATCACATTTATTGCAATTGTTTGCAGTGGAACAAGCTCTCCATTCATAAAAGTTACGTATACCACATCCAGAGGTTCCCGGGCCGGTAGATTGGGATGCTCTACTCACGGACTTGGCCAAAGGGTTGCAGATTGCAGAACATCACTTAGCACAAGATGTTGTCGAGTACTACATCCAATGACCCACCCAACAAGGGTTTGTCAGGGACGACAGACGCGAGAGAGGGGGGGTGTTGGAACTGAAGGACTCACAAGGCAAGGAAGCTTACAAAGGGATGTTGATATATTTAGGTAGTGATGTGTGTGAACACTCTAGGACCGCCGGGGCACTTTTTTCCCTCTTTAGGAGGTTTTTTTCCCCCGGCTTGTATATACGCCTATTGCCCTAATGGGCTACTTATCTTTGTACATTCTCTAGTAATACATTCAGTCTTGTGTGTTGTGCTCCAAGCTTCTTCCTCTTCCTTGTGTTGTTCGCGTGCTTCCGCAGACGTCTAACTCCAACAATTGGTATCAGAGCAGGTCGTTGATTCTTCTAGGGCGCCGTCGACACTCCTTCGTTTGCAGTCTCAGATTCGCACAAAATCCGAACGCACTATCGCAGTGCTTGTGCAGGCTATTTTGTCCTTTTGTGCCAAAGATATATACCAGTTTCTGTTCGCCAGTTTAAGCGTCTCGAAGTCTGCTACAGGTCTAGCAGAACTCGTCTGGGCAGTTCTGTTCAACTTTTTGAGATACAGTCAATTTTCTGCATCAAGGTATTTTAGTCACCGGCCATGGCTGAAAGCAGTGATGTATTCCGTATGTTGGCTGTTGAGGATAAGTTGGATGGTACCAACTACCCATTATGGGCTTATATGATGCGACATGTACTGGTTGCAAAAGGATTGTGGAACATTGTGCAGGGTGTTGAAAGACGTCCTGTTACACCTGTAACAACAGGTACTGCAAATACAGGTGTTGGAGCTGATGAAGATGGTGTCGAAGATGATATTCCGCAGATTCCTGTTCGTGCTGCTGTTTCTGTTGCACCTACTGTAGAGCAGATTCGTTGGGATGGCAGAGATGCCCAGGCACATGCATTGATAGCTTTGTCTGTCAAACGTGCCATTATTCCTCACATTCGCTCTTGCAGAACAGCAAAGGATGCTTGGGATACACTTACCACTTTGTACCAGGCTAGGAATGAGGCTCGTGTTGCTTACCTCCGAAAACAGTTGGAGAGTGAGCACATGAATGAAGGTGATTCGATGGACAGTTTTCTTACAAAGATCAAAGACCTGAAGGAACAATTGATTTCTGCTGATGAGGTTATACCAGATAGCTCACTTGTGCAGACCGTTCTGAATGGCCTTCCTGATTCATATCAGAGTTTTGCCTCTACTCTTCAATTGATGATGAAAGGCAATCCAAATGCCTTGTCATTTGAGGAATTAGTCTCTGTTCTGTTGCAGGACGATCAGTCCAGGCAGAACAGGTCCATTATGCGTGTTGCAGATCAAGCTTTCCTGGCTAGTCAGAAGGGCAAAGGAAAATGGAGCTCTTCTACTAGTAAGCAGAAATCTGCAAATGCTGCACAATCGAAGAACCAGGATAAAGATGAGAAGAAATCAGAAAAGCAAAAATTGTTCTGCAAGTACTGTAAAGGAAATGATCATATTATAAAGAACTGTCCAAAACTGGCTGCTAAAGAGGCAAAGAAGAAAGAGGCTGGAATGGTTGTTGCAGAGGCCTCTACACCAAAAACAGAGTCTGCAAATCTTGTGCAGGAAGAAGAATGGGCGTTTACTACTGTTTGTAGTTTTGACCCATCTTCTCATGATTAGTGCATGTCTGCAATAGACTCAGATGTTTGGTACTTTGAGAGTGGGGCAACCAAACATATTACCTCGCAGCGCAGTTTCTTCTCTTCACTCAAGCCTGCGCCTACAGGGAATACTGTCACATGCGCCAATAACTCCTCTTATCTTGTTATGGGAGTTGGTAAGATCATTCTGACTACTGCTGATGGTAGTTCTTTCACTTTGTCAGATGCTTTATTTGTGCCAGGGATCAAAAAGAACCTGTTATCAGTTTCTGCATTAGCCAAGATTGGCTTGGTTGTGAAATTCGTTGATGACAGGTGTACAGTCCATGATCTCTCAAATGGCGATGTGATTATTGCTTCTGGCATTTTATGTCGTGGGCTGTATAAGCTCATAGACTATGAAAAATCTGTGAATGATTCGGCATGTGCAGTTCATGATTCTCAGGCTATGTCAGATGCAAAGCTTTGGCATGCACGCTTTGGTCATCTGAATTTTGCTAGTTTGTTACGCCTGCAGAAATCTGAAATGGTGTCCTCTTTGCCCAAACTTGAGGCACCTGGAAAACATGTTTGTGAAGGCTGTATTTTGGGCAAAATGCAGCGTTCTTCCTTTCCAAAAGATGGTTCAGTTCGGGCTATGCAGAAATTGCAGCTTGTACATAGTGATGTCTGTGGTCGTATGCAGACACCCTCTTTTGGAAATTACCTTTACTTCGTGACTTTCATTGATGATTTTTCCAGGCATGCATGGGTATATCCACTCAAAGCAAAGTCCAAAGTGTTCATGTGCTTCAAACAGTTTTTGATTTTGGCTGAAAATCTGTCAGCATGTAAAATGGGCACCCTCCGTTCTGATCGAGGGGGGGAATATATGTCTTCAGATTTTAATGCATTTCTGGCTGAACGTGGGATAAAACACCAGTGTACAGTGCCGTATACACCTCAACAGAATGGAGTTGCTGAACGAAAGAACAGGTCACTCATGGAGATGGCGAGGTGCATGGTCAAAAGTCAGGCTTTACCACATAGTTTCTGCCTTGAGGCTGTCATGTGTGCAGCATATGTACTGAACAGGTGTCCCACGAAAGCGTTGCAGTCTATCACTCCATATGAGGCTTGGCATGACCGCAAGCCATCTGTTGCTCATCTGCGTGTTTTTGGTTGTTTGGCATATGCATTAGTGCCTGAACAACATCGCAGAAAATTAGATGATAAGGCAGTAAAATGTATTTTTGTTGGGTACAGTTCTGAAAGTAAAGGCTATCGTCTGTATCATCCACAGACTAAACGCATTCTGGTTAGCCATGATGTTGTCTTTGTGGAAGATGCTATTCAGCCATTGCTTTCATGTACTAAGGAGACATCTGTTAGCTCCAAAGACATGTATGATACTTTGATGCCTCTTTTTACAGGTGGACAGGCTAGCGCTGGTCCTAATGAGGCAACTTCTCAGCCTTTGCAGGTTTCATATGATGATGCAGATCATACCATTTCTGATGGAAATTTACATGATGCACTTGTTGATGAGAGAGCTGATATTGAACAGGCAAAAACTATGCCAAAATGGCTGGTGCAGACTTTGCGTGACAGCAAATTAGATGCACCTTAGTCATATCGTACTCGTTCAGGCTCTCATAGTACCTCCTTTGCATCATATTGCTATGCTATGGCTGCATCTAGTCTCTGTGATGAGAATGAGCCTGTTTCTTTTGATGAAGCACAAAATTCAGAAAATTGGATGGCTGCTATGCAATCTGAATATGATGCTATAATGAAGAATGGTACATGGTCTTTATGTGACTTGCCTCCTGGCAAGAAGGCCATTGGCACTAAGTGGGTATACAAGCTGAAGCGTAAACCTGATGGTACAGTTGACAGGTATAAGGCTAGGCTTGTTGCAAAGGGTTATGCGCAGGAAAGAGGCATTGATTTTGATGAGACCTTTGCACCTACATGCAGTATGACTACTGTTCAGAGCATTTGTGCACTTGCAGCCCATCATGGTTGGAATGTACATCAGTTGGACATTAAAACAGCATTTCTGAATGGTGACTTGCATAAGAAGTGTATGTTTTTCAGCCCCGTGGCTTTGTGCAGAAAGGGCATGAAAACCAGGTGTGCAGGTTAAAGAAGGCGTTATATGGTTTAAAGCAAGCACCACGTGCTTGGTATGAGAAAATACATGCCTATCTGATTGCACATGGTTTTGAGAACAGTCCAACTGAAAGCACCTTATATGTTAAGCATGCTAATGATGTGCTTTTGATCATTGTTGTCTATGTAGACGACATGCTGCTCACTGGTCCTCTTGAGAAGCATATTGCTGATTTCAAGGCTGATTTGCATGCCTCATTTGAGATGTCTGATTGGGGCATTTGCATCACTATTTGGGCATTCAGTTTATGCAAGTTGATGGTGGAATGGCTTTGTGTCAAATGAAATATATTGACACATTATTGCAACGTTTTGGCCTTGAAGACTGTAAGCCTATTGCCACTCCTATGGAGACAGGTTTACGATTGAGTCTTCATGATGCTGGAGATGCATTTGATGCTGTTCTCTATCAGCAGGCTGTTGGATGCTTGATTTACTTATGCATTACTCGGCCAGATATTCAGTTTTTTGTCTCACAGATGAGCAGGTTTATGCATTGCCCAGGAGTCACGCATTGGAAAGCAGTTAAGCGCATCTTTCGCTACTTGAGTGGTACTCGGCTACTTGGGTTGTTTTATCCCAAGGGGGGATCACTACCGCCAGATTTGCATGCTTTTTCTGACTCAGATTGGGCTGGTTGCTATGACACTCGTGTGTCCACCAGTGGTTTTTGCTTCATGCTTGGTAGCTCATGTATATCTTGGTTGAGCAAGAAGCATCCTACTGTGGCCACTTCCAGTTGTGAGGCTGAGTATAGGGCAGCTTTCACAGCGACTGTTGAGTGTGTGTGGCTCAGACGCCTTATGGCTGATTTGGGTGTTGGCCAGTCTTCTGCCACCACCATCTTCACTGACAGTCAGAGCGCATTGGCAGTTGCGAGGAACCCTGTGTTCCATGCTCGCACTAAGCACATTGAGGTGCATTATCACTATGTCAGGGAGAGGTTCTCTGCTGGGGAGATCAGCTTGGCATATGTGCCCACGCAGGAGAACATTGCAGACCTTTTCACGAAGGCTCTGCCTAGGGAGAAGTTTGAAGCTTTCCGCAAAGCTATGGGCTTACTTCCTTTTGTGGAGTGATTTCCACATAGCTCGGCACTTCCTTATACATGAGTGCCAGCTCCTTGTTCACCGCATCACTCCCAGGGGGGATTTGTTGATATATTTAGGTAGTGATGTGTGTGAACACTCTAGGATCGCCGGGGCACTTTTTTCCCTCTTTAGGAGGTTTTTTTCCCCTGGCTTGTATATACGCCTATTGCCCTAATGGACTACTTATCTTTGTACATTCTCTAGTAATACATTCAGTCTTGTGTGTTGTGCTCCAAGCTTCTTCCTCTTCCTTGTGCTGTTCGCGTGCTTCCGCAGACGTCTAACTCCAACAAGGGAGTCAGAGAGAAGAGAAAGTACAAGCAGACAGAGCAGTCAACGACGATCTGGCAAGTAACCCAATATCTTTTCAGGACACTAACGCATATAAAAGAGGTGGACACACAAGGAGAAGGAGCAAGTAGGGAGCTCCAAGAAATGTATGTCAAAATGTTAATAGAAACCCCTACAAAAATAGTGATTTTCATCACTAAAAACCATTGTAAATACCATTTCAGACTTTTGTAGTTCCATTTTGTGCAAGCCAAGGAGTCCTTGAGCTTGAGGAGCTTTAGAAGTACCTACCTGTCAATTTTCACATTTTTTAGACTTCGTTTGAACCTGCAAATAGGGTAGAGAACCTAATTTTTTGCTAGGCCGGACACTAGGTCTGGACACGACCAAAACCTAGTCAAAAACTATAAATAGAGCTAGAGAGCTCATTTTTGGAGCTAGCTTGTAATTGAATTGAACTTGTATGAGCTTTTTGAAAGTAATATCAGAACTCCATTGCTTCTCAATCTTTGTCTTGCCGTGTGTGCGCGTGTGTGTATGTGTGTGCATGTTTGTGTGCTTCTCACTCACGCACTTGTGCCTTCACTTGCTCGAGGTCTTCATACCATCCTCTTGTCTTCCCGGATTGACATTAAAGGAGGTGCTACTCATCACTGAGCTACAACATGCTGCTCACTGGTCCTATTGAGAAGCATATTGCTTATTTTAAGGCTGATTTGCATGCCTCATTTGAGATGTCTAATTTGGGGCATTTGCATCACTATTTGGGCATTCAGTTTATGCAAGGTTATGGTGGAATGGCTTTGTGTCAAACAAAATATATTGACACATTAATGGAGTGTTTTGGCCTTGAAGACCGTAAGCCTATTGCCACTCCTATGGAGACAGGTTTACGATTGAGTCTTCACGATCCTAGAGATGCATTTGATGCTATTCTCTATCAGCAGGCTGTTGGATGCTTGATTTACTTATGCATTACTCGGCCAGATATTCAGTTTTTTGTCTCACAGATGAGCAGGTTTATGCATTGACCAGGAGTCAAGCATTGGCAGGCACTTTAGTGCATCTTTTGCTATTTGAGTGGTACTCGGCTACTTGGGTTGTTTTATCCAAAGGGGGGATCACTATCGCCAGATTGGATGCTTTTTTTTACTCTGATTGGGCTGGTTGCTATGACACTCGTGTGTCCACTAGTGGCTTTTGCTTCATGCTTGGTAGCTCATGTATATCTTGGTTGAGCAAGAACCAGCCTACTGTGGCCACTTCCAGTTGTGAGGCTAAGTATAGGGCAGCTTTCACAGCGATTCTTGAGTGTGTGTGGCTCAGATGCCTTATTGCTGATTTGGGTGTTGGTCAGACTTCTGCCACCACCATCTTCACTGACAGTCAGAGCGCATTGGCAGTTGCGAGGAACCTGTGTTCCATGCTCGCACTAAGCACATTGAGGTGCATTATCACTATGTCAGGGAGAGGTTCTCTGTTGGGGAGATCAGCTTGGCATATGTGCCCATGCAAGAGAACATTGTAGACCTTTTCACGAAGGCTCTGCCTAGGGAGAAGTTTGAAGCTTTCCACAAAGCTTTGGGCTTACTTCCTTTCATGGAGTGATTTCCACATAGCTTGGCACTTCCTTATACATGCGTGCCAGCTCCTCATCGCATCACTCCCAAGAGGGATTTGTTGATATATTTAGGTAGTGATGTGTGTGAACACACTAGGACCGCCGAGGCACTTTCTTCCCTCTTTAGGAGGTTTTTTTCCCCCAGCTTGTATATATGCCTATTGCACTAATGGGCTACTTATCTTTGTACATTCTCTAGTAATACATTGAGTATTGTGTGTTGTGCTCTAAGCTTCTTCTTCTTCCTTGTGTTGTTCGCGTGCTTCTACAGACGTCTAACTCCAACAATTCGCTCTTGCAGACCGTTCTGACATCTTCGTGATTCATATTAGAGTTTTGCTTCTACTCTTCAGTTGATGATGAAAGGCAATCCAAATGCCTTATCATTTAAGGATTTAGTCTCTGTTCTGTTGCAGGAAGATCAATCCAGGCAGAACAGGTCTATTATGCAAGTTGCAGATCAAGCTTTCCTGGCTAGTCAGAAGGGCAAGGGAAAATGGAGCTCTTCAACTAGTAAGCAGAAATCTGCTAATTCTACATATACGAAGAAGGAAGATAAAGATGAGAAGAAATCAGAAAAGCAAAAGTTGTTTTGTAAGTACTGTAAAGGGAATGATCATATCATAAAGAACTGTCCAAAACTGGCTGCTAAAGAGGCAAAGAAGAAAGATTCTGGAATGGTTGTTGCAGAGGCCTCTACACTGAAAACAGAGTCTGCTAATCTTGTGCAAGAAGAAGAATGGGTGTTTACTACTGTCTGCAGTAGACTCAGATGTTCCAGTATTTTGAGAGTGGGGTGATCAAACATATTACCTCGCAGCACAGTTTCTTCTCTTCACTCGAGCTTGCCCCTACAGGGAATACTGTTACATGCACCAACAACTCCTCTTATCCTGTTATGGAGTTGATAAGATCATTTTGACTACTGATGATGGTAGTTCTTTCACTTTGTCAGATGCTTTATTTGTGCCAGGGATCAAGAAGAACCTGTTATCAATTTCTAAATTAGCCAAGATTGGCTTGGTTGTGAAATTTTTTGATGATAGGTGTATAGTTCATGATCTGTCAAATGGCAATGTGATTATTGCTTCTGGCATTTTATGTCGTGGGCTGTATAAGCTCATAGACTATCAAAGATCTGTAAATGTTTTGGCATGTGTAGTAAATGATTCTCAGGCTATGTCAGATGCAAAGCTTTGGCATGCACGCTTTGGTCATCTGAATTTTGCTAGTTTGCTACGCCTATAGAAATTTGAAATGATGTCCTCTTTGCCCAAAATTCAGGCACTTGCAGAACATGTTTGTGAAGGCTGTATTTTGGGCAAAATGTAGCGTTCGTCCTTTCCAAAAGATAGTTTAGTTCGGGCTACTCAAAAATTGCAGCTTGTACATAGTGATGTATGTGGTCCTATGCGGACACCTTCTTTTGGGAATTATCTTTACTTCGTGACTTTCATCGATGATTTTTCCATGCATGCATGGGTCTATCCATTGAAGGCAAAGTCCCGAGATGGTGAGGTGTATGGTCAAGAGTCAGGCTTTACCACATAGTTTCTGGCTTAAGGCTGTCATATGTGCAGCATATGTACTGAATAGGTGTCCCACTAAAGCGCTGCAGTCTATCACTCCATATGAGGCTTGTCATGATCGCAAGCCATCTGTTGCTCATCTGTGTGTTTTCGGTTGTTTGGCATATGCATTAGTGCCTGAACAACATCACAAAAAATTGGATGATAAAATAGTAAAATGTATTTTTATTGGGTACAGTTCTGAAAGTAAAGGCTATCGTCTGTATCATCCACAAAATAAATGCATTCTGGTTAGCCGTGATGTTGTTTTTGTGGAGGATGCTATTCAGCCATTGCTTTCATGTACTAAGGAGACATCTGTTAGCTCCAAAGGCATGTATGATACTTTGCTGCCTCTTTTTATAGGTGGACAGTCTAGTGTTGGTTTTAATGAGGCAACTTCTCAACCTTTGCAGGTTTCATATGATGATGCAGATCATTCCATTTCTGATGCAGATTTACATGATGCACTTATTGATGAGAGAGCTGATATTGAGCAGGGAAGAACTATGCCAAAATGGCTGGTGTAGACCTTGCATGATAGCAAATTAGATGCACCTCTATCATATCATACTCGATCAGGCTCTCATAGTGCCTCTTTTGCATCAGATTTCTATGCTATGGTTGCATCTAGTCTATGTGATGAGACTGAGCCTGTTTCATTTGATGAAGCACAAAATTCAGAAAATTGGATGGCTGCTATGCAATCTGAATATGATGCAATAATGAAGAATGGTACTTGGTCTTTATGTGACTTTCCTCCTGGCAAGAAGGCCATTGGCACTAAGTGGGTATACAAGCTGAAGTGTAAACATGATGGTACAGTTGACAGGTATAAGGCTAGGCTTGTTGCAAAGGGTTTAGAGCATATGTGCACTTGGAGCCCATCATGGTTAGAATGTACATCAGTTGGTGTTGAAGCTCAAGGTCAAGGGCAAAGCATGGAAGTGCATCAAGGAAGTGGACACACAAGAACAAGGAGCAAGTAGGGAGCTCCAAGAAGCACCTGTCAAATTTTCAAAAGAAATCCCTATAAAAATAGTGATTTTCATCACTAAAAATTGTAAATACCATTTTCCATTTTTGTAACTCCATTTTGTTCAAGCCGAGGAGTCCTCGAGCTTGAGGAGTATTAGAACTACCATCCTACCAATTTTCATAATTTTTAGACTCCGGTTGAGCCCCCAAATAAGCCTTGGAACCTATTTTTTAACTAGGCCGGACACTAGGTCTGGACAGGGCTAAAACCACTCAAAAAACTATAAAAAGGGCTAGAGAGCTCATTTTTGAGGTTAGCTTGTTGTAGATTTCAGCTTTGTAAGAGAGCTCTTGTGCAATCGAAGATCTTCCATTGTTCCACTCTTTGCTCTTACCTTGTGTGCATGTGTGTGTATGTGTGTGCATGCTTGTGTGCTTTCACTCACGCACTTGTGCCATCACTTGCTCGCGGTCTTCATACCGGTCCTCACGTCTCCACGGATTGACATTTATGAGGTGTATCTCCTCACGTTGGTACTCACCATTGTGCTAGAGTGACACCAAATTTGGCGCCGTTGCCGGGGAGAGAGCTTGGAGGACGAGTGTGTGACGGTAAGACGTAGAGTAGCGACATTGGAAGGTAAAAAATCACCATTTTCAGTTCAGTTCTGAGTTTTTCTTCTTCTTCATCTTCATCATCATCACCATCTTCTTCCCTCTTCACATTCTCTGATTTTTTCCATTTTCGACTATACATTCACTCATTTTTTACTCGTGGCTGTGAGAAAGAAACGCAGGAGGAGCTGAGAACCAAAATCGCTGAAGAAAAACACTTGAAAAACTCTCAAAAACACCAAAATCTAGGTGGCAGTATCGCGGAGTGACAAAAACAGCGTCTGGTATCGCGGCGGTGATATCGTGCATTTGGAGTGTGACTTTCCATCTACAGGCACCTAGGAGTGATAAGGAGAACCCAAGGTACAAATATTTGCAAAAAATTATGAATTTGGGCTTAAAAATCTCCAAGTATCGTGTCCGGTTGAGTTTTGGTATCGCGATACCAGAACTCCCATGTATCGCGATACTTGTCGAGGTATCGTATCGTGCATGCCCACTTGAGGTATCGTGATACCATTCTGGTATCGTATCGTCAAGTGCTGGTATAGCGATCGCGGTCGCCCCGGTGGTATCGTATCGTGGTCCACCTGGTATCGTATCGTGCCATTCTTGGTATCGTATCGTTGATCGTGCAGTATCGTATCGTCGGCCAAGTTGGTATCGTATCGCCTCTAATTTCAATATCGTATCGTTGACTGAGTGGTATCGTATCATGGGCCAACCAAGTATCGTATGGTGGACTATCCCAATATCGTATCGCGTAAAATTTTTGGTATCGTATCGTTCGTCGCCTTGGTATCGTATCGCCCACCCAGTGGTATCGTATCGTGAGGTCAAGTGGTATCGTATCGTGAGGTTGGTATCGTATCGTGCAAATTAGAGATATCGTATCGTGACCACTTTTAGTATCGTATCGTCTAAGAGAGCAGTATCGTATCGTGGAAGTTGGTATCGCCTTGGTGGTATCGTATCGTCTAAGGTGGTATCGTCTAAAGGGGTATCGTGTAAGACAAAGGTATCGTATCGTAGAAAATTTGGTATCGTATCGCCTGTCCTGAGTTCCCAGAGAGATCTTGTTTCCCTATTTTAATCCCCAAAACCCTGAACTGGCATAACTTTCTCATACGAAATCTGTTTGCAGTGATTTTGAGTTTGTTGGAAAGCTCGTGGGGATTACAACAAAAACATCGACTGGTTATAGTAAAATTGATACCAGGATTATTAGATAGGGTATTTTTAATTTGACCCTCAGGTGGATTGAGAAACCAAGGAGTTCCAAAGGATTCTGAGCAATACAAGGGGAAATTGTGGACTTGTAGACAAAGCTTTTGAACCTAAGATCTGGCAGACACTTAGGCAAGGATAGGCAAAGCATTAGATCATCTGAGGCTAGTGTCAATCATACAGCTAAGTCTTGGGCACAACAGCTTAGTGGTCATCCCTACACACTAAGTTCCGACACGAGTGATTCAGAAATGTCTTTTAGCATGGAAAGACCCGCACGTACCTCAGGCACTGCCTATTTACAGACACCAGAATGTCCCTATAAGACCCAATTGGAGTATATCAGGACCAACCAATTAGGTGCTCGCATCTATGAGGATGGTCTAAGACGATCAGTGGTTCAACTCAAAAATCCTGACCAAACCCTTTGGACTTGAACACCCAGTGGTCAAGTTCGAAGAGGGTGCTTACATTGATAAGGAAGGAACCATGTATGTGGTTACCAACTTACTAGATACGATGGATGAGTTTGGAAACATCATTCCTGAGAACGAGATAGGAGACCTAGAGCAAGGAGACCTAGGACGAGAACCCAAGACCCCTAGAGGTAAGTCAGTCTTGACCAGAGTGCTCACTCCAAAATGGATTCCTCAAGATAACAAAAGCATAGAACTATTCTTGAATAGAGAAACAGAGGAAGCCTTTTGGAGGTTTAGGCCAGATCAACCCAGCCCAGTAGTCACCATCTATGAATTCAAGGATCCAGAGACACCAGGGAAAGTGGTCTATCTAGATCACACATCTCAGAAATTATTCTTGGTATCAGATCATGACAGACATGCTTACACTTGGCAAGGTGAATCAATTTTCCCTCCACCAAGATCTAATGTTTCCCAAGGCCTGCAAGGAGCCGGATCATCTAAGGCTCATGAAACCCAGAGGGAAAGAACTAGAGAGAGACCGGAGGTAAGTTTTGCAGACACTGTGGGCAGAGACAGATCAGGATATGGAATGGAAAGACCTGAAAGGGAGAGACATAGAGCTCATAGGCATCAAAGAGATGAACATGATTTTCCATTGCCCAGACCCCGAGAGCACTCAAGAACCCTTAGACCCTCTCAAGTGGTTAAGACAATGAAGAACTATTTTGATGGGTCAGGAGATCCTTATGATCATGTGGCCGAGTTCAAACAAGTGCTAAGAGCTGAACAAGTAGAGGACTTGTTCACCCAGTTCGAGGCATTTGGTTTGACTCTTAAGGGCACTGCCTTAGCATGGTTTCAACCCTTGAGTTGTCGTAACTAACGAGAGATAGGCCAACTGCTAGAAGAATTCATTGTAGAGTTTTCCAAGAGTGGTATCAGGCATAACACATCATCCTTGATCCACAGCTTCAAGCAGACACCCCAAGAAACAGTGCGACTTGCAGGAAGAAGGTTTAGACAGTACTTGGAAAGATGCCCTGTACCAGAATTACCCACAGCAGCCAAACAAGTGGCACTATTTTTAGATGGCCTATTGAGCACAAAATTGAGATCATGTGTACCTGAAAGAGCCTAGATCCATAGAGGAGTGTGTGCGGATATGCATTGACATAGAAGACAACTTGGGTGAGGAGTTAGGACTATCCAAACTCTATAAGGACTCTGACAGTTCTACTAGTCATACCTCTAGAGCCTCCAATGAGATAGATGAGATAGCAGAGCAGGTTGCCAAAAAGCTAGGGGTTCAAAATAGACAAATGCCAAGGATCACCTCATTGAAGTGATGTTATACATGTGGGGGAGACCACATGGCTAATGTTTGCCCGATGATGGTTCAACCCCAAGGGAATCCTAATGCTCTATATTGCACCATTGAGAGAAAATACACCAATCATACGGCTCAAGAATGTCCATACAATAGGCAGGCTGTCAAACAAAATTATCAGGCACCTTACCAGTTGGGTAGGTATCAGAATCAGTACCAACAGCCATATTATAGGCCACAACAACAATATCAACCTCAATACCAGCAGCAATATCAGGCACCAAATAGGCCACAGCCAGTCCTGGGAAACCAACCACCAACTCCTGCCAATGTGATCCCAGTTAAATATACGATGGCGGAGGAGAACCCTAATAGAGCATTGGTGCCACTAACCCCTTTGGTCTCAAAAAATGACTCTCACGCTCATGGTTCAGACTACTTCCATGAAGATAGTCCACATGCTTATTACATAGTCACCTGAGCAAAGTGAGACTTCTCAGTATCAATATGAGGCACCACCTATGGAACAAAATTGGGAGCAAGAATACTCCAATGTCATGTATACGAATCCAAATCCTAGGCCCCAATTGAGACAAGTAAGACCACAAGCCCCTAGAGGACCATGCTTTAGATGTCAAGGCGACCATTTCATTCATGAATGTCCCCACCAACCAGCTCTGGGACTAGGACAAAACATCACAATACAAGGCTTTTGTCCTGAGTGCGGCAAGGAACATCTTCCTAGAGAGTGTCCCAGGAATCCCTCTAGTGCACCCAAGGTCACACCCATCAATGTGGTAGGCTTAGTGGCTGAGTCAAGTTCAAGTAGCAGTAATGTGGCTCCTGAACAGGCAGTTACTAGGGCACAGGTTGCACAACAAGCAAAACCATCTGAGCAATCGGAGTCAAGTGAGTCAGGAGATCCTAGTAAGAGGAAACCAAGAACATGGAAGGATACCAGAGAGAAAGCTAATCGCAAGTGGAACAAAAAGCTATCCGAGCTAGAAGAAAGCCTAAGGGATACCAAAACAAAAATAGAAGACATTGCATCTCAAAGCCCCTCACATGCCGAAGCTCCATCCATTCCACCTCATTCCACCCCACCGCCCATTGTAAATAGACCGCAATCAAGGTCTGTTCTTGCATATCCAACTCCAGAAGGCTTGGACATGATGTTCAAGGCCTACCAAGCTCGCCTTCAAGAAGGGCCAACAACTGGAAACCTGGACAAGAGTTACCCTAGAGCGGATTTAGAGATTGAAAGGATGAAAATGTGCATGAAAATGGTAGAACAAGCTCAAGCTATACTTGAGACTAGTCAAAAGTTCAATTAGACAAACTCTGTCAAATCAGATTTGCATTTCCAAGGCTTACTAGAAAGATTAGAGCAGTTGGTAAACAAACCACAAGTTTCTTTACCTCCACAGGCTCAACCAGTTATTGAAAGAGGAAGCTCACCACCAATGGGAGCTTATGTTCCTAATTCCACGGATGCTGGAATACCTCCTTCAATTCAACAGTACTCTCAAGAGTTCTTGCGGGAAATACAAGAAGAGAAATGGGCCAAGGAGAAGGGTAATTCCCCTCCTATTCCTGAGATTGATGATCTTCATGACCAATTTCCCCAAGACATTCCATCTATTTATGGAGACCAAGCAGAGCAACAAGAAGATGGAAGATTAGATTTTGAATCTAATTCTTTACAAGAGTTGCCTCAATTCACAGGCCCATGGGAATCTGAATCTCTTCAGATTAGAGCTCCCACAATACTGGTAAGAAATGAAGACTCAGTGGTTCCAAGAAACACTGATGTTGTGAAGAACACCAAGGTTCAGTGCCATCTCACGGTAGAAGAGCTGCTCAAAGCAAAATCTGAGCTATGGAATCATGTGAAGGATCAAGTTCCAGAACTTGAGCCCACTATGCCCAAAGCAGGCCCTAAGCAGAAAGTACCAGAGATACCTCTAGACAAAATAGGGGACATGAGTGAAGGTGAAGAAGGTAATACTTATCTTCCAATCACCTATCAAGGTTACACAACCAAAGCAATCGTAGATTCAGGTGCTGGTGTTGCTATTGCGACCACCTCCTTGTGGAATCGATGGGGCAAACCCACATTAAGACCAACAAGAATGAAGCTTCGAATGGAAGATGGTCATTTTTAAAGACCTCTAGGATTGCTTGAACGGATAACTCTAACCACTTGTGGTGTAGAGTTTGAACATACATTTGCTATATGTGACTTTGAGAAAAACAATGTCTACGAGATGATCCTAGGAAGACCCTTCCTATGACAATTGCAAATAGTACAGGATTGGGGAACCAACTCCTTGTACTTAGAGCACTTAGGGGTCACCACCAAGGTCAACTTTTGAAGGATTACACCTTCAGAGATGTACCACCCCTACAGTGGAATCCTATCCACAAAGCGAAAGAAGATTCTATCTCCGTGCATTCTGGAAGTTCACAGGATCCATCATGGCTGCATGAAGATACTCACTTGTGGATGTGCAAGGTCGCAGAGGAAGAGGAAAAGCGCCTAAAAGTGAGAGAAGAAGGAACTCCCCTAGGAGATAGACCAATAAAAGACCCAGTCTATACACCGATGATATTTCCAAATGAGGAATTTGAGCCTTGGCTACCATGGACATTGCAGTCAATGAAGAACAATGGACACCTCATTGTGATGAGGAGGGTTATGATATTTCAGTGTTCATGTGTCATCCCCTGTTGGAAGAGTGTGATCCTAGTGAGTTCATAGAAGAAGAAGAGAATGATGATGATCTAGAGTCCATTGTGATGGATACTTACTTTGACTCAGAGGAGCACTATTTAGAAGACATAGGAGTTTTAACCCAAAAAGAAGAAGAACCTCTCACAAGTATTAAAACTGTGAATTCAAAGGATGGAAGTGAGGGTAGTCAAAAGAAAAAGAAAAGAAAAGCGGTGAAACAAGAAGCGGAGGAATCATTGTTTGAAGTACCAGAAAATTTCAAGAGATATGAAGTTGAGGGTAGGAAAATTCTGGTACAAATGCCTAAGAGAGAGGCCATTATAGGAGAAGCATATGACAATAAAGAAAAGACCAAAAAAATTGTAGTGACCATTGAAGGGAACGAAGAGCGATGTACGTACATAGAAGATGACCTAAGTGCAAAAGAAGAAGCAGAGCTTGTAGCTCTATTAAGGGAATATAGGGATGTGTTCGCATGGCACTATAGAGACTTGAAGGGAGTAGAACCAAAAATTTGCTCTCATACGATCCCAATGACCGCTGATGCCAAGCCCACCAAACAAAAGCCCTACACATATAATGACACTTATGCTGCTAAAATAAAAGAAGAAATTGACAGGCTGATTGAAGCTGTATTCATCTATGAGATTGAGCATACTGAATGGGTGTCCCGCATTGTAGTGGTGCCCAAGAAGAATGGAAAATTGCGTGTGTGTATTAACCTTAAAAAAGTTAATGCTGCTACCATTCGAGATAGTTATCCACTTCCAATCACCGAACATTTATTGGAGCGTGTTGCAGGCAAGGAAGTTTATAGTTTCCTTGATGGATTTTCGGGTTACAACCAAGTAGCCATTGCCCCAGAAGGTCAACACAAAACAGCTTTTGCCACCAAATGGGGAATCTTTGCATTCCGCGTGATGCCATTTGGGCTCACTAATGCACCTGCAACATTCCAAAGGCTCATGTGTCATGTCTTCAAAGAGTTCTTGCGAAAGAACTTAGAAGTATATGTGGATGACTTATGTGCTCATTCCCAACAAAGAAGATACCACATCCCTGAGCTCAGACAAATCTTCAACAAGTGTAGAGATTATCGAGTGTGTCTGAACCCAGAGAAGTGTGTGTTCATGGTACGACAAGGTAAAATCTTAGGTCACATTGTTTCTAAGAATGGAATTTCAACAGATGAGAGACAAAGTAAGAGCAATAGCAGAGCTGCCCAGGCCAAGGAATGTTAAAGAGGTACAAGCCTTTATGGGCCATTGTGGATATTACCGTAGGTTTATCCACATGTATGCCATCATTGCTAAACCTCTTTATGGGCTGTTGACAAATTTTGAGTGGAACGATGAATGTGAAAAATCCTTCAATGAGCTAAAAAGATGTTTGTGCTCAGCACCAATACTGACCACTCCTGATTGGAGTAAACCATTCCATGTCCATGTGGATGCATCCAATCATGCAATAGGATGTGTGCTAGCACAACCCACAGGTGAAGGAAACCTAGATTTGCCGATAGCATATGCTAGTAGGCAATTAAATGCAGCTGAACGAAATTATACCACAACAGAGAGAGAAGGCTTAGGCATGGTATATGCTGTGAAAAAGTTTAGACACTATCTATTGGCCAATAAGTTCAAGTTTTTCACTGATCATCAAGCTTTACTATATTTGGTCAATAAACCTTGCAATACAGGCCACTAGGTAAGATGGTTCCTTTTACTAATGGAATACGACTTTGAAGTCATTGTCAGGAAAGGTAGGACCCACCTTAGGGCAGACCATCTTTCTCGCATCACTTCAGGAGAGCCACCGCAAGGAGTGTCGGATGAGCTACCAGATGCTTATTTGTTCAATTTAGAATTTGTTCCTAAATGGGCAAATAAGTTGGTACCTGTCTTAACCTTTGGGCCTGCAAATAAGAATATAAAAACAAACAAAGAAGAAATTTTAAAATCACAAAAGTATCACATATTGGCAGGAAGCATGTACAAACAAGATATAGAGGGTGTATTAGCTTGTTGTGTCGAGGATGATGAACATACTAGTTGGTTGCAACAAGCCCATGAAGGATTGCTAGGAAATCACTACTCTAAACAACGAACATTGCAGAACCTAAAACATTTAGGAGTGTATATGGCCTAGCATGGACAAAGAAATACAGGAGTGGATTAAGAATTGTCCAGTGTGCCAGAAGAGACCCCCAGTGGAGCATGCCACTCTTTATCACGTGTCATTAATTCCAGATTGGAGCGCTCCATTGGTAGAATTTATGAGATCAGGAACACTAACGAACGAGGCTAGTCTTGCAAGAAGAAGAAGCATGGAGAAAGAGGCTCAAGACTATGCACTAGTAGGAGACAACCTATATCGAAGAGGCAAAGATGGTTATCTAAGATTGTGCGTTCATGAATCAGATTATTTGAAGGTCTTAGAAACTGCACATAGTGGTGTTGCAGGTGGACACTTTGGGCCTGACCGAGTAATCAAGACCATTCTATTCTCAGGACTTTGGTGGCCCACTCTTCATATGGATGCACATACCTATGTGAAGAAATGTGACACATGCCAACGTGCACAATATCCGATACGAAAAGATGAGATGCCTTTAAGGCCAATGATGGGAGGACGTGCATTTTCAAAGTGGGGTATAGACTTTGTAGGTCCCATCAACCCCCCAACTAGAAACTCCCATGCTGAGTACATTATTGTAGCCACAGATTACCTTACAAAGTGGGTGGAAGTAAAAGCCACAACAAAGAATGATGCTCAAACGACCGCTAAGTTCTTATTCGAAAATGTGTTCACTAAATATGAGTTACCAATAGAGTTGGTTAGTGATAGAGGCACACACTTCTTGAACGAAGTCATTGAAAACCTCCTTCAAGAATTCATGGTGATACATAAGAAGTCTGCCCCTTATCACCCACAAGCCAATGGACAGGCTGAGAGCACGAATAAGATCCTATGTAATGTGTTGACAAAACTAGTAAATAACAAATGCTCTGATTGGGACAAACAACTTCATCATGCTGTTTGGGCATACCGAGTTGCCTACAAAACGGTACTCAATGCCACCCCATTTCAGATGGTCTTCGGACAGAATGTTGTGCTACCATTAGATTTCCTAATCTCAGCTTTAAGAGTAGCATAAGAGCATGAGTGGAATGGACATGAATTGTCCTCTAGGATCTTTGATCTAGAACGTTTAGGTGAGACGAGGCTACGAGCAGCAGCAGGCATCTATGCTGCAAAGAAACGGCAAAAGGCATACTTTGATGCCCATGTGAAGGACAAAGGGTTGAAAGAAGGAGATCTGGTGCTGGTTTATACGCTAAAGCAACATGCCCGCAAATTGGAGAAACGAGGATATGGACCCATGATCATTAATAGACTCTCCACTAGTGGTGCAGTTCAATTGGCCACTTTAGAAGGTGATATCTTACCGAACTATATAAGTGGTTGTCGAGTCAAGTTATATCAAGAACCTCTTACAGAGGAAATGCTCATGAGACTCAACACTGCTAAGAAGCGAAAAGAAGAGGAGTTAAGGGTTAGAGAAGAAGCACAAGCAGAGGCTAGAGAGCGCATCAGAAGAAATAAGTTACGGCGACTAGGCCTAAATGTCAACACAAAAGCTCCAAAATATCACATGGACATGTGCCAAAAATCAGGCATAACTACTTCTCGAATAATTGATCGACGGCCCTTTGTGACTATAGAGGTAGGACAAGGAAAGAGTGTAAAGACTGTGAGAGCATTGGTTGACTCAGGTGCAGCAACTAGTGCAGTTAGACTTTCATACTGCCAAGACCTGCAATTGGACATCAAGCCCATAGAAGCCTATCTCATAGGATTGGGAGGTGTGGAAACCCCTTGTTTGGGCGAGGTGGAACTTCCCATTTACCTTCAAGATGTTCTAATGAAAGTTGAAATGCTAGTGTGTCATGATGAGGACCTCATAGAGCCACTTGTCTTGGGTCAAGATTGGATTTACGACCATGCTGTCAACTTGAACCTAAGAAGTCAACTTCTTCATGTTTGGGTACATGAACAATGCATTACATTAGAATTGGAGAATCGCATGGCCACTGACCAGGACACCACACGCTCTCTTCTTTCCTCTAAGGCTAATCTTCTCGAACAAGATGTTGTAGATGTCAAAAGCTCTATGATCCAGACGGACACAATCATGGAGGGACAGTCGCAAAGGCAAGAAGAACCTTCTTCTTTTTCAAAGAGTAAAGCATCCACATTAGTTCAACCTCAGAAGCAAACAAAACAGTGCAAGATAGCCAGTCTATCAAATAGACAAAGAGCATTCAAGAAGAAAGAAGTTCTGGGCATGAAGCAGATCTGGGTAAAGAAAGGAGTGCAACCATCGATGTTGCCTCAAAGATTCCCACCCAACCAGATCGACCATGAAAAAACAAGGACCAAGCACCTACGACAGGCTCAAGCACGAAGAATCCAACAAATTTGGGTACCGAAGCTATCAAAGAAGGCCGACCACAATCAGGTACAAATTTGGGTGCCTAAAAAATTAGCTACAGCTCAACACGGGCGATTACAGATGTGGGTACCCAAGAAGCTCTTACATACACAACGGCCTATGCTCCCCACCATGCAAAAGGTCTCAACAAAGAAGCCAAGGAAAGCAAAGGGTAAGAACAAAACACAAAGACCAAAAGAAGATAAACGCAACCCTTCTGCAAAAGTAAGCAGGCAATCATCAAGGATATGGGTTTGGAAGCCAAAAACACCAGCAACATCCATAGAACCAAAGGGCCAACCACACTCGATACCAAAGTTGGGAAAGCATCCAAAGATGAAGTGGTCTGAGGTCATCTCTACAGGGCCAAATCCTATTCTAAAATGGGTTCCAATCACGAGGATTACATCGTTTCGAGATCCAATCGACACCTCCAATCAAAGAATGCATCAAGTATGAAAGTAACATCAAAAGCCTCGACCAACAACAACCATGTGCCTTTGGCATAACCCTGTCTATTGCACCATTCAGGTCATGCATTTCCAAAGTATGCATCCATATAGGGCCACATTACACGGCCGTGCATAGACACAATTGAGAAATCCCAGGCACATGAGACACACTTGACATATGTAATATATTTTATTGATCCTAACCTCCTTCTTCTTGTTTTATAATTGTTCCAAAAAAAAAAGAGAGAACAAGTCCATGCGCTCGACGACACTCATCGGTGAACCATTTGACGTTCATCAACCAAAAAGACAAGCCAATCTTCAACCATTGTGATGGGCACACAACAAGAAGAGACAAAAATCGACCGACCTTTCACCATGGTAAGCACCAACTACTTTGGCAACATGCTCACCATGATAGATTAAGATGCCTCTTCGTCAGCATACCCCTGAGCACTTAGCTCAAGATCCAATCTCTTGCACCAGACTTCTTCCCATGCATTTTCCAAGTACGCATCCATAGGGCCACATTACAAGGCCATGCACAAGGCACATATTTTGTTCAACCCATGCACTAATGCACTTACCCACCATTCATTATGGGTTACAAGTACTTGGCATGAAAACTATGAAAGCCATCTTTGGAAGAACCAGACGACATCAAGATGACAACAACAAGAGCAAGGAAGCCATCCACCACCGAGAGTTGCTCACAATCAACATTGACCACCTCCTTTGAGCAGCTAGCAGTTTTGGAAAGCTCACAAATGCACCATCAAGATGGAATACACGGAAGACGTACATACAAAGGGACTACAACCTGCAAGAGCTAGCAGTGGCAAAGTGAAGAACTAGACAAACAACTAGGCTACATTGGAAAGAGGGACCGCTCCTGATGATACACGAACGACACTACCTCTCAACGTACTACATGGGACAAGCACCACAACAAGGGTCTGTCAGGGACGACAGACTCAAGAGGGGGGAGTGTTGAAGCTCAAGGTCAAGGGCAAAGCATGGAAGTGCATCAAGGAAGTGGACACACAAGAACAAGGAGCAAGTAGGGAGCTCCAAGAAGCACCTGTCAAATTTTCAGAAAAAATCCCTATAAAAATAGTGATTTTCATCACTAAAAATCATTGTAAATACCAGTTTCCATTTTTGTAACTCCATTTTGTTCAAGCCGAGGAGCCCTCAAGCTTGAGGAGTATTAGAACTACCATCCTAACAATTTTCATAATTTTTAGACTCCGGTTGAGCCCCCAAATAAGCCTTGGAACCTATTTTTTAACTAGGCCGGACACTAGGTCTGGACAGGGCCAAAACCACTCAAAAAACTATAAAAAGGGCTGGAGAGCTCATTTTTGAGGTTAGCTTGTTGTAGATTTCAGCTTTGTAAGAGAGCTCTTGTGCAATCGAAGATCTTCCATTGTTCCACTCTTTGCTCTTACCTTGTGCGCGTGTGTGTGTATGTGTGTGCATGCTTGTGTGCTTTCACTCACGCACTTGTGCCATCACTTGCTCGTGGTCTTCATACCGGTCCTCACGTCTCCACGGATTGACATTTATGAGGTGTATCTCCTCACGTTGGTACTCACCATTGTGCTAGAGTGACAGTTGGACATTAAAACTGCATTTTTGAATGGTGACTTGCATGAAGAAGTGTATGTTTTTCAGCCCCGTGGCTTTGTGCAAAAAGGGTATGAGAACCAGGTGTACAGGTTAAAGAAGGCATTATATGGTTTAAAGCAAGCACCATGGCTTGTTATGAAAAGATACATGCCTATCTGATTGCACAAGGTTTTGAGAACAGTCCAACTGAAAGAACCTTATATATTAAGCGTGCTAATGATGTACTTCTGATCATTGTGGTTTATGTTGATGACATGCTGCTCAGTGGTCCTCATGAGAGGCATATTGCTGATTTTAAGGCTTATTTGCATGCCTCCTTTGAGATGTTTGAGCATTTGCATCATTATTTGGGCATTCAATTTATGCATGTTGATGGTGCAATGGATGTCTTACTCCAACAGATATTCTACAGATTCCTATTTGTGCTACAATTTTTGTTGCACCTACAATAGAGTAAATTCATTGGGATGGCAGAGATGCTCAAACACATGCATTGATAGCCTTGTCCATTGAACGTGCCATTATTCCTGAGATTCACTCATGCAAGATAGCTAAGGATGCTTGGGATACAGTTACCACTTTATACCAGGAAAGGAATGAGGCTCGTGTTAATTACCTCTCAAAACAATTGGAGAGTGAGCACATGAATGAAGGTGATTCCATGGATAACTTTTTGACAAAGATCAAAGATTTGAAAGAACAATTGATTTCTGTCGATGAAGTCTTGCCTGACAGTTCACTTGTGTAGACTGTTCTAAATGATCTTCCCAATTCATATCATGGTTTTGCTTCTACTCTTCGTTTGATGATGAAAGCCAATCCAAATGCTTTAACATTTGAGGAGTTAGTCTCTATGTTGTTGCAAGAAGATCAATCTAGGCAGAATAGGTCCATTATGCGTGTTGTAGATCAAGCTTTCTTGGCTAGTTAGAAGGGCAAAGGTAAATGGAGGTCTTCTACTAGTAAGCAAAAATTTGCTAATTCTGCACAATCAAGAAATACCAAGAAATAACAAGAAAAGAGAAAAGAAGAAATTGTTTTGCAAGTATTGTAAAGAAAATGATCATGTCATAAAGAATTGTCCAAAAGTGACTGCAAAAGAGGTTGGAATGTTTGTTGTAGACACCTCTACACCAAAAAAGGAGTCTGTTGATCTTCTACAGAATGAACAATGGGCATTTACTACTGTTTGCAGTTTTGCCCCATCTTCTCATGAGTAGTGTATGTATGTGGTAGACTCAGATGGTTGGTACTTTGATAGTGGAACAGCCAAACATATTAGCTTGCAGCACAGTTTCTTCACTTCACTTGAGCTGCCCCTACAAGGAATACTGCCACATGCACATACAACTCCTCTTATCCTATTATGGGAGTTGGTAAGATCATTCTCACTACTGCTGATGGTAGTTCTTTTACATTTTCGAATGCTTTATTTATGCGAGGGATCAAGAAGAATCTATTATCAACTTCAGCTTTAGCCAAGATTTGGCTTGGTTTGTTGATGACAGATGTACGGTGATGGCGACATGATTATTGCTTCTAGCATTTTATCTCATGGGTTGTATAAGTTCATAGAATATGAAAAATCTATGAATGATTCAGCATGTGCAGTACATGATTCTGAGGCTATGTCAGATGCAGAGCTTTGGCATGCACGCTTTGGTCATCTAAATTTTGTTAGTTTGCTACACTTGCAAAAATCTAAAATGGTTTCCTCTTTGCCCAAACTTGAGGCACCTGGTAAACATGTTTGTGAAGGTTTTATTTTGGGCAAAATGTTGCATTCCTCCTTTCCAAAAGATGGTTCATTTTGAGCTACTAAAAAATTGTAGCTTGTTCATAGTGATGTATGTGGTCCTATGCAGACACCCTCTTTTGGAAACTATCTTTACTTCATGGCTTTCATTGATGATTTTTCTAGGCATATGTGGGTATATCCATTGAAAGCAAAGTCCGAAGTGTTTATGTGCTTCAAACAGTTTCTCTTTTTTGCTGAAAATATGTCAGCATGTAAAATGGGCACCCTCCATTCTGATCGAGGGGGGGAATATATGTAAACATCAGTGTACAGTACCATATACACCTCAATAGAATGGAGTTGCTGAACAAAAGAATAGTTCACTCATGGAGATGACAAGGTGTATGGTCAAGAGTCAGGCTTTACCACATAGATTTTGGCTTGAGGGTGTCATGTGTGCAGCATATGTACTTAACATGTGTCCCACTAAAGTGGTTCATTCTATCACTCCATATTAGGCTTGGCATGGTCCCAAGACATCTCTTGCTCATCTGCGTGTTTTTGGTTGTTTGGCATATGCATTAGTGCCTAAACAACAATGCAGAAAATTGGATGATAAAGCAGTGAAATGTATTTTTGTTGGATACAATTCTGAAAGGAAAGGCTATCATCTGTATCATCCATAGACTAAAGGCATTTTGGTTAGCCGTGATGTTGTTTTTGTGGAAGATGCTATTCAGCGATTACCTTCATGTACTAAGGAGACATCTGTTAGCTCCAAAGACATGTATGGCACCTTGCTACCTCTTTTTAGAGGTGGACAGTCTAGCGCTACCTAATGAGGCAACTTCTCAAGCTTTAAAGGTTTCATGTGATGATGCAGATCATTTCATTTTTTATGCAGATTGCATGATGCACTTTTTGATGAGAGAGCTGATATTGAGGAGGCAAAAACTATGCCCAAATGGCTAGTGCAAACTTTGTGTGATAGCTAATTAGATGCACCTTTGTCATATGATACTCGTTCTGGATGTCATAGTGCTTCTTTTGCATTTGTTAGGCCGCCAGTAAGGAATGTAATTATATCTAGTAGAAAAATGTAATTAGGAAAAGATGCACATCGAAAGAATGTTGCACAATTGTTGTAACCTTTTTATAACAGAAGAGGCATTTGGAAGAGAGACATAGAAGCATCACCGGACTATGCGTCTGGGCAGTGTGCCTGTGGATTGATTCTAGCACAGTTCCTTTGCATTGTTGTACTACTCTGTTCTATTTATGTTCAATATTGAATAATTGTGGTGCTGTGTAGATATTCTGTGAGTCATTGGTGAAGTGCAAGGTTAATGGTGATCATGTGCTAGTAGGCATTAAGAACTTGCGTATTCGGTTGCGGTCAAGATTATGTTCTATTGTGTATTGGTTGTGGAGATTAGCAAATAAGTTCGTTGGAATTTTCCGATAAGTAATGAAGAAGTTATTACAGTAACGAAGTGGCTGGGAAAATATATATAGGGCCTCTATATTACAGACCCATGACCATCCCAAGAACATATGAACAGTCTGGTTTACGTTATAATTAATCCGACAAGATAACACATTAAACACTGGCACTAACCATGGGGCGTGGAGTAGCTAGTCTGAGAGCAAATTAAGGTTTGAGAAAGAATCCTATGATATATGCTTGTAACGCGTTCCGAAGAATCTTACCCGAAGTACAGAAGTGATAAACATCCCTGGAATGTTCTAGCGTGTTGGGAATGCCTCATGGTGGTAGTGGTGAAGGACAATTGTTAGAAGGAAAGTGAGAGGCATGGGCTAGTGGAGTGCCGCCTCAGTATTTTCTTGTTCAAGGACTACAGGGTATACCAGAAGTGCCACCAACCTCATCCGTAGAAACTATGGTTGGTGGGGTAATTGCTGATTCCGATGATAGTTTGGAGAATTCCGATGGCAGTTTGTTGAATTCCGGTGATAGTTTGGAGATTTCCAGTGGTAGCCTGCTGAATTTTGGTGACAGCTCTACTTGGGGTTTCGATTTTGGAGAAACTAATGTATTGGTGGATGAAAGTTCTGGTGAAAAGTTTACCTTATAAGCTAAATGCGAGGAATGGCAGTTGAGTTTAGATGTGTGTGATAGATTCAATGATATTATATTATTGGAGAATTCGGAAGGTGAAGAGACGACACAAGAGCAATTAGGATCAATTTGTTAAAACAATTCGGAAGTGATACTTCCTCTAATTCAAACAACATGAGTGGTACGCAGCAGCAACATCAATAGCAACAACATCAACAACAACAACATCAACAACAACAACATCAACAGTAGCAGCAGATCATACCCCCATGGTCGGTACCTATTGGAATTACGTATACAAAATTTGGTGGATTCCCAGGTGATGATCCTGATGCTCATGTACGTACTTTTGAAATTGATTATGTTGTATTCAACTATCCAAAAGATCCGGCATATAAGGCTATAGTGTTCCAATATATTCTGGTTAATGAAGCTGCCTAATGGTTAATCGAATATAATATTAATCATTTCGGTCAATATGACGACGTTAAAGATGCCTTCTTACAATGTTTTCGGTTAAAGAAAAATGTGGCTGAGATTTTTGATTATTTACAAAACAATAGACAGAAACCACATCAAAACGTGCAATAGTATGCAACTTTATTCCGCACTCATTTATGGTAGCTGTCGACGATGCATTCTAACCTACCGGATGATGTGATTACCCAGTGGTTCATTAATGGATTAAACCCTCAACTCAAACAAGTTATGATTATATGATGTGTGGGTGGTATGACCTTGGACGCATTCATAGCCATGGCATTACAGTTGGAGCATAAAGTTGGTGGTTTTACTGAAGATTTGGATTGGTTAAAGGCGTCCAAGAGCACGAGCGAGGATCCACTGAAACAGGTGTATTGCACCAAATGTAAGAACCCGGGACACACCACTTCAGCATGTGCATTAAATCAAATATACTATGCTATTTGTAATACGGCGAGTCGTTCCATTGAAACATGTCCATATAATGCCAAAGTGTAGACCAGACCGACCGTAAATGCCATAATACAGGAGCAGGGACAACAGGCTACCCACTATGTACCACCGCATTTGAAATACTTCTTACCAAAGTTACAAAACCTACAGGGGACCATGACTAAACAATTTCGGACAGACCCGATGGAACTCGGGCCAATCCGGTGAAGGTGCAACTCTTCCACCACCAAGATGCCATTTTTGTGGCGGACACCACATGTTCCAAGAGAGTTCTTTCTATCACAAGGAAATGACATTTGTTTGGGTTGAGCTTTAGCCTAGTCTCCTTGGATCTCTTAAAAACATTCTGCAGCTGCCGCAAGTGATGGTCCAAACAATTTAAAGGGGTCTCATTGTGAGAAACTGAAAATGAAGAGAAGTCATCCATGAAAATTCTAAGTGTTTGCAGCAATAAAGGACCAAAAATGAGGTTGAGAGTTCTGTTAAAGGTGGCTGGAGCATTTTTGAGACCAAATGGCATTTTTATGTACACATATGTGCCCCAAGGTGTGATAAAAGCAGTCTTTTCACGATCCTCTAGGTGTATTGATATTTGATTATAGCCACTAAAGCCATCCATAAAGCTATATAATGTGTGTCCAGCCACTTCTTCAATGACTTGCTTTGCAAATGGCATTGGGAATCCATCTGGAATGGTCACCTTGTTGAGTGCTCTAAAGTCAACACAAATTCTGATTTGATTGGTATTCTTCTTTGGTACTATAACGATAGGTGAGAGCCACTCTGAGTGTTCCACAGGAATGATGATTTCTGCATCCTCCATCTTTTGTATTTCCACATGGACAACTTCAGCATATTTTGGGTTAAGTCTATAACTCTTTCCTCGTATTGGTTTGGCTCCCTCAACTAGGGGGATTCTATGCTCTCCATAATCGGCAGGCACTCCTTCTAAGTCTTTATAATGCCATGCAAAAACATCTTTATAGTGGGTCAAGAAGGATTTTACCTTTTCAAGGAGCCCTGGGTGGCTCCACAACCAAGTGGCCACCGAAATTGGATGATTATTGTCTTGAGTGCCCAATTGTATTTCTTTGACAGGGTTTCTCTCTACCATATTATCTTCGTGCTCATCTCCATCCTTGTTTTCTTCCGCAAGCTTTTCGTTCATTGTTTCATAAGCAGGGTATTTTGGATCTCAATGCATTTCTCCTTATCCTGCATCCATCCTGCAGGGATTTCTTGAATTGGAAAAGAGCATTCTTCACTAGTATGTTTTACCTTTTCTTTAGCTTTTGAAACTTCCTTCTCTATTGTTGTTACCTCCTCCTCCAAGTTGTATTTGAGGGGTGTCTTCCTGCCCCTTCTATGGTCTGTGATGGGCTCTCCTAATCCATCAACCTGAACTTTCTCCTGATTTTCATCTTAACCTTCAGTTGTGCAAGAATTATTAAGAAAATTTCCAAAACAAGAGGAAGAGTTGCCTGCTTGGAGCCAATTTAGAATATCCTCTTCTTCTTCGAAATCAATTTGGGGTTGGTTCTCTGTTTCTGGTTCCATGCAAATGCCAACTGTTTGCATCATGCTAGTGTTCCCTTGATTATCTGGGCCCTCTTCTAAATGTATCTGAGTCAGCTCTTGCCCTTTCTTTTGTACCCACATAGTGTCTTTGCCCCAATCATGGATGACACGTGTATGCCTTAGCCATGGTCTTCCAATTAAGAGGGGAAATCCTCCTTCAACCTGGGGCAGTCTCAAAACCACAAAATCCAGAATGAAGAGATTACCTTGTACTTCAAGTGGAACTTTTGGGATCACTCCTAAGGGCCTTAATTTGCTTTGATCTACCAAAGTAACAGTGAAATTTGCAGGCCTTGAAGGGTGTAGTCCAATCTTTTCCATTGTATGTTCAGGCATCAAGTTAATGCCAGAATCACCATCCACAAGAACTCCTTGAAACTCATGACCTTTGATAGATACTGTCATCCTAGGACTCTTATAATCTGCAGGGGTGCTTCTCCTACAATTTTTACCTTTATGTATAACAACAGTTTTTGCCACCAAACTTGTAGTGGAAGCCTCATCAATTATCTGCAATAGTTCTTACCTGAATTTTCCATCCATCTTTATTAAATAAAAAATACTAACCTCCTTTTTCATGGACTTGAGTAGTTTTGAAGCCTCTGATTCCTTGAGAGCATGGGCTCCAATTGACTTATCAAACTCCTCATGAGCCCTATTGAATGCATGCCCAATGGCATCACTGGTACATATGAGATCTCCTTTTTGCTTTGTATCTGCACATGTGGTGGCCTTGTCTTCAGGTGTCTCTTTGTCTTTGTTCAATCCATCAATTCTTGATTCTTGAACTATATCTACTTGAGACTTTCCCTTGTTTCTTGTATGTACTGTAAAAGATTCAATTTCTTCTAACTGTACTACCTTGGTAGATGGTGATGTCTCATTGACTTGATCTAACATTTCTTCTTTGTGCACATAAATCATTTGAATGTGGGGCTCGGATGAAGAGGCTTGATTCTTAGGACAACAAGTTGTATAGTGCTCTCTGGCCTCTGGGCAGTTTCTGCAAGGAGGGGCATTTTCTGGTAGAGTGCACCTACTTTGATAGTGCCCACATTCTCCACATCTGAAACAAATGATTGGCCTTCTAGGCCCATTTCCAAAGTTATTCCTCTGTCTAGGGTTGTAATTGTTACCTTGATTGGGTGCAACCGCCATTACATTTGCTAGTGATAGGGGTCCTCCTTGTGTCCAATATGTTGTTGCAAGTATTCCCCTTGATTGGCATTCCTGGGCCTCATGACCAGCTTTCCTGCATAATTGGCAAGTCACACTTAACAGAGGACATTCACTTACTATATGACCTTGCTTGCTGCACATGGTACACCAAAGTCCACTCTTGATGCCAACCCATTTGAGTTCCTACAACTCCTATTGCAGATGAGCCAATTCCTCTGCTTGGGCCTCCTCCTCCTTTTGGAGCTTTAGTGCTTCAATCTCCCTTCTCAACTGAGTAACAACATTCTCCTCCTCTTTGTGGGGCTTATTCCTTTTTAAGCCCTCTAGCTCCTTCCTTAGCTGGATTACTGGATCCTCCATTTCTGTAGAATATGGTAGTTGAGAGGAAGTTGCTCCATACTGTTGCCTTATCTGCTCCAGTCGTGTAGCTGTGTTTGATGAACTCCTCTATGGAGGCTATAGGCAACACTAATTCCTTGATTTTACATTGGGTGGCCACTGGAAGTGGCTTATCCAACCATTTCTTAACAAAAAAATCATGTGGTGGATCTGGCAATTTAGCCATTAGTGCCTTGGCCCTAGTCACAAACTCTGGGAACTTTTCACCTGGACCCAATCTCAAATTTTATAGTTCCTCTATGATGATCTCTGCAGTATTTCCATGCTGGAATTGATTTTTAAATGCATCTTTCATTGTCCCAAGTTGTAAAATGGTTTTCAGCAAACTAATTGAACCATTTATCTGTTAATCCTTCTAAAGTTGTAGTGAAGAGTATCAAAAAGGCATCCTCTCTTCCGATTAAGCCTCTAGTTTTGCATAGTGCTAGAAAGCTTCTAATATGCTCGTCTGGATCTTCCTGAGCTAGGCGTTTGAAAGAAGGAAATTTTATATTTAATCTTGATAATAAGGTTTCCAAGTCTACCTGACCAGCCATGCTCTTTACTGATGAAGTTGACGAAAGTGGACTAGAGGATCTTCTAACACCCTTCCTTCTTGTTTGTTTGTAGGTGACCCTCAATGTTTGGGATCGGGTTGCGGTCATGGGCTATTCATAGTCCTCTTAGTGTGAGATACTTGATAAGAATATGTACCTCTTAGTCCACTGAAGTCGTACTCTCGACACTTGAATAGTGCTTCTCCAACTTCAATATGTCTTCTCCTATGATCAAATCTCCTTGGAATCCCACCGGGTGTGCCAAGAAGGGATTTGCGTGTTTGCCAAGAAGGGATTCTTGGACAAGAAGGGATTTGCATGTTTGTAGGAGAAAAGGGAAAGAAAAGAAGAAAGATACACACTGGAAGCCTCTGCCGATTGATTATAATAAGACAAATACAATGTGAAGCACAATACAATCCAATGCTTTTGTGCAAAATCCCACAGAGTGCTCAATCACAAAATACCAAATACCCAAGGGAGTCGTTGCCGCCGGCCTCCTCTGCACCAAACCTCCACCTTCTCCAAGCTTGCACTTGTGCACACCTTGCACCAAGCTTCCACTAAGGGGGAGGGATGGATACCTTCTATCGGCACGTGCACACTTCAATGAGACCTTGGGATCCTTGCGGGACTAGCTTAGCACTCCTCTGCACACTTCCTTGGTCACTCTTCATGCACACCTTGCACTTCACTTCTCTGCGTCGCACATTGTGTGTCTCTTACACTTCTCTCTCTTGCATTGCTTAGACTATGCTCACTCTTGCTTACACTTAGGATAGTCCAAGAATATTCCTTGCCTTGATTTGAGTGTCGATTCACGTACGCTCCTAACTGCAAGAGTATCTTGGTGCTCACTTTGATGTCCCAAGATTTTCTTCACAAGTGGCAGCCAACGAATCCATGTTTTGTCCTGTAGTGACTTTAGCCTAAAACAAAAATTCTAATTGGGGGGCCATTCTTTCACTTCTGCGTACGCTGCCGCTTCACATACCTTCACATTTTTCCTTTTAATTCTTCACTTTTGCACATAAGAGAGGCTTCACCTGAACCTTCCAAAACACTTTACAAACACTTTGAACCTTAGGGAAATTAGAGAAATACCTCTGCAATCTACAACCCACTTTCTCTAATTTACCCTTTGTGGACAATTAAATGTGCATTACCTATGCACTTTGACCCCTGCACTTTAGCACTTTGACTTTGCACATGTTGACTTTGACCTTGACTTTGTTTACTTTGATTGATTTGACTTTTGACCTTTTGACTTTGATTGTAGTTGACTTTGACCGTACTTGACTTTGACCAATATGACTTTTATGGGCTCAACAAACACCAATGTACAGTGCCGTATACACCTCAACAGAATGGAGTTGCTCAATGAAAGAACATGTCACTTATGGAGATGGCGAGGTGTATGGTCAAGAGTCACGCTTTACCACATAGTTTTTGGCTTGAGGTTGTCATGCGTGCAGCATATGTACTTAACAGGTGTCCCACTAAAGCACTGCAGTCTATCACTCCATATGAGGCTTGGCATGATCGAAAGCCATCTGTTGCTCATCTGCGTGTGTTTTGTTGTTTGGCATATGCATTAGTGCCTGAACAACATCCCAGAAAATTGAATGATAAAGCAGTAAAATGTATTTTTGTTGGGTACAGTTCAGAAAGTAAAGGCTATCGTCTATATCATCCACAGACTAAACACATTTTGGTTAGCCGTGATGTTGCTTTTGTGGAAGATGCTATTCAGCCATTACTTTCATGTACTATGGAGACATCTATTAGCTCCAAAGACATGTATGATACCTTGCTGCCTCTTTTCACAGGTGGACAGTCTAGTGCTGGTCCTAATGAGGCAACTTCTCAGCCTTTGCAAGTTTCATGTGATGGTGTAGATCATTCCATTTTTGATGTAGATTTACATGATGCACTTATTGATGAGAGACCTGATATTGAGCAGGAAAGAACTATGCCAAAATGGCTGATACAGACCTTGCGTGACAGCAAATTAGATGCACCTCTGTCATATTGTACTCGATCAAGCTCTCATGGTGCCTCTTTTGCATCAGATTGCTATGCTATGGCTGTATGTAGTCTCTGTGATGAGACTGAGCCTGTTTCGTTTGATGAAGCACAAAATTCAGAAAATTGGACGGCTGCTATGCAATCTCAATATGATGCAATAATGAAGAATGGTACTTGGTCTTTATGTGACTTGCCTCCTGGCAAGAAGTCCATTGGCACTAAGTGGGTATACAAGTTGAAGTGTAAACTTGATGGTACAGTTGACAGGTATAAGACTAGGCTTGTTGCAAAGGGTTATGCATAGGAAAGAGGCATTGATTTTGATGAGACCTTTGCACCTACATGCCATATGACTACTATTCAGAGCATATGTGCACTTGGAGCCCATCATGGTTGGAATGTACATCAATTGGACATTAAAAATGCATTTCTGAATGGTGACTTGCACGAAGAAGCGTATGTTTTTCAGCCCCGTGGCTTTGTGCACAAAGGGCATGAAAACCAAGTGTGCAGGTTGAAGAAGGCATTATATGGTTTAGAGCAAGCACCACATGCTTGGTATGAGAAGATACATGCCTATCTGATTGCACATGGTTTTGAGAACATTCCAACTAAAAGCACCTTATATGTTAAGCGTGCTAATGATGTGCTTCTGATCATTGTTGTCTATGTCCACGACATGCTGCTCACTGGTCCTATTGAGAAGCATATTGCTGATTTTAAGGCTGACTTGCATGCCTCATTTGAGATGTCTGATTTGGGGCATTTGCATCACTATTTGGGCATTTAGTTTATGCAAGTTGATGGTGGAATGGCTTTGTGTCTAACTAAATATATTGACACATTATTGCAGTGTTTTGGCCTTGAAGACTGTAAGCCTATTGCCATTCCTATGGAGACAGGTTTATGATTGAGTCTTCATGATGCTGGAGATGCATTTGATGTTGTTCTCTATCAACAGGCTGTTGAATGCTTGATTTACTTATGCATTACTCGGCCAGATATTCAGTTTGTTGTCTCACAGATGAGCGGGTTTATGCATTGCCCAGGAGTCAAGCATTGGTAGGCAATTAAGCACATCTTTCATTACTTGAGTAGTAGTCGGCTACTTGGGTTGTTTTATCCCAAGGGGGTATCACTACCGCCAGATTTGCATGCTTTTTTTGACTTTGATTGGGCTGGTTGCTATGGCACTCGTATGTCCACTAGTGGCTTTTGCTTCATGCTTGGTAGCTCATGTATATCATGGTTGAGCAAGAAGCAGCCTACTATGGCCACTTCCAGTTGTGAGGCTGAGTATAGGGCAGCTTTCACAACGACTGTTAAGTGTGTGTGGCTCAGATGCCTTATGGCTGATTTGGGTGTTGGTCAGTCTTTTGCCACCACCATCTTCACTGACAGACAGAGCGCATTGGGAGTTGTGAGGAACCCTATGTTCCAGGCTCGCTCTAAGCACATTGAGGTGCATTATCATTATGTCAGGGAGAGGTTCTCTGCTAGGGAGAACAACTTGGCATATGTGCCCACACAGGAGAACATTGCAGACCTTTTCATGAAGGCTCTGCCTAGGGAGAAGTTTGAAGCTTTTCGCAAAGCTTTGGGCTTACTTCCTTTTGTGGAGTGATTTCCACATAGCTTGGCACTTTCTTATACATGAGTGCCAACTCCTTGTTCACTCCATCACTCCCAGGAGGGATTTGTTGATATATTTAGGTAGTGATGTGTGTGAACACACTAGGACCGTCAGGGCACTTTTTTCCCTCTTTAGGAGGTTTTTTTCCCCCGGCTTGTATATACGCCTATTGCCCTAATGGGCTACTTATCTTTGTACATTCTCTAGTAATACATTCAGTATTGTGTGTTGTGCTCGAAGCTTCTTCTCCTTCCTTGTGTTGTTCGTGTGCTTCCGCAGACGTCTATCTCCAACAATTATATCTAGTAGAAAAATGTAATTAGGAGAAGACGCACATCGAAAGGATGTCGCGCAATCATTGTAACCTTTTTATAATAGAAGAGGCATTTGGAAGAGAGACATAGAAGCGTCACCGGACTGTGCGTCTAAGTGGTGTGCCTGTGGATTGATTCCAGCTCAGTTCCTTTACATTGTTGTACTGTTCTGTTCTATTTATGTTCGGTATTGAATAACTGTGGTGCTGTATCGATATTCTGTGAGTCATTGGTGAAGTGCAAGGTTAATGGTGATCATGTGCTAGTAGGTGTTAAGAACTTGCATATTCGTTTGCAGTGAAGATTATGTTCTATTGCATACTGGTTGTGGAGATTAGCAATTAAGTTCTTTGGAATTGTCAGATAAGTAATGAAGAAGTTATTACAGTAACGAAGTGATTGGGAAAATATATACAAGGCCTTTGTATTACAGACCCCTGACCATCCCAAAAACCTATGAACAGTCTGGTTCACGTTATAATTAATCCGACAAGATAACACATTAAACACATTAGATTGCTATGTTATGGCTTCCTCTAGTGTCTGTGATGAGAATGAGCCTATTTCATTTGATGAAGCAAAAATGTCTAAAAATTGGATGGCTGCTATGCAATCAGAATGTGATGCTATTATGAAAAATGGTACCTGGTCTTTATGTGACTTGCCTTCTGGCAAGAAGGCCATTGGCACTAAGTGGGTATACAAGATGAAGCATAAGCCTGATGGAACAATTGTCAGGTATAGGGCTAGGCTTGTTGCAAAGGGTTATGCTCAGGAAAGATGAATTGATTTTGATGAGATCTTTGCTCCTACTTGCCAAATGGCCACTGTTCATAGCATGTGTGCACTTACAGCTCATCATGGTTGGAATGTACATCAGTTGGACATCAAAACTACATTTCTGAATGGTGATTTGGATGAAGTTGTGTATGTTTTTCATGTTGGAGTTAGACGTCTGCGGAAGCATGCGAACAGCACAAGGAAGAGGAAGAAGCTTGGAGCACAACACACAAGACTGAATGTATTACTAGAGAATGTACAAAGATAAGTAGCCCATTAGGGCAATAGGCGTATATACAAGCCGGGGGAAAAAAACCTCCTAAAGAGGGAAAAAAGTGCCCCGGCGGTCCTAGAGTGTTCACACACATCACTACCTAAATATATCAACAAATCCCCCCTGGGAGTGATGCGGTGAACAAGGAGCTGGCACTCATGTATAAGGAAGTGCCGAGCTATGTGGAAATCACTCCACAAAAGGAAGTAAGCCCAAAGCTTTGCTGAAAGCTTCAAACTTCTCCCTAGGCAGAGCCTTCGTGAAAAGGTCTGCAATGTTCTCCTGCGTGGGCACATATGCCAAGCTGATCTCCCCAACAGAGAACCTCTCCCTGACATAGTGATAATGCACCTCAATGTGCTTAGTGCGAGCATGGAACACAGGGTTCCTCGCAACTGCCAATGCGCTCTGACTGTCACTGAAGATGGTGGTGGCAGAAGACTGGCCAATACCCAAATCAACCATAAGGCGTCTGAGCCACACACACTCAACAGTCGCTGTGAAAGCTGCCCTATACTCAGCCTCACAACTGGAAGTGGCCACAGTAGGCTGCTTCTTGCTCAACCAAGATATACATGAGCTACCAAGCATGAAGCAAAAACCACTGGTGGACACACGAGTGTCATAGCAACCAGCCCAATTTGAGTCAGAAAAAGCATGCAAATCTGGCGGTAGTGATCCCCCCTTGGGATAAAACAACCCAAGTAGCCGAGTACCACTCAAGTAGCGAAAGATGCGCTTAACCGCTTTCCAATGCGTGACTCTTGGGCAATGCATAAACCTGCTCATCTGTGAGACAGCAAACTGAATATCTGGCCGAGTAATGCATAAGTAAATCAAGCATCCAACAGCCTGCTGATAGAGAACAGCATCAAATGCATCTCCAGCATCATGAAGACTTAATCGTAAACCTGTCTCCATAGGAGTGGCAATAGGCTTACAGTCTTCAAGGCCAAAACGTTGCAATAATGTGTCAATATATTTCGTTTGACACAAAGCCATTCCACCATCAACTTGCATAAACTGAATGCCCAAATAGTGATGCAAATGCCCCAAATCAGACATCTCAAATGAGGCATGCAAATCAGCCTTGAAATCAGCAATATGCTTCTCAAGAGGACCAGTGAGCAGCATGTCGTCTACATAGACAACAATGATCAAAAGCACATCATTAGCACGCTTAACATATAAGGTGCTTTCAGTTGGACTGTTCTCAAAACCATGTGCAATCAGATAGGCATGTATTTTCTCATACCAAGCACGTGGTGCTTGCTTTAAACCATATAACACCTTCTTTAACCTGCACACCTGGTTTTCATGCCCTTTTTGCACAAAGCCACGGGGCTGAAAAACATACACTTCTTCATGCAAGTCACCATTCAGAAATGCTGTTTTAATGTCCAACTGATGTACATTCCAACCATGATGGGTTGCAAGTGCACAAATGCTCCGAACAGTAGTCATACGGCATGTAGGTGCAAAGGTCTCATCAAAATCAATGCCTCTTTCCTGCGCATAACCCTTTGCAACAAGCCTAGCCTTATACCTGTCAACTGTACCATCAGGTTTACGCTTCAGCTTGTATACCCACTTAGTGCCAATGGCCTTCTTTCCAGGAGGCAAGTCACATAAAGACCATGTACCATTCTTCATTATAGCATCATATTCAGATTGCATAGCAGCCATCCAATTTTCTGAATTTTGTGCTTCATCAAAAGAAACAGGCTCATTCTCATCACAGAGACTAGATGCAGCCATAGCATAGCAATCTGATGCAAAGGAGGTACTATGAGAGCCTGAACGAGTACGATATGACAAAGATGCATCTAATTTGCTGTCACGCAAAGTCTGCACCAGCCATTTTGGCATAGTTTTTGCCTGTTCAATATCAGCTCTCTCATCAACAAGTGCATCATGTAAATCTGCATCAGAAATGGCATGATCTGCATCATCATTTGAAACCTGCAAAGGCTGAGAAGTTGCCTCATTAGGACCAGCGCTAGCCTGTCCACCTGTAAAAAGAGGCATCAAAGTATCATACATGTCTTTGGAGCTAACAGATGTCTCCTTAGTACATGAAAGCAATGGCTGAATAGCATCTTCCACAAAGACAACATCACGGCTAACCAGAATGCGTTTAGTCTGTGGATGATACAGACGATAGCCTTTACTTTCAGAACTGTACCCAACAAAAATACATTTTACTGCCTTATCATCCAATTTTCTGCGATGTTGTTCAGGCACTAATGCATATGCCAAACAACCAAAAACACGCAGATGAGCAACAGATGGCTTGCGGTCATGCCAAGCCTCATATGGAGTGATAGACTGCAACGCTTTCGTGGGACACCTGTTCAGTACATATGCTGCACACATGACAGCCTCAAGCCAGAAACTATGTGGTAAAGCCTGACTTTTGACCATGCACCTCGCCATCTCCATGAGTGACCTGTTCTTTCGTTCAGCAACTCCATTCTGTTGAGGTGTATACGGCACTGTACACTGGTGTTTTATCCCACGTTCAGCCAGAAATGCATTAAAATCTGAAGACATATATTCCCCCCCTCGATCAGAACGGAGGCTGCCCATTTTACATGCTGACAGATTTTCAGCCAAAACCAAAAACTGTTTGAAGCACATGAACACTTCGGACTTTGCTTTGAGTGGATATACCCATGCATGCCTGGAAAAATCATCAATGAAAGTCACGAAGTAAAGGTAATTTCCAAAAGAGGGTGTCTGCATAGGACCACAGACATCACTATGTACAAGCTGCAATTTCTGCATAGCCCGAACTGAACCATCTTTTGGAAAGGAAGAACGCTGCATTTTGCCCAAAATACAGCCTTCACAAACATGTTTTCCAGGTGCCTCAAGTTTGGGCAAAGAGGACACCATTTCAGATTTCTGCAGGCGTAACAAACTAGCAAAATTCAGATGACCAAAGCGTGCATGCCAAAGCTTTGCATCTGACATAGCCTGAGAATCATGAACTGCACATGCCGAATCATTCACAGATTTTTCATAGTCTATGAGCTTATACAACCCACGACATAAAATGCCAGAAGCAATAATCACATCGCCATTTGAGAGATCATGGACTGTACACGTGTCATCAACGAATTTCACAACCAAGCCAATCTTGGCTAATGCAGAAACTGATAACAGGTTCTTTTTGCCTCTTTAGCAGCCAGTTTTGGACAGTTCTTTATAATATGATCATTTCCTTTACAGTACTTGCAGAACAATTTCTGCTTTTCTGATTTCTTCTCATCTTTATCCTGGTTCTTCGATTGTGCAGCATTTGCATATTTCTGCTTACTAGTAGAAGAGCTCCATTTTCCTTTGCCCTTCTGACTAGCCAGGAAAGCTTGATCTACAACACGCATAATGGACCTGTTCTGCCTGGACTGATCTTCCTGCAACAGAACAGAGACTAATTCCTCAAATGACAAGGCATTCGGATTGCCTTTCATCATCAATCGAAGAGTAGAGGCAAAACTCTGATATGAATCAGGAAGGCCATTCAGAACGGTCTGCACAAGTGAGCTATCTGGTATAACCTCATCAGCAGAAATCAATTGTTCCTTCAGGTCTTTGATCTTTGTAAGAAAACTGTCCATCGAATCACCTTCATTCATGTGCTCACTCTCCAACTGTTTTCGGAGGTAAGCAACACGAGCCTCATTCCTAGCCTAGTACAAAGTGGTAAGTGTATCCCAAGCATCCTTTGCTGTTCTGCAAGAGCGAATGTGAGGAATAATGGCACGTTTGACAGACAAAGCTATCAATGCATGTGCCTGGGCATCTCTGCCATCCCAACGAATCTGCTCTGCAGTAGGTGCAACAGAAACAACAGCACGAACAGGAATCTGCGGAATATCATCTTCGACACCATCTTCATCAGCTCCAACACCTGTATTTGCAGTACCTGTCGTTACAGGTGTAACAGGACGTCTTTCAACACCCTGCACAATGTTCCACAATCCTTTTGCAACCAGTACATGTCGCATCATATAAGCCCATAATGGGTAGTTGGTACCATCCAACTTATCCTCAACAGCCAACATACGGAATACATCACTGCTTTCAGTCATTGCCGGTGACTAAAATACCTTGATGCAGAAAATTGACTGTATCTCAAAAAGTTGAACAGAACTGCCCAGACGAGTTCTGCTAGACCTGTAGCAGACTTCGAGACGCTTAAACTGGCGAACAGAAACCGGTATATACCTTTGGCACAAAAGAACGAAATAGCCTGCACAAGCACTGCGATAGTGCGTTCGGAGGCCGAAACGAGCTCAGATCGCGATTTCGGCACCACAAAGCGAAGCTGTTTTGATCTCGAAAACACCCTGAGTATGCTCACCAAATTTTGTGCGAATCTGAGACTGCAAACGGAGGAGTGTCGACGGCGCCCTAGAAGAATCAACGACCTGCTCTGATACCAATTGTTGGAGTTAGACGTCTGCGGAAGCACGCGAACAACACAAGGAAGAGGAAGAAGCTTGGAGCACAACACACAAGACTGAATGTATTACTAGAGAATGTACAAAGATAAGTAGCCCATTAGGGCAATAGGCGTATATACAAGCCGGGGGAAAAAAACCTCCTAAAGAGGGAAAAAAGTGCCCCGGCGGTCCTAGAGTGTTCACACACATCACTACCTAAATATATCAACATTTCAGCCCCATGGCTTTGTGCAAAAAGGGCATGAAAACGAGGTGTGCAAATTAAAGAAGGCATTATATGGTTTAAAGCAAGCACCACGTGCGTGGTATGAAAAGATACATGGCTATCTTATTGCACATGGTTTTGAGAACAATCGAACTGAAAGAACCTTATATGTTAAGCGTGCTAATGATGTGCTTCTGATCATTGTGGTGTATGTTGATGACATGCTACTCACCAGTCCTCATGAGAAGCATATTGTTGATTTTAAGGCTGATTTGCATGCCTCATTTGAGATGTCTGATTTGGGGCATTTGCATCATTATTTGGACATTCAATTTATGCAAGTTGATGGCAGAATAATTGTGTCAAACGAAATAAAGTGACAGATTATGGCAGCGTTTCAGCCTTGAAGACTACAAACCTATTGCCACTCCTATGGAGACATGTTTACGATTGAGTCTTCATGATGATGGAGATGCATTTGATGTTGTTCTCTATCAGCAGGCTCTTGGATGCTTGATTTACTTATGCATTTCTCAACCAGATATTCAGTTTGCTATCTCATAGATGAGCAGGTTTATGCATTGCCTAGGACTCAAGCATTGGTAGGCAGTTAAGCGCATCTTTCACTACTTAAGTGGTACCAGACTACTTGGACTGTTTTATCCCAATGGGGGATCACTACTTCCAGATTTACATGCTTTTTACTCTAATTAGGCTGGTTGCTATGACACTCATGTGTCCACTAGTGGCTTTTGCTTCATGCTTGGTAGCTCACGTATATCTTGGTCAAGCAAGAAGTAGCCTACTGTGGCCACTTCTTGTTGTGAGGCTGAGTATAGGGCAGCTTTCACAACAACTTTTGAGTGTGTGTGTCTCAGATGCCTTATGGTTGATTTAGGTGTTGGTCAATCTTCTCCCACCAGAGCGCATTGGCAGTTCCCAGGAACCCTGTGTTCCATGCTCACACTAAGCACATTGAGGTGCATTATCATTATGTCAGGGAGAGGTTCTCTATGGGAGAGATCAGCTTGGCATATGCGCCCACATAGGAGAACCTTGTAGACCTTTTCACGAAGGCTCTAGCTAGGGAGAAGCTTAAAGCTTTCTGCAAAGCTTTGGGCTTACCTTCTTTTGTGGATTGATTCCACATAGCTTGGCACTTCCTTATACATGAGTGCCAGCTCCTTGTTCATTGCATCACTCCTAGGGGGGATTTATTGATATATTTAGGTATTGATGTGTGTGAACACACTAGGACCACCGGGGCACTTTTTTCCCTCTTTAGGAGGTTTTTTCTCCCGACTTGTATATACGTCTATTGCCCTAGTGGGTTACTTATCTTTGTACATTCTAGTGGTAATACATTCAATATTGTGTGTTGTGCTCCAAGCTTCTTGTTCTTCCTTGTGTTGTTCGCATGTTTCCACAGACCTAAAGCTCCAACACCTTTTCCTGAAATTCGTTTACTTCTTAGACTTTTCCTTCTTGAGTTTTTTGCTTAACATTAGAAAACAATTAATCTTGTGGTAGTTTCTTATGAATCAAATGATTCAAGGCTGAATCTTCATGATGGCTTGAAGAGATAGCTACTAACTGGAGATGCGCAGGCTTGAGTAATACACTCTCTTGTTGATCAAAGGCCTCTTCACCCTTCTTTGGTGCAAGATAAGATCTTCTGGACAAGCATCTGACTGACATTATTGACGTCCTAGACGGTATGTGATGACAAAGTCGAACTTGGAAAAAAAGTTACTCCATCGAGATTGCTTTCTATTGAGGACGCAGGTGGCAAAAAATACTCTAAGGTTGTATGATCTATATACAGAGTAACTTTATGAGCTTCTCCTTCTAGATGGTGATACCAAGTATCAAATACATTGACTATGGAAAGAAGTTCTTCATCATGGATTCATAATTAATCTCAGGAGGGGAAAATTTCCTTGAATGATATGCAACTAAATGTAGGTGTCCATGTTGATATATTTAGGTAGTGATGTGTGTGAACACACAGGGACCGCCGAGCACTTTTTTCCCTCTTTAAGAGGTTTTTTTCCCCCGCTTGTATATACGCCTATTGCCCTAATGGGCTACTTATCTTTGTACATTCATTAGTAATACATTCAATATTGTGTGTTGTGCTCCAAGCTTCTTCTTCTTCTTCCTTGTGTTGTTTGTTGATATATTTAGGTGGTGATGTGTGTGAACACTCTAGGACCGCTGTGGCACTTTTTTCCCTCTTTAGGAGGTTTTTTCCCCCGACTTGTATATACGCCTATTGCCCTAATGGGCTACTTATCTTTGTACATTCTCTAGTAATACATTAAGTATTGTGTATTGGGCTCCAAGCTTCTTCTTCCTTGTGCTGTTCGCATGCTTCCGCAAACCTATAACTCCAACAATTGGTATCAGAGTAGGTCATCGCTTCATCTAGGGTGCCATTGACACTCCTCTGTTTGCAGTCTCAAAATCGCACGAATTTTGGTGAGCATACTCAGCGTGTCTTCGAGATCAACACAACTTTGCTTTGTGGTGCCGAAATCGCGATCTAAGCTCGTTTCGGCCTCCGAACGCACTATCGTAGCGCTTGTGTAGGATATTTTGTCTTTTTGTGCCAAAGGTATATACCAGTTTCTATTCGCAAGTATAAGCGTCTCGAAGTCTACTGTAGGTCTAGTGGAATTCATCTCGGAAGTTATGTTCAACTTTTTGAGATACAGTCAATTTTTTGCATCAAGGTATTTTAGTCACCAGCCATGGCTGAAAGCAGTGATGTATTCCATATGTTGGCTGTCGAGGATAAGTTGGATGGTACCAACTACCCGTTATGGGCTTATATAATGCAACATGTGTTAGTTGCAAAAGGCTGTGGAACATTGTGCAGGGTGTCGAAAAACGTCCTATCACACCTGCAATTGTTACAACTACAGGTACTGAAGCTGATGCAAAAGGTGTCGAAGATGGTGATATTCTGCATATTCCTGTTGGTGCTGCGGTTTTTTCTGCACCTACTACAGAGCATATTCACTAGGATGGCAGAGATGCCCAGGCACATGCATTGATAGCTTTTTCTGTCAAACGTGCCATTATTCCTCACATTCGCTCTTGTAGAACAGCTAAAGATGCTTGGGATACACTTACCACATTGTACCAAGCTAGGAATGAGGCTCGTGTTGCTTACCTCTGAAAACAGTTGGAGAGTGAGCACATGAATGAAGGTGATTCTATGGACAGTTTCCTAACAAAAATCAAAGACTTGAAGAAACAATTGATTTCTGCTGATGAGGTTATACCAGATAGCTCACTTGTGCAGACTGTTCTGAATGATCTTGTTGATTCATATCAGAGTTTTGCTTCTAGTCTTCGGTTGATGATGAAAGGCAATCCAAATGCCTTATCATTTGAGGAGTTCATTTGAGGAGTTAGTCTCTGTTCTATTGATGGAAGATTAGTCCAGGCAGAACAGGTCCATTAATGCGAGTTGCAAATCAAGCTTTCTTGGCTAGTCAAAAGGGCAAAGGAAAATGGAGCTCTTCAACTAGTAAGCAGAAATCTGTTGACTCTGCACATTCGAAGAAGGAAGATAAAGATGAGAAGAAATCAGAAAAGCAGAAATTGTTTTGTAAGTGCTATAAAGGGAATGATCATATCATAAAGAACTGTCTGAAACTGGCTGCTAAAAAGGCAAAGAAGAAAGAGGCTGGAATGGTTGTTGTAGAGGCCTCTACACAAAAAACAGAGTATGCTAATCTTGTGCAGGAAGAAGAATGGGCGTTTACAACTGTCTGTAGTTTTGGCCCATCTTCTCATGAGGAGTGCATGTCTGTAGTAGACTCAGATGTTCGGTATTTTGATAGTGGTGCAACCAAATATATTACCTCGCAACACAGTTTCTTCTCATCACTCGAGCCTGCCCCTACAGGGAATGTTGTTACATGCACCAACAACTCCTCTTATCTTGTTATGGGAGTTGGTAAGATCATTTTGACTATTGCTGATGGTAGTTCTTCACTTTTACAGATGCTTTATTTGTGCTAGGGATCAAGAAGAACCTGTTATCAATTTCTGCATTAGCTAAGATACGCTTGGTTGTGAAAGTTGTTGATGATAGGTGTACAATTCATGATCTATCAAATGGCGATGTGATTATTGCTTCTGGCATTTTATGGCGTGGGTTGTATAAGCTCATAGACTATGAAAGATCTGTATATGATTTGGCATGTGCACTAAATGATTCTCAGGCTATGTCAGATGCAAAGATCTGGCATGCAGGCTTTGGTCATCTGAATTTTGCTAGTTTGCTATGCCTGCAGAAATCTAAAATGGTGTCCTCTTTGCCCAAACTTGAGGCACCTTGAAAAAAGTTTGTGAAGGCTGTATTTTGGGCAAAATGCAACGTTCGTCCTTTCCAAAAGATGGTTCAGTTTGGGCTACTCAGAAATTGCAGCTTGTACATAGTGATGTCTGTGGTCCTATGGAGACACCTTCTTTTGGAAATTATCTTTACTTCGTGACTTTCATTGATGATTTTTCTAGGCATGCATGGGTATATCCATTGAAGGCAAAGTCCAAAGTGTTCATGTGCTTCAAACAGTTTTTGGTTTTGGCTGAAAATCGGCCAGCATGTAAAATGGGCACCCTCCATTCTGATCGAGGGGGGTAATATATGTCTTCTTATTTTAATGCATTTCTGGCTAAACGTGGGATAAAAGACCAGTGTACAGTGCCGTATACACCACAACAGAATGGAGTTGCTGAACGAAAAAACAGGTCACTCAACTTGAGGCACCTGGAAAAAACGTTTGTGAAGGCTGTATTTTGGGCAAAATGCAGCGTTCATCCTTTCCAAAAGATGGTTCAGTTTGGGCTACTCAGAAATTGCAGCTTGTACATAGTGATGTCTGTGGTCCTATGCAAACACCTTCTTTTGGAAATTATCTTTACTTCGTGACTTTCATTGATGATTTTTCTAGGCATGCATGGGTATATCCATTGAAGGCAAAGTCCAAAGTGTTCATGTGCTTCAAACAGTTTTTGGTTTTGGTTGAAAATCGGCCAGCATGTAAAATGGGCACCCTCCATTCTGATCGAGGGGGGTAATATATGTCTTCTTATTTTAATGCATTTTTGGCTAAACATGGGATAAAACACCAGTGTACAGTGCCGTATACACCACAACAGAATGGAGTTGCTGAACGAAAAAACAAGTCACTCATGGAGATGGCGACGTGTATGGTCAAGAGTCAGGCTTTACCACATAGTTTCTGGCTTGAGGTTGTCATGTGTGGAGCATATGTACTGAACAAGTGTCCCACTAAAGCGCTGCAGTCTATCACTCCATATGAGGCTTGGCATGATTGCAAGCCATCTGTTGCTCATTTGCATATGTTTTGGTTGTTTGGCATATGCATTAGTGCCTGAACAATATCGCAAAAAATTGGATGATAAAGCAGTAAAATGTATTTTTGTTGGGTATAGTTCTGAAAGTAAAGGCTATTGTCTGTATCGTCCACATACTAAACGCATTCTGGTTAGCTGTGATGTTGTTTTTGTGGAAGATGCTATTCAGCCATTGCTTTCATGTACTAAGGAGACATCTGTTAGCTCCAAAGACATGTATGATACTTTGCTGCCTCTCTTCACAGGTGGACAGTCTAGTGCTGGTCCTAATGAGGCAACTTCTCAGCCTTTGTCAGTTTATGTGATGATGCAGATCATTCCATTTCTGATGCAGATTTACATGATGCAGTCATTGATGAGAGAGCTCATATTGAGCAGGCAAGAACTATGCCAAAATGGATGGTGCAGACCTTGCATGATAGCAAATTAGATGCACCTCTGTCATATCATACTCAATCAGGCTCTCATAGTGCTTCTTTTGCATCAGATTGCTATGCTATGGCTGCATCTAGTCTTTGTGATGAGACTGAGCCTGTTTCGTTTGATGAAGCACAAAATTCAGAAAATTGGATGGCTGCTATGCAATCTGAATATGATGCAATAATGAAGAATGGTACTTGGTCGTTATGTGACTTGCCTCCTAGAAAGAAAGCCATTGGCACTAAGTGGGTATACAAGCTGAAGCGTAAACCTGATGGTACAGTTGACAGGTATAAGGCTAGGCTTGTTTCAAAGGATTATGCACAGTAAAGAGACATTGATTTTGATGAGACCTTTGCACCTACATGTCGTATGACTGCTGTTTGGAGCATCTGTGCACTTGCAGCTCATCATGGTTGGAATGTACATCAGTTGGACATTAAAACTGCATTTTTTAATGTGACTTGCATGAAGAAGTGTATGTTTTTGTGCCCCATGGCTTTGTGCAGAAAGGGCATGAGAACTAGGAGTGCAAGTTAAAGAAGGCATTATATGGTTTAAAGCAAGCACCACGTGCTTGGTATGAAAAGATACATTCCTATTTGATTGCACATGGTTTTGAGAACAGTCTAATTGAAAGCACCTTATATGTTAAGCGTGCTAATGACGTACTTCTAATCATTATGGTTTATGTTGATGACATGCTGCTCACTAGTCCTCATGAGAGGCATATTGCTGATTTTACGGCTGATTTGCATTCCTCATTTGAGATGTCTCATTTGGGGCATTTGCATCATTATCTGGGCATTCAATTTATGCACGTTGATGGTGGAATGGCTTTGTGTCAAACGAAATATATTGACACATTATTGCAGCGTTTTGGCCTTGAAGACTCTAAGCCTATTGCCACTCCTATGGAGACAGGTTTACGATTGAGTCTTCATGATGCTGGAGATGCATTTGCTGTTGTTCTCTATCAACAGGCTGTTGGATGCTTGATTTACTTATGCATTACTCGGCCAGATATTCAATTTGTTGTCTCACAGATGAGCAGGATTATGCATTGCCCAGGAGTCAAGCATTGGGAGGCAGTTAAGCATATCTTTCGCTACTTGAGTGGTACTCAGCTACTTGGGTTGTCTTATCCCAAGGGGGGATCACTACCACCAGATTTGCATGCTTTTTCTTACTCTGATTGGGTTGGTTGCTATGACACTCGTGTGTCCACTAGTGGCTTTTGCTTCATGCTTGGTAGCTCATGTATATCTTGGTTGAGCAAGAAGCAACCTATTGTGGCCACTTCCAGTTGTGAGGCTGAGTATAGGGAAGCTTCCATAGCGACTGTCGAGTGTGTGTGGCTCAGACGCCTTATGGCTGATTTGGGTGTTGCTAAGTCTTTTGCCACCACCATCTTCATTGACAGTCAGAGTGCATTGGCAGTTGCAAGGAACCCTGTGTTCCATGCTCGCACTAAGCACATTGAGGTGCATTATCATTATGTCAGGGAGAGGTCTGTGCTGGGGAGATCAGCTTCGCATATGTGCCCACGCAGGAGAACATTGCAGACCTTTTTACGAAGGCTCTACCTAGGGAGAAGTTTGAAGCTTTCCGCAAACCTTTGGGCTTACTTCCTTTTGTGGAGTGATTTCCACATAGCTTGGCACTTCCTTATACATGAGTGCCAGCTACTTGTTCACCGCATCACTCCCAGGGGGGATTTGTTGATATATTTAGGTATTGATGTGTGTGAACACTCTAGGATCGCCAGGGCACTTTTTTCCCTCTTTAGGAGGTTTTTTCCCCCAGCTTGTATATATACCTATTGCCCTATTAGGGCTACTTATCTTTGTACATTCTGTAGTAATACATTCAGTATTGTGTGTTGGGCTCCAAGCTTCTTCTTCTTCCTTGTGTTGTTCACGTGCTTCTGCAGACGTCTAACTCCAACACTGTTGGCATGCTTCCGCATACGTCTAACTCCAACAATTGGTATCAGAGTAGGTCGTCGCTTCATCTAGGGCATCGTCGACACTCCTCCCTTTGCAGTCTTAGATTCTTACGAAATTTGGTGAGCATACTCAAAGTGTTTCAGAGATCAAAACTGCTTCGCTTTGTCGTGCCGAAATCGTGATCTGAGCTCGTTTCGGCCTTCGAACGCACTATCGTAGTGCTTGTGCAGGCTATTTCGTCTTTTTGTGCCAAAGGTATATACCGATTTTTGTTTGCCAGTATAAGCATCTTGAAGTCTACTACAGGTTTAGCAAAACTCATCTTGGAAGTTCCGTTCAACTTTTTGAGATACAGTCAATTTTCTGCATCAAGGTATTTTTGTCACCGGCCATGGCTGAAATGAGTGATGTATTCCGTATGTTGGCTGTTGAGGATAAGTTGGATGGTACCAACTACCCGTTATGGGATTATATGGTGCGACATGTGTTGGTTGCAAAAGGATTGTGGAACATTGTGCAGGGTGTCAAAAACCGTCCTATCACACATGCAACTATTACAATTGTAGGTACAGAAGCTGATGCAGAAGGTGTCGAAGATGATGATATTCTGCATATTCTTGTTCGTGCTATGGTTTTTGTTGCACCTACTATAGAGCATATTCGTTGGGATGACAGAGATGCCCAGGCACATGCATTGATAGCTCTGTGCCATTATTCTTCACATTCGCTCTTACAGAACAGCTAAGGATGCTTGGGATACACTTACCACATTGTACCAAGCTAGGAATGAGGCTCGTGTTGAGACTTGAAAGAATAGTTGATTTCTACTGATGAGGTTTTACCAGATAGCTCACTTATGCATACCGTTTTGAATGGTCTTCCTGATTCATATAAGAGTTTTGCTTCTACTCTTCGGTTGATGATGAAAGGAAATCCAAATGCCTTGTCATTTGATAAGTTAGTCTCTGTTCTGTTGCAGAAAGATCAGTCCAGGCAGAACAGGTCCATTATGCGTGTTGCAGATCAAGCTTTCTTGGCTAGTTAGAAGGGCAAAGGAAAATGGAGCTCTTCTACTAGTAAGAAGAAATTTGCAAATGTTGCACATTTGAAGAACCAAGACAAAGATGAGGAAAAATTAAAAAAGCAGAAGTTGTTTTATAAGTATTGTAAAGGGAATGATCATATCATAAAGAATTGTCCAAAACTAGCAGCGAAAGAGGCAAAGAAGAAAGAGGCTGGAATGGTTGTTGCTGAAGCCTCTACACCAAAAACGGGGTATGCTAATCTTGTGCAAGAAGAAGAATGGGCGTTTACTACTGTTTGCAATTTTGATCCATCTTCTCATGAGCAGTGCATGTCTATAGTAGACTGAGATGTTTGGTATTTTGATAGTGAGGTGACCAAACATATTACCTTGCAACAGAGTTTCTTCTCTTCACTCGTGCCTGCCCCTACAGGGAATACTGTTACATGCGCCAACACCTCCTCTTATCCTGTTATGGGAGTTGGTAAGATCATTTCAACTACTATTGATGGTAGTTCTTTCACTTTGTCAGATGCTTTATTTGTGCCAAGGATCAAGAAGAACCTGTTATCAGTTTCTACATTAGCCAAGATTGGCTTGGTTGTGAAATTTGTTGATGACAGGTGTACAGTTCATGATCTATCAAATGGCGATATGGTTATTGCTTCTGGCATTTTATGTCGTGGGCTGTATAAGCTCATAGACTATGAAAGATCTGTAAATGATTTGGCATGTGCAATAAATGATTCTCAGGCTATGTCAGATGCAAAGCTTTGGCATGCACCTTTGGTCATATGAATTTTGCTAGTTTGCTATGCCTACAGAAATCTGAAATGCTGTCCTCTTTGCCCAAACTTGAGGCACCTAGAAAACATGTTTCTGAAGGCTGTATTTTGGGCAAAATGCAGCGTTCATCCTTTCCAAAAGATGGTTCAGTTTGGGCTACTCGAAAATTGCAGCTTGTACATACTGTGGTCCTATGTAGACACCTTCTTTTGGAAATTATCTTTACTTCATGACTTTCATTGATGATTTTTCCAGGCATGTATGGGTATATCCATTGAAGGCAAAGTCCAAAGTGGTCACGATTCAAACAGTTTTTGCTTTTGGCTGAAAATCTGTCAGCATGTAAAATGGGCACCCTTCATTCTGATCGAGGGGGGGAATATATGTCTTCTGTGCATTTCTAGCTGAACATGGGATAAAACACCAGTGTACAGTGCCGTATACACCTCAACAGAATGGAGTTGCTAAATGAAAGAACAGGCCACTCATGGAGATGGCAAGGTGTATGGTCAAGAGTCAGGCTTTACCACATAGTTTTTGGCTTGAGGCTGTCATGTGTGCAGCAGATGTACTGAAAATGTGTCCCACTAAAGCACTCTAGTCTATCACTCCATATGAGGCTTGGTGTGATCGCAAGCCATTTGTTGCTCATTTGTGTGTTTTTGGTTGTTTGGCATATGCATTAGTGCCTGAACAACATCACATAAAATTTGATGATAAAGTAGTAAAATGTATTTTTGTTGGATACAGTTCTGAAAGTAAAGGCTATCGTCTATATCATCCACAGAGTAAATGCATTCTGGTTAGCCATGATGTTGTTTTTGTGGAAGATGCTATTCAGCCATTTCTTTCATGTACCTAGGAGACATCTGTTAGCTCCAAAGAAATGTATGCTACTTTGCTGCCTCTTTTTACAAGTGGAAAGTCTAGTGCTGGTCCCAATTCTCAGCCTTTGCAGGTTTCATGTTATGATGCAGATCATTCCATTTCTGATGGAGATTTACATGATGCACTAGTTGATGAGAGAGCTGATATTGAGCAGGCAAAAACTATGCCAAAATGGCTAGTGCAGACTTTGCGTGACAGCAAATTAGATGCACCTCTATTATATCGTACTCGTTCAAGCTCTCATAGTGCCTCTTTTGCATTAGATTGCTATGCTATGGCTGCATCTACTCTCTGTGATGAGAATGATCCTGTTTTGTTTGATGAAGCACAAAAATCAGAAAATTGGATGGCTGTTATGCAATCTGAATATGATGCTATAATGAAGAATGGTACTTGGTTTTATGTGAGTTGCCTCCTTGCAAGAAGACCATTGGCACTAAGTGGGTATACAAGTTGAAGCATAAACCGGATGGTACAGTTGACAGGTATAAGGCTAGGCTTGTTGCAAAGGGTTATGCATAGGAAAGAGGCATTGATTTTGATGAGACCTTTGCACCTACATGTCGGATGACTAGTGTTCGGAGCATATGTGCACTCACAGCTCATCATGGTTGGAATGTACATCAGTTGGACATTAAAACAACATTTTTGAATGGTGACTTGTATGAAGAAGTGTTGTTTTTCAGCCCCGTGGCTTTGTGCAAAAAGGGCATGAAAACCAGGTGTGCAGGTTAAAGAAGGCATTATATGGTTTAAAGCAAGCACCACATGCTTGGTATGAGAAGATACATGCCTATCTGATTGCACATGGTTTTGAGGACAGTCCAACTGAAAGCACCTTATATGTTAAGCATGCTAATGATGTGCTTTTGATCATTGTTGTCTACGTTGATGACATGCTGCTCACTCGTCCTATTGAGAGCATATTGCTGAGTTTAAGGCTGATTTGCATTCCTCATTTGAGATGTCTGATTTGGGGCATTTGCATCACATTTGGTCATTCAGTTTATGCACGTTGATGGTGGAATGGCTTTGTGTCAAATGAAATATATTGACACATTATTGCAGCGTTTTGGCCTTGAAGACTGTAAGTCTATTGTCACTCCTATGGAGACAGGTTTATGATTAAGTCTTTATGATGATGGAGGTGCATTTGATGCTATTCTCTATCAACAGGTTGTTGGATACTTGATTTAATTATGCATTACTCGGCCAGATATTCAGTTTGCTGTCTCACAAATGAGCAGGTTTATGCATTGCAAAAGAGTCAAGCATTGGCAGGCAGTTAAGCGCATCTTTCACTATTTGAGTGGTACTCGGCTACTTGGGTTGTTTTATCCCAAGGGGGGATCACTACCGCCAAATTTGCATGCTTTTTCTGACTCTGATTGGGCTGGTTGCTATGACACTTGTGTGTCCACTAGTGGCTTTTGCTTCATGCTTGGTAGCTCATGTATATCTTGGTTGAGCAAGAAGCAACCTACTGTGGCCACTTCCAATTGTGAGGCTGAGTATAGGGCAACTTTCACAGTGATTGTTGAGTGTGTGTGGCTCGGATGCCTTATGGTTGATTTGGGTGTTGGTCAGACTTCTACCACCACCATCTTCACTGAGAGTCAGAGCGCATTGGCAATTGCGAGGAAGCTTGTGTTCCATGCTTGCACTAAGCACATTGAGGTGCATTATCACTATGTCAAGGACAGGTTCTCTGTTGGGGAGATGAGCTTGGCATATGTGCCCACGCAGGAGAACATTGCAGACCTTTTCACGAAGCTCTGCCTAGGGAGAAGTTTGAAGCTTTCCGCAAAGCTTTGGGCTTACTTCCTTTTGTGGAGTGATTTCCACATAGCTTGGCACTTCCTTATACATGAGTGCTAGCTCCTTGTTCACCGCATCACTCCCAGGGGGGATTTGTTGATATATTTAGTTAATGATGTGTGTGAACACACTAGGACCGCCGGGGTACTTTTTTCCCTCTTTATGAGGTTTTTTCCCCCCAGCTTGTATATACGCCTATTGCCCTAATGGGCTACTTATCTTTGTACATTATCTAGTAATACATTCAGTATTGTGTGTTGTGTTCCAAGCTTCTTCTTCTTCCTTGTGTTGTTCGCGTGCTTCCGTAGACGTCTAACTCCAACAGTCCATCATTCCATATTGGGATAGAATGGTCCCAAGGGTGAAGTCTAATGCATTTGTCTCTAGGAAAAAGGGCTTGCTAGAATCAGGATCAACTAGAATTGGTGCAGTGGTAAATGCAAATTTCAAGGTCTGAAAGGCTTTTTCTACTTCTTGGGTCCATGAGAATTTTGAGTTTCTTGTAAGCTTGGTAAGAGGTGTCACTATCTTGGAGTAATCTCTAATGAATATCCTATAGAAATTCGCAAACCCTAGAAAAAATTGTACAATATCTTGAACACAGGAAGGTGATTGCCAATCAAGGAATTGTCTTGATCTGATAACCAGATTTACTAGACTCAATATTACATTGAAACATATGTGGGATTCATGGTCACCAAGATATACTCGTAATGGTGAGGTTTGCATGGTTATATTCCCAGATGCTAGAGGTCATCCATCTACTATGTTCACTACTAGTGGTTTGTTCTTCTGCAGTATAGGAATTCCATGTTTCTTAACCAATTCTTCATCGATGAACAAGAGGAGGCCCTTGAATCTACTAGGGCTATAAGGGAAATGGTCTTCTTGGGAATGATTAACTTGACACGTGCAAGTCATGTTTCTATGGGTGTAACTGGAATTATGAGACCCTTTATTATATCATGGTTCATTTGTATAATCTCTTTTACAACTGGACTTCTTCATTTCCCTGCTCTACAAGGGTGGTTACGACTCTGGAGTTTGTTCTCTTGTTGGGATAATTAACTGCAATATGTCCAGGGTTTCCACAATAGAGGCATAACTTATCATCTCTCCTTCTTTGTTTCTCTTGTGGTGTTAGAGGCTAGAACCTAGTTACATCTATTTGCATAGGTTTAGGCATAGACTCATCTTTAGGAATGGGCTTGAAGGATTTCCATTGGCGAGTTCTTCCTTCTACTTGTTTTTCTTGTTTCCTTTCAAAAAGTCGGTTATCACATTGAATAGCTTGCATGATGTGTTCATTCACTATCTTAGCCTCTGGCATCATGAGCATAAGGTCTTTCACATCATCTCTTAAACCCCATCTAAATTCGCTTATGAAATAATCTTCATGCCAAGTGAGATCACATATCAACTGCCTAAATTTTGATGCATAGGTAGAGGTAAGGTAGTTACCTTGACATCGCTTTCGAAGTTTTATTTTTGCCACTAGACTTGTGTCTGCATCTCCAAATGTGGTGGTGATTTCTCAAAGAAACCCCTCATAGTCTTGAAGTACTTCCATGTTCTTCTCCAATATTGGGGCAAACCATGATAATGCTTGACCAAAGATCAAAGTTCCAATAAACTGGACCTTCGGTGCCTCATCAGGGTATCTATCCGGTTGCATATAGATGTACAATTTAACTTGCCGGAGAAATACGTGAAACTTCATGCACTCCCCATCGAACTCTTCTGGCATGCAAATCTTGGGTTCCTTCATGAAGGATGTACTAGGCCATTGATCCACTTGAATACTCTCTTGATTTGCTTGAAGATTCCTAATTTTTTATTGTAATTCTTGGAGGAGTGCACCTACATGCACCGGACGTCCCATCTTGACTTATGTCTGTTGATGGGTTAGGTCCTTGACTTGTTGTTGGAGACTCTGAAGTGAAGCTACAATATGTTCATAAACGTTTTCCATGATGCCTGGTCTTGGATAGAAGGCAGTCTTGTTAAAATGTCAGGGGAGCACTAGATTGAGCTCTTTGACTACAATAGATAAGATTTTGGAAATACACTTCTGATTACAAGAACATCCACGTAGGGAAAACGAGACAAGAATATGTAACTGATTCAAGATGGACATAACCCGGGACTGATAGGTATGAATAACTAGACCAGAGATGATACAAGACATCCCACAACCTGAGATTGATAGGTTTGAACCAAGATCTCTGGGTTACAAAAACTCCCTTTAGGGAGATGATCTAGATACAAGAAATAACTAGACAAGATCTCATACTACGAGATTACAAGAGGACAAGGCTAGATGTCCAAGAAATAGATTAGACAAGACTAGAACAAGGAACAAGACAAGAACTAGAACTTGAACTTGGAGAGTACTTACTTGGCGACCATGACTCCTTGAGCTCCCAAGACTGGAATTGGCAAAACTGAGTATGTATGTGGCCAAACCCTCCTTACATAGGTTTTCAAGGACAGTTCATCGAAGGTGGTTATGAACTAATGATGTCATCAATTCGAAACATGATCTCCGGATGTGAGAATCAAACAAGAAGACATTCGATCTTAGGGCATGTTTAGGATGCAATGGAAGCATTGGTTTCTCCAAATTCTGAACCAATCATGAGATATAAAAGTCACATGGAATTTGAGGTTCAGTTGGTTTCCTTTGTCCATGATAACAACTATAGATTGTGAGTATAAGTATTGTGTCTATTTTATAATATAAGTATACTCACAATGGAAAATGTATAGTGAGTTCTACCAATAAACATAGTATTATGCATTTAATTCTACCAAATAAAAATAATATTTATAGTCACGATGAAAAATATCACAATGCAATACAATGGGATGTGTTCAATAATTATCACAGAAAACTCGATGATTTTCATTGAAAGTTTGATAATTATCATGTGCTTTTATTTTTAAGCCATCAGACATTGGGTGATAAGATGCATGTGCCTGTAATTACGGTGACCAAAGTTCACTAGGTCTCTTACACATGTACCTCTAATGCTCTGTTCGGTCACCCAAAAAGTGTAAACCGTCACCGAGAAAACATGCATGTGCCCTCCCTATCTGCCACCGAAAAAACATGCATGTGCCCTCCCTATTTGCAATAGAAAACGATGGGTTATTTTCTTTAATTTATATTATTTTATTCCATGTAATTTATATTATTTTGTTCCATGTGGAAGGAAGAACGTTTCCAAGGCAAGATGTGAGGGTCGGGACTCGGAACAAAATACTTCTTTTTTTGTTTTTGCAATGTGGATCATGAATAGCACTGAATCAAATCAAGAACAACATTATACCTAGAGACTTATATGAATCATTATGTACACATGTCAACTATTGATTGGGCTAAGCAAAAGTTTCTGTGCACATTCGGCCTTATGTGAAATGAGCAGTTCAACTGCTTTGTAACTTGTAAGCCGTAACTCCTCTAATGCAGTTGTATATATTCTTCCTTTAATCTACTTAAAACGTTTGTGAATTACAAAAAAAAAATAGAAATCTAAGAAGCATGGAAGTACAATCTGGCCCTCCATGATCTATCAGAAGAGTTGCGATTCCCAGAGAGTATACGCGCGCGCGCACGTTCTTCTCCAGAGTCGTCAATACTGAAATTCAAATTTCGAATTCTCGAAGGACGAGAAATGGCCGTAATCTTGTCTCTTCCAAGTTATAATGTTGACTGGCATGCAGATCAGCAGACATGGTAACTTTGAAGGCGTTTGGTACATCTTTTCCAGCTTTGCGTCAATTTACTTGTTTGTCTGGTCTCAGGGTTCAAGTCATTCGGTTCTGAAGAAAACGTGAAATTCGCGAAATGCAGGATGCTGCTGCTTTTTACGTTCTTGTTTTACTGCTTGAGTTTCTCCAAGTCGTTGCTTGTCATTTGGTCATTCCACGCTAGAGCAGACGGAATGAGGAGCGGTAACCTTTTGCTTGGCCGTCTCGATGAATTGCACAACAGATTCCCTCCACATGCATTACGCCTCGATGCACGTACTCAGAGAACCACAGATGCACACAGATTAAGGCTAAACAACATAATTTTTATAGCTGGAGCGCTTTCGTCACTGCTTCAAGAAGCTGTCGTTCTTCTTTCGAAGCATATGGTTTCATACTCAATCTGTTTAGATAGAATTTCCTGCTTCCTAGATAATCCCTCCGTAAGCTTCGTGCGCATATGCTTCTATCTTCTCTTCTTCAGCTGGAAATATTTCAATCCTCTTCTTCGGCTGGAATCATTTCAATGCAGTTTTTTTTTTTTCACAGCGATCCTCTGGTGAAGTCCTCGTTGTCCGATAGTTCGTTTAAGCGCAAGCCCTTGGCCTTCCCTATATCGACTATGTAGAACCCATACGTTGCCAATTATCTATGGGCTCCTGTCTCAGTAAGCCTTCATCAAAGGGAACGGAGAAGAAGAAGAAGAAGAAAAAGGGGTTTCATAATAACGAAAACGTTGTTCCTCAGCATGAGACGCAGCCGTCGAAGACTTCCGTAGAAGTGGAAGAATGGAAGGAAGTAGAAGCTGCGGCTTCATCTACATGCAGAGTCTCCACCGGGTCTCTTCAACTCGCTCAATCAGATCATACTCCTTCACCTGCTTCATCATCCCTAACGTTGAATGCCGTTGAAAAATGTCATGATCCAAAAGTTCCTCCATCTTCGTCTTCGGATAAGCTGCAATCTTCATCTTCTTCAATGATTCCAGACATGGTGACTTTCACTGTTTCACAGAGTCCGCGGAAGAAGTATAGTGGTGAGTTTCCTAATCACTCTTTCAGGAATCCATCTCAATGCAGATCTGTCATACAGAAAGCGCCTTTCTCTCCGGGAGGTATGAAGAAGGCAACAACTTTACACAAAAATGAAGAAGATGATTGCAAGTTCCCATCCTTGGCAAGGAAACAGTGGCTCTCACAAGCTTGCCCCGCTAAGTCTCGTGGAGAAGATGAGTGCTCAACTAACAAGGCCCGTAAGAGTGCAGACGAGAGCTCAAGCAAAGACAAGGTAATGCCTTCTGCAGCGATGAAAACTCCAGCAAGCAGGGAGGTCTTGAATTCGGCTGTCAGCAAAGATCCATGCAAACAAAAATCCATGAACTCAATACAAGAGCATGATTCAAGGACCTCCGAACATTCAAGCAAAATCATGAGTGTAGGAGCTCCGACTGTCAAAGGTAACATCCCAGACACCAGGACTAATTCTCTATCGCGAGATGTTTCTCCTATCGAAATTTTGAGGACAAGCAAACCGCGAACATCTTCTCCGTTGAGAAGATCACCGGCCACTAAAGACACCACAATTCTCATTACTGACGGCCCTCGCCTGCTACGCAACGCTTCAGGGAAGGCGTCGAGTCCTAATCGAGCTGGATATTATGCTTCCGAGAGGCATGAAACAGTGAAGGCTCGACCTTCGCATAAACAATCACACAGTAGGGAGCATTTTATGGATCCGGTTTCTGAAATATCTACTCATAGGCGAACTTCTAGCAAGGAATCTACATCAGAATTCAATATAGACATCATTAGAAGGCCATCTCCGCCCAAGAAGACACCTATAGTGGTAGCGACGTGTGCATCATCTTCATCATCGGATGCTGCAAGAATCAACACGAAACGACCATCAAAACCTAGCAAGGAGAATTCCTCTTTTCACAAATCTATCATGCAAGAACCTTCGTTTGTAACGAAAGGAGGGAAAAATCCAGGGCAGAGGAATTTGGATGCTGCAGTGAATGAAATTGATAGTCTTGCATGTAACAATAACAGGAACGGAAGAAGAAGAGAAAAGTCTCCTCCTAGAAGGATTTCTACTGGAGTTGCCCCTTTTCTGAGCTCAACAAGGAGTAATGACCGCAACGCTGATCTTTCTATTAACTCAGATACTACACTTGCGAGCCATTTTGATCCAATGGTGTGGACTCTTCTTCAATTCATTATTGATTTTTGTTTTGGTTCAACTAGTTGCATGTTTCTGTGAATTTTTGGTCCCTTCTGTGATTTTTGACTAGTGGAACATAGAAGTTAAAGACGTTGGGAACGTTGGTTCCTGACTCCTCTCCTAATTTAAGTAGGAAGCTATTGCAACAATCGAGCACTTGCTCTATTCCTTTTAGAATTAAACATTAGTGTGTTGTCTAACTCATGTTGTAGAAGCAGAGTTTCCATGTGACCAATAATGAATATATGTTAAACTATTGACTATTAAATAGGGGTGAGGGTCCTTGTCTTTTCTGCACGTTAATACGCTGTTTCATGGGCAATATTCTCACAATGTTAAATTTTGCGCTATCCGTGAATTTAAAATCATTTCTCACAATCATATCGATGTACTTGCCTAAAATTAAAAACTGTAAACGTCTTATCTAGGTGGTTTAGAAACTGAACCTCGATTTAAAGAAAACCACACGCAGTGAAAAAATAATTGAAAACTTGAGGGTCGTAGGAGCAGGTTTTTGCATACGTAGGATCTACGTCATCTATTTAACACCAGCTGGAAAGGACCTTCCGATACCTTCCAGGCTTTCATTGCTAAGGCAAACGCAAATATTTAATACGCGAAATCGCTGTTATAGACTGGACCATGCTGTGAGTCCAATGGTAGAAATATTTGATCAAAGATATCCTATACTCCACTGCTGAAATGCTTAGAAGGTTTATGGCTTCTTCTTTGCCGTGCCAAGAATTTTGAAAACCAAATAGAGCCATTTTATGAGTAATTGACCAGAGGGATGCCTGACCAAGGAAGATCCATCTTAAGTTGCAGTAGATCTTATTTCTCGTACAAGGGGTAAAAGAAGCTTTCAGAAGAGGGCCTATCAGAAAGCCAGCTAGAAAAGCCGGACTGGCCCCATCAGATTACTCCTAATGAGTCCTGATAGGCTGTAGCAGTAATTTCATTTTTGAGAACCAAAGTAATCTTATAGATGTTACAGATCATCGACTTTCGATAAGTCTGATGTGTCTTAAAGATTGGCTCTCTATGCAAGGTAAAGCGTTGCTATCAATACGTCTGAAGAGTGATGCCAATGGTGGATGGACTTCTATGAATCTCAGAGAGGGACTATCACATAGTTAGAACCCTGAATTTTCCTTTAATGTTTGAGTTCTTTAACACGTGGCCTGTTATTTTATTTTCCATAGGGGAAAGATATGGCAGCTCGGACAAAGAAACCTGTTAGCAGAGCTCCTTTAAAGGAGATTAGCAACGTTAACAGTTCTTTGCCTTCAAGGTCAAGAATTAAAGAGAATCATAAGTCTGTACCAAAAGCCAGCGAAAGCTTTCGCGAAGAAACTGATGCACTGTCGCTGCCAAAAGATGAGTATCTGATCAATGGCAACGCAGTGCCTGAGAAAAACAATGTGCAGGCTCTGTGTGACTTCTCTACCAACTTGAATGATTGTGTGAAAGATCCTCTTGAGACCAAGGCAGAAAACCTGGTTATGGAGGGTAAGTCTGTGCTTAGTGCATTCAAAGCTTTGGAGGAGTACAGATTGAAGTACTCTTATCTGAATGTCGAGCCGCATCAAGATGGTAATGAGAATCTATCTTACTCCCGACTGCAGCCCTACGCAGCTCCAAAAGAAAGCTGTAGTCAACCTCTTCAAGGTTCACTGGACATGGGCAAAGGTCCTTTAAAGTCTGCCGTTCGAGAATCACACGAATCGCCAAGATTGCCGTCAACCAAGAAGTCTGGTGAGCAATTTCTTTTCTCTGATGTGCAATCGCTCCTTATTTCAGAGAAGAGATCACAGCCAGAGGGAGGCATGGCCATGCCTCCCTCCATTTCGAAGGCCTGTTCTATCTTAAGAGCAGTTGCAGATCTGAATATGGGAAACACAGTGTATTCTAAGATGAGCGAAGTCCAAGATGAGATAGAGAGGCCCAATCTGCTCAGTTTCCAGTTTGGAGAAGGGAACAGCGGTCGAGTAACTTCGAGTCAGGCATCATAAGACTTTAAGAGCGTTTGCACTTGCAATGGTTAAAAGAATCCTTGCAGGTTTGCAGGCGGAAGGATTCCAGCAGTGATTCTAAGTTTGATAGATTGTGTGATGTGCCTCGTCTTTCAAAATTCAAGGGATTGTGCTGATGGAGGCGACTGAGTTTTCAGAGTGCCCTTCAGGCAATCACGTAACAAAGTATTTATGAAAATCTGCATCCTGTAATTGCCTTATTATGTATCATTTGGATGTGCTCTGGTATCCCAGTAAAGAGCGTTTTACAATTTGTCACAATTGCGCACTTCGTTTTGAGTTCTATATCAGGCTTCTTCCATTTGTTATGGCTAGAATGTTATGTATTTTCTAATTCTTATAATTTCTTATGTAACATATCTGGCACTTTTTGAGGGGATATCAATCCTTGTGGATTAGCTCCCTATAATTGCGTTTGACCTTTTAACTGTTTTCTTTTTTGTTTGACAACCCTATGTAAGTGAAATAATTTAATGTAGTCTTTTCTACGAGAGCTCTATGCAGGTGAAGGACTAATTTGTAAGGACTTATCATTTCTCCAGAAGACGCTTTGATGTTGTAGAAAATATCATATTAACACCATATTTTTCTGTTGATCTTTGACATCTTTTGCAACCGAGTGCTTTACTATGTTATCTACCCATCCAGCCGTCTCCCCAGGGTAAATATTTCATTCTCGTCTTGGTATTGAAGTGCATTGCGTAAAGATGTGAAGGTATATGTACACCATCTCTAGTTTTCATTTTTGTTGAACAACTTTTGTTGCAGATGGCTTTTCGTAGCAACCTGCCACTATTGGATTATTTGAAGGTATTTTGATAAATGTTCTAGACGACATGTCCTTTTTCATGTTGATTATTGACAATCGCCATGTTTCAATGTATGCAGTTGAAGAAGGTCGTAGATATGCATTTGAGAACTAGAAGCATTAGCATATTCCTCAATCATCAAATTTGTGAAAGTAACCTCGTCAAATCTTTGAATTTGGAAAAGTAAAGTCGTTTCTTTTGTATCTAGATATTAGACAACATTTTAGGCATGTACACAGTACATATCAAGGGTTTGAATTCCTATGCTTGGATGGCCATGGAAACATCTCTGTTTGGTGTTGTTGATGAGGATCATTCACTTTAGTTAGGGTGTTTGTGAAATGGTTCAAACTTGATGCTTGAGAGCAATGGAAGAAGTGGGAAAGTACTTTGAAATCCAGCGCTTTCACATTTATGTTTGGAGTGCGCGAGATTTCAAGCAGATTTGAGGCTTCTACATGAGGAAAAAAGTGATTTTGAGGTTTATAAAAGGCTTATGTACCTTTGAATTCCTTGAACACCAAAAATGTAACAAGTAATTTTTTAATGCTATTTTTCCTTCAAAAAATGTTGTAAAACCATGGACATAGAAATAATCTTGTGTGGACTTCAAGTGGGTGGATGAGATGATATTTATAATTATCAATCCGGATATTGGCTTGGTCAGGGGCACGAAGACCATAACACACACATAAGCTTACTTTTGCAAGAAGAAGATGAAAACCTTGAGTAGGAATCTTATAGAAACTTTTATTAAGGAATTCTTCTCAACCTACAAAGAATAACCCATCCCTCTTACCAAGTGTCGTTATGATCACACCAAAATATCATTATGTCATTGTGAGAAAGTTGTACCTTCACTAATTTGATTGTAGAATGCATGTATTACATATTAAAGTGCTAAGTAGAGGCCTTCCACACCTAAGAAAACCTTTGGGGTAGCCCTTTTAAGAAAGAAATGTTAAAAAAGAAGCAAGATGAAGAAGATGGAGTAGACAATAGAAACACAAATTTCCAAGCTAGCGCTTTTCTTAGAGAGCCAAGGAGTGGGTAGCATGTCATAGGACAAGTACCCATGAACTAGTGGTATGTGTATAGAAGGGAGGTACAGAAGCGAGATTAAAGTTTGCTAAATTTCGTAATTTTTTTCCCTCTCAACCTTCACTTAATTCGATACTCAAACTTACTTCACTCAATTTCAACATACGCAAAATTAGATCCTAAGCCAATTTGAACCATACTTAGGACAACATAGTTGTTGCACAATATATTTATTGCAACGTAAATGATTCAAACAACATTAACACACCACAATTTTCCAACTTCGGTGCAACATGAATTCAAACCTTCCACCACTTGACATCACATATATAGACGCACAACACACAAGGCGCTATACTCAAAATTTTGGAACAATACACAAACCACAGGCATTACGGCTAAGACCGCCACGTACCCTTGATTGTGTCTATTCTATTACTTGTTTGTGTCTATTCTATTAATAAAGAGGCATTACAACTGTTCAATACATATTTTTGATACTTTATATCCTTTCGCACATTCCACATAAAAAAGACTTTTTACAAAATTGAGTACACTTTGATAACATTTGTCATGCATCGAGGATTTGAATCCCAAAAACTAAATTGAAGCTACTTCATCATCACTATCGTAGTACTCCAGCAGTAATTTTGTCTTCAATAACTTCTAGGTGCTCTTGGAAAATACTAGCATACTTCTTTTGCACTCTCTTACGTATGGTGGTGGTACGTGAAGGTAGGTAGGTGTTTCCTTTGTTCTTGTTCAATCATATCTCCTATCTTATCGGTGGGAATTTTTGGTACTTTCTTTTGCAATCCTACTTGAGAGTGGGAATTACTTGAGAGTGGGATATTAGCCATATCTAGCAACTGCTTTGCTTCCACAACTCAGGTTTGACTCTAAGTAGCTCTTCTAAAGTGAGGTTACACTACACTTTAGTTTCTTAACTAGTTCTGTGTTCCTAGGTAGAACTGGTTCTTTGTTTCTAATCATAATTGTGGGAGCTCTCATCTGAATATGCTTAGATTCCCAAGGTCCTATGAAATGGGGCCATTCTTGTAACGAGTTGGATTCAAATTCCATCCGTTCACTTGTTTCCAAGTCTTATGGCTCTCCATAAATAAAGGGAATGTCTTGAGGGAATCGATCATGAAGATCATCTATTTTTTTGAATTGAAGGATGATCTTTTCTCTCTTTGGCCACTTCTCTTGTATTTCTCTTAAGAACTCTTGGAAGTATTGATTTATGGTGGAACGAATAATTCCAATATCCATAGAATTAGGGACAAAAGCTTCATGTGGGGGTAAGCCTTTTCTCACACTTCCACTATCTTAAGCCTATGGTGTGGTTAAAATATGTGGTTTAGCCACGGATTGCTCTAACCTATAGTAGTCTTTTGAAATGTACTTGGGGTTTAACTCAGTTTTTTTGATTAAAAAGATGGCCTACATCAAACATAACCTGAACTAATTCTACAATTTTTGCACATAGCTTGGTCCTTACAATCTCTAAGGCCACTTTGGGATAACATTTATTCAACTCAGCTATGTTTGGCCCTTCTTGAAGTCGATCTTGGTAGACCGTGAACATCATGTCCAAGCCTTCGAGAGTGGGATCTGCTAGGATTGATTGTGCTAGGGGTTGAAGTGAGATGGATGGTGGGATAAGAGGTGGTGAGTTGGATGGTTTCTGAGACTACGCTTGAGATTCAGTTCTATTATCTTTGTTTTGGTTTCTTTGAGGCTTTCTTCTAGGTCTTATAGCTTTCTAACCCACTGTCTCTTCATCCTTTCCCTGCTATCTTTCCAAGTCTTGGTTGTATTTTCACTTGCACTCTTTGTTTAACTAGCCTCAAATTTCTTCTCTTGCTCTTTGTCTAGGTTCTCCTAAAGAGCTGGTGCTCTTGTGACTACTTATGTAGGGGCAATATTTGCTACACTTCCATGAGAATCTACCACCAAGCCAATTACATTGGTCAGAGTTATCTTTTGAGCATTGATAGGATCCTTAGGACAATCTCTAAGAGATGTTCTTTTCTATAATCAGAGCAAAAACATTGAATCAGAGCAAAACTTGGTGGTGGGAGAGGATACTCATGAATGAAGTGATCTCCTTGACATCTGTAGCATGGTACTCTAGGTCCTTGAAGCCTATACTGTCCCACCTGTGGCCTAGGTCTAGGGTTCATTTACATAACCTGAGTGTAGTGTGTCTCTCAACTAGGTTCCATCAAAGTGTGTCATATTGATATGCTTCACTATGATCAAGTGATTTAGTATAATAAGCTGATGGGCTTTCTCCATGTATCGAATCAAAACTTTGAGCATTAGGATCACTTTTTGAGATCATCACATTAGGGGAAAAAATGAACCCTGCATGGGCCTTATAACGATCCCTAATTTTTAGGGATTAAGCTTAATTCTGTTCTTGTTTAAGGGGACAAAGTACATTTAATAGGGCACTTTTTAGTAGGCTAGAGTAGGTTTTTTTTAGGCTTCACTAGGCCCCTCTCTTTCTTCTTCTAGAGAGAGAGCAAGAGAATCTACTTTCCACATCATCAAACTCGTGCATGTGTTTGAATAAAAAAATGAGTTTTTTGTAAAAGTCTCATTTTCAATATATATTAACTCAAAAGGGCCTATTTTTTAATATTTATGTCAGAAGTCACTTTTTTGAGCTCATTTTTTGAAGTATCTTTTAGAAAAAGTATAATTTTCAAACTCCCTCCAAAAGTAAGTGCCACATCATCAAATCCGTGACTATGCTTTCCCCAAAAAATGATTTTTTTTCAAATTTCATCTTTTTCAGCCATACACAGTGGAAAAATACACTTTAACCCATACACATACAAGAAAACATATTTTCTGAGCAAAACATATGCTTTAGAGTCCCTTCCAAGTAGTTTTCCATCTTTGTTTTTGATATTGCTGGTCATTAGCAAAGATGGTGTTGACATGTGTTGGCATCATATGGGAAGAAGCAAGTACGGGCATGCATGTAGATCTAGCACTAAGGCAACCCATTAAAGTTTTCCAATCCTTACATTAGTAAAAAAGTGATTCTCATCACTAACAACCATTGTAAACACCATTTCATCTTTTTGTAGCTCCATTTTGTGCAAGCCGAGGAGTCCTCGAGCTTGGGGAGCCTTAGAAGTAATTGCCTACCAATTTTCAAATTTTTTAGACCTCGTTTGAGCCCTCAAATAAGCCTCGGAACCTGATTTTTAACTAGGCCGGACACTAGGTCTGGACAAGGCCAAAGCTAGTGAAAAACTATAAATAGAGCTAGAGAGCTCATTTTTGGGAGAGCTTCTTGTAGTTTTGAACTTGTATGAGAACTTGGTTGTAATAGAAGTGATTCCATTGTCTTACTCTCTTTGTTCTTGCCGTGTGTGCGCGCATGTGTGTATGTGTGTGCATGTTAGTGTGCTTCTCACTCACACATTTGTGCCTTCACTTGCTCGAGGTCTCAATACCATCCTCATGTCTTCTCGGATTGACATTAAAGGAGGTGCTACTCATCACTAAGCTACACCAAATTTTGGCGCCGTTGTCGGGGATTGAGCTTTGAGGATGAGCATGTGATGGTAAGACGTAGAGAGGATGCGTTGGAATGGTAAGTAGTAGGTAAATTTCTTGTTTTTTTTCCATCTCCATCTCCATCTCCATCTCCTTCTCCATCTTCATCTCCTTCTCCACTTCATATTCCCACTTCCAATTCGTTCTCCTCATTTGCTTTGTGCGAGTTTGAGAGAGAGCGAGTGTGCATGATTGTTTTTATGTGTTTTTGCATGATTCTTGCAGGTTGCAGCATCGTCACCATCTCCAGCAAGCTCAGCAGGTACGGAATTTCTCTGTGCATGCCCCGAGGCGTCAAGCTCGACCTATCACGACACACCAAAAAGTTGACCCAATCACAATTCTGAGTGGACCACGACACAATGCAGCCTGAGAGCTCCTAGGATCACTAGCCTGATCAGCAAAATTCACCATATCACGGTCTATCACGACACACTGAGGTATCGCGACACACCGAGCTATCGCGACACACCGAGGTATCGCGACACACCGAGGTATCGCGACACACCGAGGTACGTGACACACCGAAGTATCGTGACACACCGGCCTATCGCAACACACCCGTCTATCGCGACACACTGGCCGATCATGACACACCCGTCTATCGTGACACACCGACCTATCGCGACACACCGAGGTATCGCGACACACCGACCTATCATGGCACATTCGTCTATCGCGACACACCGACCTATCACGACACACCCGCCTATCACGACACACCCGTCTATCGCGACACATCCAAGTATCGCGACACACCCGTCTAATGCGACACACCCGTCTAATGCGACACACCCAAGTATCGCGACACACCGACCTATCGTGACACACCCGTCTATCGCGACACACCGGCCTATCATGACACATTCGTCTATTGCGACACACCGACCTATCGTGACACACCCATCTATCTATTGCGACACACCGACCTATCGCGACACACCCATCTATCACGACACTCCGACCTATCGCGACACACCCACTTATCGCGACACATCGACCCGAGCTATCACGATACACAGGCTTCACGAATAATTTTTTGGAGTGTAATAATTGATTGACTTGGGATAATTTTTGGGCTTGATTTCTAACATATTGGGACTACCTTAGAGCCTTAGAAGTGGGCAAAACACTGAGAAAATCATAAAAAAATTCTCTGAGTTGCATGAATGAAATGGGTCTGTTGTGTTTTTTTTAATTGAAATCTTGAGCTAACATTGGGACTTTTACAGGTCCATTGAGAGCATCAAAGGGCAATCCAAGCAAGAGTAAGTGCAAGCTTGGGAACACGCTTCTTGGGCACACAAGGACAACCAAGGAAGGAGCCTTAAGGTTGGAAATTCTCAACATCCTCTGTCAATTCCTAGCTTAGGCTAAGTACGGATAGAGGTTTAGATCAATTAGGGTTACATCAGGCACAAATCAAGTCCAAGAGAACTAATCAACTAAGTACAAGCATTAGGTAGATCTTAAGTGCGAAAACCCTAAGGGACAAAAGTAAACTTGATTCGACCAATTATCAAGTGCGAAATTCACTTAAGTACTCCTAACGACGTGATTTCAATCAAGGGCTTAACACAATATTCAACTATGAACAAAGTGATTGGTACAAATTAACCTACAATGAGAGGGTACTTGGGACCAAGGGGGTAGATAAACCAGGCATATGAACCTTAGGTCAGGAAGACACTTAGGCCGAGACAGACAAAGCCTCAGATCTTCTGAAGCTAGTGTCAATCACACTGCTAGGTCTTGGGCCCAGCACTTGAGTGATTACCCATACACTCCCAGATCAGAAACAAGTGATTCTGAGATGTCCTATAACATGGAGAGACCAGTAGGTAGTTCAGGGGTGGCATACCTAGAAAAGCCAGAAGGACCTTACAAGACTCAATTGGAATACATCAAGACTAATTGTCTAGGTGCTCGCATCTACGAAGACGGCCTGAGAAGATTTGTGGTCCAGATTAAGAACCCTGATCAACCCCATGGACTAGAACACCCAGTAGTCAAGTTCGAGAATGGAGCATACCTAGATAAAGAAGGGACTATTTATGTAGTCACCACCCTTCCAGATAGGACAGATGAGTTTGGCAACGTGATCGTAGAGACTGGCATGGGTGACATAGAGCAAGGGAACTTAGGGAGAGAGCCAGGGACTCCCCGTGGCAAATCAGTCCTGACCAGAATCATGACACCAGAGTGGGTTCCCCAAGACAATAAGAGTATAGAATTGCTTTTAAACCGAGAAACCGATGAGGCTTTTTGGAGGTATAAGCCTGCCCAGCCTCATGAAGTAGGAGCTCTCACAATTTATGAGTTTAAAGACCTGGATAACCCAGGCAAAGTAACCAACCTAGACAATACATCAGAGAGAATCTTCGTGGTCTCAGAGCATGGGAGACATGCATACACTTGGAAGGGTGAATTTTTTTTTCTCCAACATCGGTCCAATGTGTCCTACAGCCACCAAGGAGCTGGGACCTCCCAAGCTCATGGAGCTCATAGGGAAAGAAGTAGAGACAGACCTGAGGTAAGTTTTGCCAACCCCCTGGGAAGAGAAAGGATGAGAACAAAAACGGATAGAGAAGAGACTGAGAGACCTAGAGCCCCAAGGAACCAAAGAAATGCTGATGATTTTCCTTTGCCAAGGCCGAGAGAACACTCTAGGACCCTGAGGCCAACTCAGCTGGTGAAGTCCATGAAGAATTACTTTGATGGCACTGGAGACCCTTACGACCATGTGGCCGAATTTAGGCAAGTCTTGAGAGCTGAACAAGTTGAGGACCTGTTCACGCAATACAATGCCTTTGGTCTAACCCTTAGGAACACCGCCCTTACATGGTTTCAACTACCTGAGTTACCCACACCAGCCAAGCAAGTGGCTTTGTTCTTAGATGGATTGTTGAGCACCAAGCTCAGGTCATATGTGTATCTGAAGGATCCCAGAACTATAGAAGAACGCATGCGCATGTGCATAGACATTGAGGATAATCTAGGCGAGGAGTTGGAGCTATAAAAAATCTACAAGGATTCGGATAGCTCTAGCAGCCTTACGTCTGGTCAGTCCACATCTATTGAGGAACTTGCAGAGAGGGTAGCTCAAAAAATAGGTGTCTCTAGCAAACAAATCCCTAGATTTGCCCCAGTGAGGAGATGTTATACTTATAGTGGTGACCATATGGCGAACGTATGTCCCATTATGGCTCAACCCCAAGTGAATCCTAATAGCCAGTACTGCACCATAGAACGGAGGTACACCAATCACACCACACAAGATTGCCCATACAATAAGCAAGCAGTTAGGCAAACGTACCCACAACCATACCCTCAACAAGGAAGATACCAGAACCAGTACCCACCTCAACAATATGGTAGACCACAACAACCCTATCAAACCCAACAAAGGCCTCAACCCGTGTTAGTGCAACAACCCCCTGCTCCAACCAATGTGATTCCAATAAAGTACACAACTGCAGAAGAGAATCTGAATAGAGCCATAGTGCCAGTGACACCATTGCTTTCTGAAAGTGATCCCGGTGATCATAGTTTTGACTCTACTCACATTGAAAGCCCGCATGCATATTACATGCAGTCACCTAAGCATGACGAGTCATACTATTATGAGGACCCAAGTGAACCTAGTGGGGAGCCTGAGTATGCAAATGTCATGTACACAAACCCCAACTCTAGACCTCAACCTAGGTAGGTATGACCCCCATTTCCTAGAGGACCATGCTTCAGATGTCAGGGAGATCACCTCATACGTGATTGTCCACTGCCTGCCCCTACACAACCCCAACCAGTGACAATTCAGGGCTTCTGTCAAGATTACGAAAAAGAGCATCTCTTATGAGATTGCCCGAAGAACCCTAATAACCTGCCAAAAATCACTCCTATCAATGTCATTCGACTAGTAGTAGACTCTACAGGAAGTGTAACTTCCACTGCCCCAGTGCATGTGGTCACTAGAGCTCAAGCCTTGCAGCAAACTCAAGGAGTAGGACAGGAAAAGAGTTCTGAGGTTAGTGAGACAGAGAGTATAACCAAGAAAAGGACGAGAGCATGGAGAGATAGTCGGGAGAGAATGAAAAGACAATGGTCACATAAAATGAGCGAACTTGAAGAAAGCTTGAGAGAAACCAAAGCAAAAGATAAGTGAACTTGCATCTCAAAACCACTCTCACACTACCCCACCACCATCCTTTCCACCTCCCGCCAACCCATCACTTTCCATTCCCCAACTTTCTAATCCACCACACATAACCCACCCACCACCCAGAGTAGGATCAGTCCTAGCCGATCCCACTCCTGAGGATCTAGACATGATGCTTAAAGCATATCAGGCCAGAATCCAAGAAGGGCCAAATGTGATAGATAATGACAAATGCTACCCTAGAGCCGATCTAGAAATAGAGAGAACAAAACTTTGCGCTAAGATGATAGAATTGGCACAAACTATGTTTGAAGCCAGTCGCTTGTTCAATGGCTCTAGCTCCACTAGAACACCATTGCATTTTGATGATCTATTAGATAGATTGGAAAGGTTACTTGCAAAGTCTGGAAATGGAGCCTCCTTCTAGCCTAAGGAGAGTGCAAGTGATAGAATAAGCATTCCTCCACAGGAAGCTTATGTGCCTAATTCCACTGAACCCAACACCTCTTCTTCTATGAATAGGTATTCACCAGAGTTCCTGAGAGAGATTCAAGAAGAGAAGTGGGCAAAGGAAAGTGAACTCCCTCCTCCCATTGAACTTGTGGATGACACACATGATCAATTCCCACAGGACATTGTAGCTCAATGATGAGTAGCACCTCCTTTAATGTCAATCCGGGAAGACGTGAGGATGGTATGGAGACCTCGAGCAAGTGGCGGCACAAGTGCGTGAGTGAGAAGCACACTAGCATGCACACACATACACACACACGTGCACACACGGCAAGACAAAGAGTGAGAATCAATGGAGTTCTTCAATTACTTTCAAAATGCTCTTACAAGTTCGTTTCAATTACAATCTAGCCTCAAAAATGAGCTCTCTAGCTCTTTTTATAGTTTTTGACTAGGTTTTGGCCCTGTCCAGACCTAGTGTCCGGCCTAGTTAAAAATTAGGTTCCAGGGCCAATTTGAGGGCTTAAACGGAGTCTAAAAAATACGAAAATTGATATGTAGGTACTTCTAAGGCTCCTCAAGCTCAAGGACTCCTTGGCTTGCACAAAATGGAGCTACAAAAATATGAAATGGTATTTACAATGATTGTTAGTGATAAGAATCACTGTTAAAAGATGTTGATTTGGGAAAAATTGAAGGGCCTATCTGCCAGATTTGCGTCGACTGCTTTGTCTACTTACTCCTTCACCTTGTTCTGACTCTCTCCGCTGGCTTCCTTGTCTAGTCGGTCCTTGGGTGCCCATACTGCTCTCAACACCCCCCCCTCTCTCGCGTCTGTCGTCCCTGACAGACCCTTGTTGCTGGGAGTGTTGGATGTAATATTCCACAACCTGAGTGGCAAGCTGATGTTCTTGTATGCGTAGTCCTCTGGCCAAATCTATCATCATACGATCCCAATCGATTGGTCCTGGAATGTCCGGGTGTGGCAGACGTAACTGATCGGCATGGATCGCTTGTTCTACTGCGAATAGATGTAGCAAATGTGTGGGTCTGGGAATGAAAATTTCGGAATGGTATTCCCAGAATCCCGTAGAGAACATTTCCTCAAATGTCTGCTTGAAGCATGCGGGCAAGTACTTTATTCGTGCATGCCAAGCAAAGATGATAGTGACCGAGGGGGTTTGGCTCATGTCGTAGACTAGATCCTTGTTGCCTTGAGAGAATCCAGGGGCAGAGATGTATGGAGCTTGGACATTCCGAAAGGTTTTGAAGACAATGGTCATGAGCTCGAATATCTTCATACACATTTTCGCTGCTATGTCGGGTACATTATATAGGCGTGTGGACCAGTGCCGAATTGTTGATATCATGTAGGCTACGGTTGGGGTCCCTCGAGGTGGAGCGAAATATGGGTAGTTAACCCAAGCCGAGCACTCTTTATTGTTGCGTACCTTGATTGCAAATGCTTGCCAGGATCTGCGACGTACCACTGGACAATAGCACGGATTATACTTGATATATAGTGGCATGGTTGCCCAAGTACTCATCATCTCTGGGTAATCGGTGAGTAGACGTGCACGCCAGTTAGGTTTGGAAGATCGAGCCAGCACGTGCATCTGTCGGTAAATCCCCTATCTCAAATTGAGTGGCGAATGTGGGCTCCTTCCCTGTATGTCTTTTGACTTCTGCATTATAATCATGTAGTAAGACAAAATAAGGCACGTATTGCGATTCTGAGGTTGTGATTAACCGTTGATGGGATAAATTTTGAAAGTAGGAAGACCGAAGGATAGTTTCTTCCAGATTTGTGAGAGATTGCATTTGCACGGCCACACGATCATCATGTGTCTTACTCACTTTCTCGAGCCTTTTGACCCAATCTGGAACTTGAATTTCTAACGTGTCTTGTCCTTCTTCCGTAGTTCGACCACCAAGCGTCGGCATAGGCTCGTATGGCTCTTCATAGCTGTCATCGACGGGGATTTCCACTACTGTTTCAGGTTCTGGTTCTTCAATGGGCGAGGGTGGCCGTTCATATGGGAGGAGGCGTGCTTGGAGTTCTGCCACCTGTTTCCGGAGGGTCTCCATTTCTTCTGTAGAGTGCTGCAAGATTACCGGCTCCTGTTGAGCTGTGGGGACACTGGCTATCTGTTTCTTGAGATCTGCACATTCAGTCTCTAGCTTTTCATATGACTCCAAGAAATTTGCATGCTCCTCAAGTAAGATGCGAATGTCTTCCGATGGGACTGCTCTATATCTGGTAGGGCTAACGGTTGCTCCTACGGTTCCTTCCATAGCCGCCTCAAAGTTGTCTTGGTTTTGTTGTTGAAGTCGTTTGTTCTCTTCTAGTGCTGCGGCCATATGCTTCCTTAATAGCCCAATGTTGCGTCTGAGTGTAGCGTTAGAGATCATTTGCGCTTGAAGCACTGTTTCTAGTTCTTTGACTTCTTGGTCATCTACTGTTGATGTCTTTGATTCCAGTTCGGAGTGAGCCTGCTGTAGGGTGGTATGCTCGGCTAGGAGCGTCTTGTAGTCAGCTTCAAGAGTGGTGACTCTAGCTTGTAGACGTTGAGATTCTGCTTGGAGTGCCGTAGTGCGTTCTTCCAATTGATGGTACTCTTGTTGCAGTTGATGTGCACACTGAAGTAAGGTGTTGAATGTGCTATTTACATTATGAGATGCAAGGGGAAAAGTTTGAAATGCAGGGGAGGTGGGATTGGGTAGGGGGGTAGTGAATGCTGTGTGTGCCAATGATGTGAGTGGTGAGGTGGGGGGCAAGGGAGGGGAAGATGGTGGAATCGTGGGGAGAGGTGCTGTGGTTGGTGAAATATCCATTGGGTCGGACAAGGTGGTGTGTACAGGGGCTACCATGTAGGTGGGTATGGTAGGTGAAGTGAGTGTGGTGTTCGTGTAAATTGATGTCGTTGCGAACATCGGAGAAATGTTCCTCGGAAACATTGGAGAGCGGGTGAACTGCTCCACAACGGATGGGTATTGGGATGGTGCGGTCAGGTTGAAAGAGGTGTAGGGGCCAGATGGGAAGTGAGGGTCATGGAATGGAGGTACCCGTATTGGGGGATAGGTCGAGAAACACAGGGTGCCTTCTGTGGGTGCGGGGTTTCCAACTACGTTTGGAATTATGGGATGGCCGGTCATGGGTTCAGAGGTTAGACGGGACGAAGTGTACAAGGGATTGGTGACGAAGGAGAAGAGGGTGTCTTGTGAGGTGGGTTCTCGAAATGAGAATGATTTGAATAAGGCTGGGTTATAAGTGAAGGTAGAGGTGATGACTGTCGTTTCTTGCAAGGTGGGAGGTGGTGGTGGGGGTGGAGAAGGTGGTGATGGAGGATGCTGGGGTGAGATGGGTGATGTCTGAACGAAGGTTTCGGCGGAGAGGTCAGTGGTGGTTGTGGGGGTGGCTGTGGTTTCAATGGGTACTTCTGGTTCTGTGACGGGTATCCTGATAGTCTTACCTGCTAACGTGTCCACTCTGCGTTTGTCATACCTTACGGACTGGCGGACTGCGGTGTGGAAAGCCTCCGGAACTCCTAAAGAGTCTGACACTAATTTGAGGGTGTCAATGAAGTGTTGGTCCACCCCTTCATCTGATAGCATTTCTTGCATCAAAGCTTGACCGGATACCAGAGAGAGTTGATGCCTTTCTTGTACTGCCTTGATAGTGTCGTATAGCCTTCGTAGTTGAGCTGTATATGCTGGTGCACCTACAAGTTCTGGCACTTCTTGTTGCTCCTCTTGGTGCTCTTGATCATACTCCTCCTCATCATCCTCCTGTTCTTCATCTCCGTCATCCTCGGCATCCACTTCAACAGGTGTGACAGGTGCTTGGGAGGTTGTGGCCTGCGTTTGCACGTTTTCCGCTTGTTGTGCCTCTTCTGCCTCCAACTCTACATCTTGTAATAATTGCTCGAAGTCTTCATTAGTGAGTTCTTCCAAAGGTGCACCACTAGGAAATTCAAGATCGGTTGGAATGGGAGGGAATATCAAGGTGGAACCATCGGTGCTGCGTCTTGGAAGTCGGAGTGTGAATGGTCGGACTCTTCGTGGTGGCGGGGTGACGTCGGGTGTTAGGGTGGCTCCACGTGGTTGAGCACATGGGACTTGGACCGTGCCTCTCATCTTCTTAGAAGGGGGTCCAGTGGATGTCCTGCCTCTAAACTGCTCTACCCGATTCCACATTAGGGCCCGTTGGATCGGAATGTCATAAGCCAAACACCTATAAATGATCCTTGTCAGAGCACAGCAACCATATAAAACCTGTTTCCGCGGCCATCGTTTGTGAGCTAGGTGTATCTGATCAATTATCCAGTGGGGTAGGTTGATGGTGAGGCTCTGTGTCTCTGCCAGATACAAGCTAAACCAAATCTTTTTGGGCGGCATGGTGAATCTATCCTGCGCCGGGAAAGCAAAGTGTTGCATGCACATGCGAAGGTGTATTGCAATATTAGGCGTCATGGATACCATGTCCTTGAGTTTGGTGAGACTTCGATTCTTCATGTAATCCGGTACTAGGGTTTCCTTTTCTGTAGGAATATGCATTCCGCGCATATCTAGAGCTTCTCTCACCAAATTGTTTGATAGTCTGAACCTCTTGAGTTCATTCCCCTTTGTCAGAGATGGAATCACAAATGAGCTTGCACCTTTTGGGTTCTGGTTTGGAGTCAAGGTGTTGATGAGATAGTAGCATCGCATGAAGTCAGGTTTTGGGAGTCGGGCACTGAAATAGGCACTCAATCCTGCCTTTTCCCATATCAAACGTAGACCTTCTGCATTTTGTAATTTCTCAAATTCTCTTGTAAAGAAATGGTATCTACCTTGCTTCCCATTGAAGTCCAACTCTGATTCCCATAGGTACGTTCCTTCACCCAAGGGTCCTGCCACCTCGGTAAACCAATGTGAAGTCTTTCCCACGGGCATGGTGTGGCCACGCGGAGGGTCCGCAATAGGTATAATTTTGACGGCCTGCAATTCTTCTGGTCTTTCAATTGTCTCAGGCAAAATGGGTAAACTGTCCAAGTCCACCACTTGCGGGCTTGTTTCTGTGTGAGAGCTAGTTCCTGCTGCCTCCGCCATGTTGAAAATGTCGCAGCTGATTCTGTGAGAATATATGAATAAACGTTAACATTGCAATGGACACAAAAATGACATGGTGTCCCTTGTTACAACATTAACTTAAAGTTCGGGAGTGGTTAGGGGTTAATAAGTGCTCGGTGCTGGTGTGTGTAGTTAGGAGTTAGGTAGACCTAAGAGCTAAGCGAAATGATGTGATGTGAGAGTGAAGCGGTTAGTAGGTGGTCATGGATTTACAATCGGGGTCCGGGGGTTTGTTACAAGTCTTGGGCTGCCAAATGCAGTGGATGGGTTTTGCTCGTGGTTCCGTAGAGATTCTCGAGAACTTTATAGGTGTGTCAGCTTGAACATGAGGCCTTTTAGGTACCCATTTACAACTGATTCTGTTCGTGCTCATGTGCCTTGGTGTTGAAAATGAGTGGATGTAGGCTGTGCGAGTGAATGGATCATGCTGTGTAGGGTGTGTTCTTGGTGTAGCTATTTGAGCCCGCAAACAAGCCTTAGGCACCCAAATTTGTCTTGATTGTGGGCTAGCCTTCATCGACTTTTTGGGCACCCAAATAAATTTCATGTTAGCAGAAGAATTTCCGAAAGACCTCTTATTAGTGACGTGTTGTTGGTTACTAATAAGAGGCTTTGCCCGTGCGGTTGGCGTGAGTGCAACCGGGTGTTCGCCTTTTCACACCCACACTTGTTTCACTTGCTGGGACATTTTGCTGCGCAGGTACTTTGGATTCCGGACATAGGTAGTACTCTGCTTCTTCTGCCTTTGATCCACCTTTGGTTGTTGCCTCCTTCTGGCCTTTGGAGAAGAAGGGAGTTCCTTTGCTTCCCTGACTCCTTTTTTGCGAATATCATTCCTCTGCAACACATAGTTTTGGACAAGAACAGCATGGTCATCTTCATGTGTACGCCTGGAAGGACCAGGAGTTTGTGCCTTTCCTAGTTCCTTGAGTGCTCCATTGTCTAATTCTATGGTAACTCGACTATGATTGACCCAAACCTGGAGAAGTCCACTTCTTAGGTTTAAATTGACTGCTTGGGCATAGATCCAATCTTGACCCAAAACAAGAGGTTCAGTGAGATCCTCGTCCTGACACACTAGTACTTTAACTGTCATTGCCTCATCATGAATGTAGAGAGGAAGTTCCACCTCGCCCATGCAAGGGGTTTCCACGCCTCCCAATCCTATGAGATACGCTTCCACAGGATTGACAAGTAACTGCAACTCTTGACAGTAAGACAATTTAACAGCACTAGTGGCTGCACCCGAGTCAATCAAGGCTCTTACGGTCCTTGCACTCTTTCCTTGTCCTATATCTATGGTTATGAAAGGACGTCTATCAATTATCCTATGCGAGCTTGTTCCTGCAACTTCACACATGGCCATAGGATATCCTTGATCTGCATAGTCATTCGCTCTAGGCTGATCTCTACCTTGCCTTCGTAACTTCATCCTTCTGATGCGTTCTAAAGCTTCTGCTTGAGCTTCTTCTCGAACTCGCTTTTCTTCCTCTTTGCGTTTCTTAGCAGTGTTGAGTCGTCTGAGCATTTCCTCCGTGAGGGGTTCCTGATACAATTTGACTCTGCAACCGCTAATATAGTTTGGGAGAACATCACCCTCTAATGTGGCCAATTGTACTGCTCCACTAGTGGAGATCCTATTGATGATTATAGGTCCGTAGCCTCTCTTTTCTAGCTTCCTTGCGTGTTGTTTCAGTGTATAGACTAAAACCAGATCTCCTGCTTTCAAAACTTTATCCTTCACATGGGCATCAAAGTATGCCTTCTGTCTCTTCTTGGCTGCATAGATTCCTGCAGCTGCTCTCAGTCTTGTTTCCCCTAATCGTTCAAGGTCAAAGATCCTAGAGGAGAGCTCATGACCTGTCCATTCGTGCTCTTGTGCTACTCTCAATGTAGGAATCAAGAAGTCCAAGGGTAGCACAACGTTTTGGCCAAATACCATCTGAAAGGGGGTGGCTTGAAGTACCGTTTTGTAGGCGACTCGGTATGCCCAAACAGCATGGTGTAGCTGTTTGTCCCAATCAGAGCGTTTAGCGTTCACTAATTTAGTCAGTACGTTGCATAAGATCTTATTAGTGCTCTCAGCCTGTCCATTAGCTTGAGGGTGATAGGGGGCAGACTTCTTGTGTATTACCAAGAATTCTTGGAGTAGATTTTCAATCACTTCGTTCAAGAAATGAGTGCCTCTATCACTTACAAGCTCTATAGGTAGCCCATATCTCGTGAATACATTCTCAAACAAGAATTTAGCAGTTGTTTGAGCATCGTTCTTCGTCGTGGCTTTTACCTCTACCCACTTAGTTAGATAGTCTGTTGCGACAATGATGTATTCCGCATGAGAACCCTTAGCTGGGGGGTTAATAGTACCTACGAAGTCTATTCTCCACTTAGAGAACGCACGTCCACCCATCATAGGTTTCAGTGGCATCTCATCTTTGCGTATAGGGTACTGAGTCCTCTGACAGACATCACACTGTTTCACATAGGTATGTGCATCCATGTGAAGGGTAGGCCACCAGAAGCCCGCAAATAGTATTGCCTTGATCACCCGATCTGGTCCAAAGTGTCCTCCTGCTACACCTTGGTGAGCAATTTCCAAGATCTTAAGATACTCACTCTCATGGACACACAGTCTCAGGTAACCATCTTTACCGCGTTTGTATAGATTATCACCAATGAGTGAATAATCCTGGGCTTCTTGCTCTAAACTTCTTTTCCTAGCTAGAGTCATGTCTGGAGGGAATGTGTTTGTCCTGAGGAAGGATACTAGAGGTTCGCTCCAATCTGGCACAATAGATGTTTGATAAAGAGTGGCGTGCTCCACAGGTTGTTTAGTGCAGCAGATTGGGCACTCCTTGCACAACTTTTGGACGTCAGCTTCCATAGTTGGCCAATGTACTCCGAGTCTCTTTAGGGTCTGTAAAGTTCATTGCTTTGAATGGTGTTGCTCTAGTGCACCTTCGTGTGCTAATTGCAACCATTTAGAGTACTCATCCTCTTCTACGCAACAAGCCAAGATCCCTTGATCTGTGTGCTTGTACATACTTCCAGCCATGATGTGGTACTTTTGGGCTTTTACAACCTCTCTATTCCGTGTGTTTACCACTGGATGGTTAGGCCCGTATGTCAATACTGGTACCAGTGGCTTAGCCCACTGTGGCACCACTTCCAAATTAAACAAGTAAGCATCTGGAAGGTCATCTGATACTCCTTGTGGGGCTTCTCCCGATGTGAGCCTAGAGAGGTGATCTGCTCTCAAGTGAGTCCTCCCTTTCCTTACCACAACCTCAAAATCATATTCCATTAACAAGAGAAACCATCTCACTAATCTTCCTGTATTGCAAGGCTTGTTTACGAGGTACAGCAATGCCTGATGATCAGTAAAAAATTTAAACTTATTTGCAAGCAAATAGTGTCTAAATTTCTTAACTGCATATACCATGCCTAAACCTTCTCTCTCCGTAGTGGTGTAATTTCGTTCAGCTGCATTCAACTGTCTACTGGCATAGGCTATTGGAAGATCCATATTACCTTCACCAATAGGTTGTGCAAGCACACATCCAATAGCATAATTGGATGCATCCACATGAACATGGAATGGCTTATTCCAATCTCGTGTGGTCAAGATTGGTGCTGAACACAATCTTCGTTTAAGCTCCTGGAAGGAATTCTCACATTCATCCATCCACTCAAAGTTTGTCAGAAGTCCGTACATGGGCTTTGCAATGACAGCATACATGTGTATAAATCGTCGGTAATAACCACAATGCCCCATGAAAGCTTGTACTTCCTTGACATTCTTTGGCCTAGGTAGATCTGCTATGGCTCTCACTTTTTCTTCGTCGGTAGATATGCCATTCTTTGACACTATGTGTCCTAGAATCTTGCCTTGCCTGACCATAAAAACACATTTTTCTTGGTTCAGGCAGACTTGATATTCTCTACATTTGTCAAAGATTTGTCTGAGTTCAGGGATATGGGTTTGCCTAATGTTGGAATGAGCACAAAGATCATCAACGTAGACTTCTAAACTCTTTCTCAGGAACTCCTTAAACACATGGCACATCAGCCTCTGGAAGGTAGCTGGTGCATTGGTAAGCCCAAATGGCATTACTCTAAAAGCAAAAATGCCCCATTCTGTGGCAAAGGCTGTCTTATGCTGATCCTCTGGAGCTATGGCTACTTGATTGTAACCCGAAAATCCATCAAGGAAGCTGTACACTTCCTTGCCTGCCACTCTTTCTAAGAGATGTTCTGTGATGGGAAGTGGGTAGTTATCTCGAATAGTGGCTGCATTAACCTTCTTCAAGTTAATGCACACACGTAGTTTGCCATTCTTCTTGGGCACCACTACGATGGGTGATACCCACTCAGTGTGCTCAATTTCATAGATAAATCCAGCTTCGACCAGTCTATCTATCTCTTCTTTGATCTTAGCAACGTAATTATCGTTATATGTATAAGGCTTTTGCTTAGAGGGTTTGGCATCTGAAATCATGGGGATGGTGTGCGAGCATATGTCCGGGTCAACCCCTTTCAAATCCTTGTAACTCCAAGCGAATACATCTCTGTATTCTCTTAGCAAGGCAATCAATTCGTGCTCTTCTTCTTCTGTCAGGTCGTGGCCTATATACGTGCATCTCTCCTCTCCTTCTTCTATGGCCACTACTATTTTCTTGGTGGTTTCTTTGTTATCATAGGCCTCTCCTGATTGTGCCTCTCGTTTAGGCATTCTAATCATGACTCTCCTGTCATCTATCTCATACTTCTTAAAATTTTCTGGGACCTCAAACAAAGATTCTTCCTCTTCTGGTGAGACTTCTCTCTTTTTTCGTTTCTGTCCTTCTTCCGTTGGGCTCACATGTGTTGCTAATCTTACATCATTTGTAAGCTCTCCATGCCTCTGGGGTTGAAATTCTACTTCATGGAAGTATTCTTCATCTGATGCAAATGGTGGGTCCATAATGATAGACTCGAGATCGGAGTCACTTGCATCCTCATATGCATCAGGGCTAGGTTCGCATTCTTCTAGAACTGCCTCTCCCATGATTGGCTCTATGGAGAAGACTGAAATGTCATAGCCATCCTCATCACAGTGAGGTGTCCATTGTTCTTCATTGATGGCTACATCCATTGTTGCTAAAATTTCTGCCCAGCCATGGGGTTCGAATTCCTCATCAGGAAAAACTACAGGTGCATAGGCTGGGTCTTGAATTGCTCTATGTGTTTCTTTTGCACCTATTTCTCTGGCCTTTTCTCTCTTCTCTTCCTCTACTGCTACTTTGCACATCCATAAGTGGGTGTCTTCATGCATCCAAGAGGATCCTGACCCTATGGAATGCACAGATTCTGTATCATCTTTGGCTCTATGGATGGGATTCCATTGGATAGGAGGGACATCTCTATGAGAATAGTCCTTGAGATTGACTTTGGTCGTAACACCTAAGTGCTGCAGGTACAAAGAATTGGTCCCCCAATCTTGTACCACTTGCAACTGTCGCATGAATGGTCTTCCCAAAATCATCTCATAGGCATGATTTTTGCTGAAGTCACATATAGCAAAGCTATGCTCAAACTCAACACCACAAGTGGTGAGAGTTATTCCTTCTAGCAATCCTAAGGGTCTCTCTATGTGACCATCGGCCATTTGCAATTTCATTCTCGTTGGCCTGAGTGCTGGCTTGCCCCAACGCTTCCATAAGGAGGTGGTGGCAATTGCAACTCCTGCACCTGAGTCCAAAATTGCCTTGGTGGTGTACTCCTGGTAGGTGATGGGAAGATAGGTGTTCCCTTCTTCACCTTCACACATATCTCCTATCTTATCCAAGGGAATTTCTGGCACTGTCCTATGGGACCCTACCCGGGAACGAGGTTCTGCAACTTCAGTTACTTGACTGGCTACATATTTCCGCGCTTTTGGTCTATCCTTAGGCGGTTCTTCCAAAGTGAGATCGCGCTGCACCTCGGTGTTCTTTACTACCTCCATGTTCCTAGGTATTACTGAGCCATCGTTCCTTACCATGACTGTGGGTGCTCTCATACATGTGGACTTTGCTTCCCATGGGCCTGTGAAATGGGGTAGCTCTTGTATGGAATTAGACTCAAAATCCAATCTCTTGTGAGACTGAGTACTCTCATGTTCCCCGTAAATAGATGGGATGTCTTGTGGGAATTGGTCGTGTGCATCATCCACAAGTTCAAAGGGAGGGGCGACTTCACTTTCGTTATCCCATTTGTCTTCTTGAATCTCTCGTAGGAAGTCTGGTGCAAACCGATTCATAGAAGAAGAAGTGTCTGGCTCCGTAGAATTAGGCACATAAGCAACCTGGGAAGGAGGGCTTATTCTATCGTTGACTCTCTCCTTGTTCTCATAGATGGCTGGAGCACAAGCTTCCTGTGGAGGATTACTTATTCCATTACTCTTCTGATCAGGCTCATACACGCCCTGAGAAGGAATGTAGGCAACCTGTGGAGGTACGTAAGCTTTCAAGGGAGGCTCATCTGCTTTTTGGGGGGAAAGATAAGCTTCTTGAGGAGGCACAGGGGCTTCCTGAGGAGGCTGGCTTATCCGTTCTCTTGCCCTGTCCTTTCTTTGAGGGACAGGTTCCTTTTCTGATTGTGCAATTAGCCTCTCTATTCTTTCTAGCAGTCCATCAAAGTGTAACTGCGTCTTAGCTGAGCTAGAGATGTTAAAGAGGCGGCTAGCTTCGAACATGGCTTGAGCCAATTCCACCATTTTGGCACAAATTTTGGTTCGTTCTAACTCTAGTTCTGCTCTAGGGTAGCACTTTTCATGATCAGTTACGTTTGGCCCTTCTTGGATCCTGGCCTGATATGCTTTAAGCATCATATTAAGGTCCTCGGGAGTGGGATCAGCTAATACTGATCCTACTCGGGGTGGTGGGTGGGTTACGTGAGGTGTATTAGGGGGTGGAGGGATGGAGGGTGATGGGGATGGTAGCGGTGGGAATGTGTGAGAGTGCGGTTGGGATGTGATCTCTATGATTTTGGCCTTGGTTTCTCGTAGACTTTCCTCAAGTTCACTCATCTTCTTTGCCCATTGCCTTTTCATACGTTCACGGCTATCTCTCCAAGCTGTAGTCCTTTTCTTGGTTATGCTCTCAGTTTCACTAGCTGTTGGGCTCTTTTCCTGGTCTACCCCTTGGTTTTGCTGCAATGCTTGAGCTCTAGTGACTACCTATACGGGAGCAGTGGAAGTGACACTTCCTGTGGAATCTACTACTAACCCAATAACGTTGATAGGCGTGATTTTTGGCATATTATTGGGGTTCTTTGGGCAATCTCGTAAGAGATGCTCTTTTCCACAATCTTGGCAAAAACCTTGGATCGTCACTGACTGGGGTTGTGTAGGTGGAGGTAAGGGACAATCGCGAATGAGGTGATCTCCTTGGCATCTATAGCACGGTCCTCTTGGGAATGGAGGTCTTACTTGCCTAGGTTGAGGCCTAGGGTTGGGGTTTGCATACATGACGTTTGTGTAATCGGACTCCCAACTAGGTTCACTCGGTTCTTCACTATAGTAGGACTCACCATGCTCTGGAGACTGCATGTAGTACGCCTGGGGACTATCAACATGTGTAGAATCAAAGCTATGGTCACTGAGGTCATTTTCGGAAAGCAAGGATGTTACTGGGACTAAGGCTCTATTCATGTTCTCTTCTGCGGCAGTATACTTTACCGGGATCACATTAGCTGGGGCTGGGGGTTGTTGTGCTAGCACAGGCTGAGGCCTTTGTTGGTTTTGATATTGTGGTTGGAAATTTTGTTGTGGCCTACCATATGGTTGCGGAGGGTACGGGTTCTGGTATCTTCCCTGCTGAGGGTATGGCTGAGGGTGGGGTTGCCTAACTGCCTGCTTGTTGTATGGGCAATCTTGTGCGGTGTGATTGGTGTATCTCCGTTCTATGGTGCAGTACTGGCTACTAGGATTTACTTGGGGCTGAGCCATAATGGGGCAGACATTCGCCATATGGTCACCACCGCATGTATAGCACCTTTTCACAGGAGCAAACCTTGGGATTTGTTTGCTAGTTACACCTAATTTCTGAGCTACTTTCTCTGCGAGTTCCTCAATTGATGTGGATTGTGTGGAGGAATGACTAGATGCACTATCTGAATCTTTGTAGATTTTGGAAAGCTCTAGTTCTTCCCCAAGGTTATCTTCAATGTCAATGCACATGCGTACACACTCTTCTATAGTCCTAGGGTCCTTCAGATACACGTAGGATCTCAATTTCGTACTCAGCAATCCATCAAGGAATAAGGCTACTTGTTTGGCAGGTGTGGGTAGCTCCGAAACAGGGCACCTTTCAAGGTATTGTCTAAATCTTCTTCCTGCCAGTCTTACAGTCTCTTGGGGAGTCTGTTTAAAGCTGTGAATCAATGAGGAGGTATTGTGTCTTATGCCACTCTTAGAGAACTCTACAATGAAGGCTTCTAGGAGTTGGTCTATGCTCCTGAACTGTCGCTCCTCCAATGGCTGAAACCATGTAAGTGCTGTGTTCCTAAGGGTTAGACCGAAGGCATTGTACTGCGTGAATAGATCCTCCACTTGTTCAGCTCTCAAGACTTGCTTGAATTCCGCCACATGATCATAGGGATCTCCTGTGCCATCAAAGTAATTCTTCATGGATTTAAGTAGCTGGGTCGGTCTCAAAGTTCTTGTGTGCTCTCTAGGTCTTGGCAGAGGGAATCCATCCACATTTCTTTGGTTCCGGTGAGCTCTAAGCGTCTCAGGTTCTACCCTATTCGTCTCCGTCCTCGTTCTTTCTCTGCCCACTGGGTTGGCAAAGCTTACTTCTGGTCTATCTCTACTTCTGTCTCTTTGAGTTCCATGAGCTTGGGATGTTCGAGCTCCCGGGTGACCATAGGATACATTCGATCTTGGTTGGGGGAAAATGAGTTCACCCTTCCAAGTGTAAGCATGCCTATCATTTTCTGTCACCACAAAGATCCTTTCCGAAGTGTGATCTAAGTAGGTCACTCTACCTGGGCTATCCGGATCCTTAAACTCATAGATCATGATAGTTCCTATATCAGTTGGCTGATTAGATTTATACCTCCAAAAGGCTTCTTCAGTTTCTCGATTGAGGAGCAACTCTATGCTCTTATTATCCTGGGGAATCCATTCCGGTGTGAGAATCCTAGTGAGAACTGATTTACCTCGAGGGGTTCTAGGTTCCGCGCCCATGTTCCCTTGTTCCAAGTCACCTAAATCCGCCTCTGAGATTACATTCCCACATTCATCTGTCCTGTCTGGGTGACTGGTGACTACATATATGGTTCCTTCTTTGTCCAGGTATGCACCGTTTTCAAACTTGACTGCTGGGTGCTCGAGTCCAATGGATTGATCAGGATTCTTAATCTGTATCACAGATCTTCCTAAGCCGTCCTCATAGATGCTGGCACCTAATCGGTTGGTCCTAAGGTACTCCAACTGTGTTTTGTAAGGGCCTTCCACCCTGTACAAGTAAGGCACTCCTGAACTTCCCGTAGGTCTGTCAATGCCTTGAGACATCTCTGACTCACTGGTCTCAGAGCTAGGGTAGTACGAGTGGTGGCTCAGCTGCTGGGCCCAAGACCTAGCAGTGTGGTTAACGCTAGCCTCTGAAGACCTAAGGCTTTGTCTCTCCCTTACAAGATGTCGTCCTGATCTAAGGTTCATATGCCTATCTAAGTAGCCCAATTCTTTGCCCAGAGTACAACCTCGTTGCTGGTTACTTTATATCAGTCACTTGATTCTTTTTAGTTATTTCTCGTGTTTAAGGTCTTGTCTGATATTACGTTGTCAGGAACACTTGAATGTTCTTCGTGCTTTCAGGTTGATCGTTCCACGTTAGGTTCTTTTCCTTTATGTTACCGACAGTACAGAGATTAGGTTTTTAGCTTGAACTTGAGTTTTTAGGTGGTCTTCAACTTGATACCTGCTTATCGTCGCTCTGACTTGATGGAGAATGTTAATCTCCAAAAGAACAACTTACTCTTGTGATTAGAGCACCTCTATACCAAGAATAAGTCAAACACTCCACTAATTTAGAGGATCAATTGCTAATTATCAAAAGATTAACAAATCTGTGAAGAAGATGAAACACAGAAAAGTCTGCTGCACTATTTCTCCACATTGACCTATCAAACGTGTAAAGTTTTTGATGAAACTTTGTACGAAGTATCTCCTAGAGATTGCGCATCTACTCCAAGTTGAATCTCTTCAAAAGATTAAGTAAAACTTGAGAAATCAACTTCTCAAGTTACCTATGTCAGAAACTGTTATCTAGAACAGTCGACTTTACACCTGTAACTTTTAAGACTTGGTTCTCCTTGAATAGAACCCGTTTTACAAAATGCTTCTAGACATAAGTAGCTTATCTTCCAACTTAAAGATTAAGCCCTCACTCATGCAAAACTTTAAACTGTGCTAGGAGAAATGACCAAAACATTGACTTCGAAATCTGCGCCTGTTTTAGGAACCAGTGAACACACTTCACATATGAATGTTCCTACACTTAATTCACTCAGCCTGATTACAATTGGAAGCTAAAACTTTGCACAGAGGTCAAGCAACTCTCAACTTAGACTTGTACAAAAGCATTTCACAATTGATTTACTGTAGAAGGAGAACACGCAGAAACATCGGGCGCAAATATTTTTCTTTACTCAGAAGAATTACAACTGAGTGATGAGAGCTAACTCAAAATCACTTTCCTCTATCTCATAACTTCTATCTCCCTCATTCTTGGCTTCTAACTATTGTCACATATGCTCTCATACATGCCCCGACTTTTCTCAAAGTATTTATAGATAATTTTGTACATGATTCTTAACAACAAAAGATCTAAGTCATCTATGACTATACTAATGTACATATGTGTACACTTCTCTTGTCCTCTGAATGTAATCTTCTTCCACACTTTAGGAATTGATTCTTCCTTCATCATTTGATCTTCCAAGCCTTCAATTGGTGATTGGTCTGCACCAACAGCTCCCCCTCAATCATCAATTGAGGTTTTCTCTGTCTTCTTTATACTTGCCATGTCTTTGAACCTTTGTAACTTAGGTCCATCCAAACTCTTTGTCATCATATCTGCCACTTGTTCTTTTGTTGGAGTGTACATCACTTCAATCTCTTTATCTAGTACCTTTTCCCTCAAGAAATGATACTGAATCTCTATATGCTTAGTCCTGGCATGAAAAACAGGGTTAGCTGCCAAATACAAAGAACTCATATTGTCTCCAAAAATTATTGGAGTACTATGATCAGTCTCAAAACTTTTCATCAAGGTCTTCAACCATATCACTTCCTTTGCAGCTTCTACCATTCCCTTATACTCAGCTTCTGTGGATGATAAAGCAACTGTGTGTTGCTTCTTTGAACACCAAGAAACTAACTTATCTCCAACATAACATAGATATCCATGAGTAGACCTTCTATCATCTGAGTCACCTGCCCAATCTGCATCACTAAACACTTTGATTCTTGTGTCAGAAGTGAAACCATAATACAAACCTTCACTTAGGGTTCCTTTGATATATCTGAGTACCCTTTGGGCTGCAATCCAATGAGTCTTCTTTGGACAATGCATAAATTGTGACAACACACCTACTGCATATGATAGATCTGGCCTTGTCAAGGTAGCATAGATTAGACTACCCACCAAACTCTGATATTTCTTCATGTCATTGAACTCTTCACCTCCATACCTGCTTAATTTATGATTTACCTCCAATGGAGTGGTTGAGGTCTTGCAATCTTCCATGTTAAACTTGACTAGAAGATTCTTCAAGTATCTCTCTTATGAAACATATACTCCATGTTGAGTATACACAATCTGCATTCCTAGAAAATAAGATAAGTTTCCCAAATCACTTATCTTAAACTCCTTCTCTATTTGCTTCTTAAGTTCATTGATTCCTTGAGCATCTGTTCTTGTAACAATAATATCATCAACATAAATGCACATGTAAATGTATCCATTTTCACTTGCCTTCACTAGCAAGCTACTATCTGCCTTTGATGCTTGAAATCCACATTCATTCAAGAACTTAACCAATCTGTAATTCCAAGCTCTTGGGGCTTGCTTCAACCCATATAAAGCTCTCTTGAGCTTACACACATAATCTGATCCAATTGATTCCATGAAGCCTTCTGGTTGCTCCATATATACTTCATCTGCAATGTATCCATTTAGAAATGCATTTTTCACATCCAATTGTGATAATTTCCATCCCTTGCAAGCAGCAATAGCAATCAATGTCCTAATTGTAGACATCTTAGCAACAGGACTAAAGGTTTCATCATAATCTACCCCATAAGTTTGGGCATAACCTTTGACCACAAGTCTAGCCTTATATCTAGACACCTTACCATCTGCAAACCTCTTTGTTTTATATACCCACTTACATCCAATGACCTTCTGATTCTTTGGTCTTGGTACTAGTTCCCAAGTTTCATTTTCAAGTAGAGCATCATACTCTTCTTGCATTGCCTTCTCCCAATTCTGTTTACCTTTGGCTTCTTCATAAGTGGTTGGATCTTCTTCTGTTTTCACAATGTAGGCATAATCTTTTATTGTTAGGAAAGATGTATCATAACTATACCTTATAGGTTCTTTCCTTTCCCTTGTAGATCTTCTGATTTCTGCACTTCTTGAAGTTTCAGCCTCATTTGATTCTGGATCAAATCTTGGCCCTTCTTCTACACGATCCTGCACTCTACATCTAGAGTCAACTTCATCAACAATTTCTTCACATACTTTTACCTTTGCCTTTCCTTTCCTTTGAATTTCTTCAACACCTGTATACTCATTTGGTGATCCTGTATACCACATATTTTGCTCATCAAATGTTACATCTTTAGTAACAAGAAATTGCTTTGTGGATGGACTCCACAACCTATAACCCATCTGTCTATCATCATATCCAATAAACACATACTTCTCTGCTTTTGGTTCTAGCTTATGTCTTAATTGTGAAGGAACATAAGCATATGCAATACATCCAAATACTTTACAATGATCAAGACTAGGCTTCTTACCCCACCATGCTTCATAAGGGGTTCCTCCATCCAAAGCTTTGCAAGGCAACCTATTCACAAGGTATGTTGCAGTGTTAATGGCTTCTGCCCATAAGTAATTTGGACAATTCTTTTCCTTCATCATGGCTCTTGCAAACTCTACAAGAGTCCTATTCCTCCTTTCTGCTACTCCATTCTGTTGAGGGGAGTACCTGCAAGTTACTTCTCTTTTGATACCTGCATTCCACAAATAATCATCAAACTCTTTTGAGAAATATTCTCCCCCTCCATCTGATCTTAACCTCTTTAGCTTTTGTCCTGTGATCCTTTCTGCATAGACATGAAAATGTTTGAATGTCTTGAAAACTTCTGACTTATCCTTGATTACATACAAAGTAATCCACCTGGTTGCATCATCAACAAACAACACATAATATCTGGATCCATTTATGCTATAGTCCCTTGAGGGACCCCATACATCTGTATGAACCAATTCAAGCATATTTGAATACTTGTACCCTGATTTGTTGTAAGAACTCTTATGTGCTTTACCTAATTGACAAGCTTCACACTTGTACACCATATGTTGCCCTTCAATATTTGGCAATCCAAGCACCACCTGATTCTTTGACATCTCCTTTATAGCTCTCTCATTGAAATGACCTAGCCTTTTATGCCATAGGTCTAATTCAGATACCTTTTGACTTCCATAGGTAAACAATGCATGTCCCACATTACCTTGGACTTTGAGAGTGAACAATCTTCCTTCCTTTTTACCTGTAATTATGTTTCTATATCCCTGATTTGGATCTTGTACATAAACACCATCATTTGTGAATCTTACCTCATATCCTTTCTCCACAATTTGCCCTACACTTATCAAATTTTTAGGAATAGTAGGAACATAAAGTACCTTGCTCAGAAGTGTACTTCCACTCTTTGTCTTCATTGATCCAATGCTCTCCACTTTATGTTTGGTATTGTCACCTGTTTGAACTGTATGTCCATTCACCCTTGCTTCCATATCAGTCATCAAGGATAGATTCCCACTCAGATGGTTGCTACATCCTGAGTCAATATAAAACACTCTTTGATCTTCTCCCATTGATTCATGAGTTGCATTCAAGATAAGAGTCATGTCATCCTTCTGATCTGATGCATAATTGTAATAATTGTTGTTGTAGGACTGAGATTGGAAGTTTCTTCCACCTCCTCTACCATATGATATCCTACCACCTCTTCCTCTGAAGTTGCCTCTTTGGTTTCTGCCTCCTCTACCTCTTTGGTTATAATTCTGATTATTGTTACCACCATTTTGATTGTTATACCAACAATCATTTGCCAAATGATTTGTTCTGCCACAAATCCAACAAGCTTTAGCATTATCTTTGTTCTTACCTCCTCTTCCTTTACCTCTGAAATTTGTCTTCCCTTTTGTGAAGTTAGCTTGATTTGAATTCCCTTCATCATCATTTGATTGCTTTCCCTTGCCATTCTTTTTCTTATCTTTGGAGTACATAGCTTGACTTGTACTTCTATCATTGTCTCCTTTAAGATCCTGCTCAAAGGTTAGCATGTGTCCTAGCAATTGATTAAGGTCAGGAGTAAAGTGATCAAGTGACAACTCTATGGACAATATAAAAGGCTTCCACTTCTCATCTCCTCTCAGACCTGTAAGTATTTGTCTTACCAACTTTTCTTCTTCAATATCTTCATCCACTGCTCCCAAGCTATCTGCAATATCTTTCATCCTTGCCACATAATCTGAAATTGATTGTGAGCTCTTCTTCTTGAAGGTTGTGAACTCAGCCCATAGTGAGGACTTCCTTGACTTAGTTGTATTTTGGAAATGCTCTTCCAAGGCATTCCAAACATCTGTGGCACTTTCCAAACCTCTGATGTGAGGTAAAAGATAATCATTTACAGCCATGTAGATGATGCTCCTTGCTTGAGCATCCTTTCTCATCCAAGTCTTCAACATTGCAAGCTCTTCCCTAGTAGGAATACTTGGATCTGCAAACTCAGGTTTTTCTTCATCTCCTGTAATAAATGATATAAGATCTTTGCTCATGAGGTGTGCTTCCATCCTCATGGACCATGCTGGATAGTTCTCCCTATCTAGCTTATCAATCTGCAAGCTTTCTCCCATCTTGTATTCACCTGTGTATTGAAATCTTCAAGCTTTACAAACAATGTATGTACCTTTACTTCGAATTGAACTCCTTTTGCCTTTCTTGATGTCAATTAGTCTTCTCCTTAAGCTTTGACTCCAAGCTTTTACTTCTTAGTCCTTCAAGTGTTGAGTTTCTTGAATCTGCAGCAGTCGGGATCCTCCTTTTCTTCAAATTGATGTCTCCTGCTCTGATACCACTGATGGAGAATGTTAATCTCCAAAAGAACAACTTACTTTTGTGATTAGAGCACCTCTATACCAAGAATAAGTCAAACACTCCACTAATTTAGAGGATCAATTGCTAATTATCAAAAGATTAACAAATCTGTGAAGAAGATGAAACACAGAAAAGTCTGCTGCACTATTTCTCCACATTGACCTATCAAACGTGTAAAGTTTTTGATGAAACTTTGTACGAAGTATCTCCTAGAGATTGCGCATCTACTCCAAGTTGAATCTCTTCAAAAGATTAAGTAAAACTTGAGAAATCAACTTCTCAAGTTACCTATGTCAGAAACTGTTATCTAGAACAGTCGACTTTACACCTGTAACTTTTAAGACTTGGTTCTCCTTGAATAGAACCCGTTTTACAAAATGCTTCTAGACATAAGTAGCTTATCTTCCAACTTAAAGATTAAGCCCTCACTCATGCAAAACTTTAAACTGTGCTAGGAGAAATGACCAAAACATTGACTTCAAAATCTGCGCCTGTTTTAGGAACCAGTGAACACACTTCACATATGAATGTTCCTACACTTAATTCACTCAGCCTGATTACAATTGGAAGCTAAAACTTTGCACAGAGGTCAAGCAACTCTCAACTTAGACTTGTACAAAAGCATTTCACAATTGATTTACTGTAGAAGGAGAACACGCAGAAACATCGGGCGCAAATATTTTTCTTTACTCAGAAGAATTACAACTGAGTGATGAGAGCTAACTCAAAATCACTTTCCTCTATCTCATAACTTCTATCTCCCTCATTCTTGGCTTCTAACTATTGTCACATATGCTCTCATACATGCCCCGACTTTTCTCAAAGTATTTATAGATAATTTTGTACATGATTCTTAAAAACAAAAGATCTAAGTCATCTATGACTATACTAATGTACATATGTGTACACTTCTCTTGTCCTCTGAATGTAATCTTCTTCCACACTTTAGGAATTGATTCTTCCTTCATCATTTGATCTTCCAAGCCTTCAATTGGTGATTGGTCTGCACCAACATGACTTACTCCTACCTCTCGTCGCTCTTAGCCTAAGCTAGGAATTGATAAAGGGAGTTGAGAATTTCCAACCTTTTGTTTCCTTCTTGGTTGCCTTGACTGCCCAGGAAGTGTGTTCCCAAGCCTGCACTTACTCTTGCTTAGAACGCCTTTCGATGCTCTCAAAGGATCTGTAAAAGTTCCAAAGTTAGCTTAAAGATTTAAATTCCAAAGACAGAACCAATGATTTTCATTCCTGTAGCACACACACAAACTTGCATAGTGATTTTTAAGAAAACAATTCTAAAGACCCCTGACTTTGATCCCCCTGGGTATGGTCAACTTCAAAATACCCTATCTGAAAATCAATGCATTATCTTTATAAAAAACAGTTGAGGGCGTGTAGTATATGCCACGAGCTTTCCAACAAGCCCTAGAGCTCAAAAAATGGATTTCGTATGAAAAAGTTGTAACCGTTCAGGGTTCTAGGGTTACGACAGGGTTCAAACAGGATCACTGTGCAACAGGTTTTCCCCAAGTTGCTTTCCTAAGGCTTCCTCATGTGCTCATGAGTACAATATTTGTGCCCAAAATTAGCCCAACTCTTCAATTAACAATCCCTAAAAAATTTGGCTAAAATTGGCTGTCAATCGCGATGGACAAGGCTGTCAATCGCGATGGACACTCAGTCAATCGCGATGGACAGAGAGTTCAGTCAATCGCGATGGACACCCAATCAATCGCGATGGACAGAGGGTTCAGTCAATCGCGATGGACACCCAATCAATCGCGATGGATAGAGGGTTCAGTCAATCGCGATGGACACCCAGTCAATCGCGATGGACAAGGCTGTCAATCGCGATGGACACTCAGTCAATCGCGATGGACAGAGAGTTCAGTCAATCGCGATGGACACCCAATCAATCGCGATGGACAGAGGGTTCAGTCAATCGCGATGGACATCCAATCAATCGCGATGGACAGGCAGTCGGTCGCGATGGACAGGGGGTTCAGTCAATCGCGATGGACAGGCAGTCGGTCGCGATGGACTTGCAGTCAATCGCGATGGATAGAGCTGTCAATCGCGATGGACAGGGCTGTCAATCGCGATGGACTGAAATTTTGCAAGATTTTCAAAAATTTTGGTGGAAAGGTGGTGTGTAGGGTCTCTAGTCCACTGTGGTGCACTCAGATTTACCAAAAGGTGAGAATTTCTGTCAATCGCGATCGACAGAAGTTGGCGACTGCGAGACAGTTTCTTCGAGTTTCGTACCTGCGCAGGAAGCTGGGGATGGTGATGTGACCTGTACCTGCAAGATAGCTCAAGAAACATGCAAAAACAGCACACGCAATTTCGCTCTCTCGCTCTCTCTCACAAGTGAAATGAGGGAAATGAGGTGGAGATGGGGATATAGTCAAAAAACTGAAATTTTCGCGATGATGGAGATGGAGGTGGAAGATGGTGAGGATGACGATGATGATGATGGTGGTGAGGTAAGAAAGAGAAAAATAGGAAAAATAAAGAAATTACCTACAACTCCAACGCGTCAACTCTACGTCTTACCATCACACGCTCGTCCTCAAAGCTCGATCCCCGGCAACGGCGCCAAAATTTGGTGTAGCTCAATGATGAGTAGCACCTCCTTTAATGTCAATCCGGGAAGACGTGAGGATGGTATGGAGACCTCGAGCAAGTGGCGGCACAAGTGCGTGAGTGAGAAGCACACTAGCATGCACACACATACACACACACGCGCACACACGGCAAGACAAAGAGTGAGAATCAATGGAGTTCTTCAATTACTTTCAAAATGCTCTTACAAGTTCGTTTCAATTACAATCTAGCCTCAAAAATGAGCTCTCTAGCTCTTTTTATAGTTTTTGACTAGGTTTTGGCCCTGTCCAGACCTAGTGTCCGGCCTAGTTAAAAATTAGGTTCCAGGGCCAATTTGAGGGCTTAAACGGAGTCTAAAAAATACGAAAATTGATATGTAGGTACTTCTAAGGCTCCTCAAGCTCAAGGACTCCTTGGCTTGCACAAAATGGAGCTACAAAAATATGAAATGGTATTTACAATGATTGTTAGTGATAAGAATCACTGTTAAAAGATGTTGATTTGGGAAAAATTGAAGGGCCTATCTGCCAGATTTGCGTCGACTGCTTTGTCTACTTACTCCTTCACCTTGTTCTGACTCTCTCCGCTGGCTTCCTTGTCTAGTCGGTCCTTGGGTGCACATACTGCTCTCAACAGACATCCCTTCTATTTATGAAGAGCAAGAGGGTGCCCAATCTCATGAGAGATTAGATTTTGAGTCTAATTCCTTGCAAGAGTTACCACATTTCACAGGCCCATGGGAAACTAAGTCAACATGCATGAGAGCGCCCATGGTCATGATAAGAAATGAAGATTCGATCATACCTAGGAATACGGAGGTAGTAAAGAACACTAAAGTGTAGTGCAAACTCACTTTAGAAGAGCTACTCAAGGTTGAGCCTGAATTGTGGAAACATGTGGCCAAACAAGTGCCAGACGAATACCTATCTCCCAGTTACCCATTAGGGATACACAACCAAAGCAATTTTGGACTCAGGTGTAGGAGTTGCAATTGCTACCACTTCCCTACGGAAGCGTTGGGGCAAGCCAACACTCAGGCCAACGAGAATGAAATTGCAGATGGCTGATGGTCATATTGAGAGGCCCTTAGGATTGCTAGAAGGAATAACTCTCACTACATGTGGTGTTTAGTTCGAGCATACTTTTGCTATATGCGACTTTAGCAAAAACCAAGCCTACGAGATGATTTTGGGAAGGCCATTTATGTGGCAGTTGCAAGTGGTACAGGATTGGGGAACCAATTCCTTGTATTTGCAACACCTAGGTGTTACAACCAAAGTCAATCTCAAGGATTACTCTCACAGAGACGTACCGACTATTCAATGGAATCCCATCCATAGAGCCAAGGATGAGTCAGTGCACTCCATAGGATCAGGATCCTCATGGATGCATGAAGACACCCACTTGTGGATGTGTAAACTTGCAGTAGAAGAGGAGACGAGAGAAAAAGCTAGAGAGATAGGTGCGAAGGAAACTCATAGATCAGTTCAAGACCCAGCCTATGCATCTGCCGTATTCCCTAATGAAGAATTTGAACCTCACGGCTGGGCAGAGATTTTAGCAACAATGGATGTAACCATCAATGAAGAACAATGGACACCCCACTATGACGAGGATGGCTATGACCTTTCAGTCTTCTCCATAGCCTGCCAATCATGGGAGACTCAATTTTAGAAGAATGCAAACCTAGCCTTTATGCATTTGAGGATGCAAGTGACTCCAATCTAGTGTCAATCATTATGGACTCACCTTTTGCATCAGATGAAGAATACTTCTATGAGGTAGAAGTTCACCCTCAGAAACACGGAGAGCTCACAAATGATGTAAGGTTAACCACACAAGTGACTACCAGAAGTGAAGGTAGGAAAAGGAAGAAGAGAGAAATCATACTAGTAGAGGAAGGGTCTTTGTTTGAGGTTCCCGAAAACTTTAAAAAATATGAGATAGACGATAGGATAAGAATGCGTAAACGTGAGGCACAAGCAGGAGAGGCATATTATAACAAAGAAACCACCAAAAAATAGTTGTAGCCATAGAAGAAGGAGAGGAGAGATGCACTTACATAGGACATGACCTGATAGAAGAAGAAGAGCACAAGTTGATAACCTTGCTAAGAGAATACAGAGATGTATTTGCTTGGAGTTACAAGGACTTGAAAGGTGTAGACCCCGACATATGGTCACACACTATCCCCATGACTTCAGATGCCAAACCCTCAAAACAAAAGCCATACACTTAAAATGATAATTATGCTGCCAAGATCAAAGAAGAGATAGATCGCCTGGTGGAAGCTAGATTTATCTATGAAATTGAGCACACTGAATGGGTATCCCCCATTGTAGTGGTGCCCAAAAAGAATGGCAAATTATGTGTATGCATTAACTTGAAGAAGGTTAACGCAGCCACTATTAGAGATAGTTATCCGCTTCCTATCACTGAGCATCTCTTGGAAAGAGTAGCAGGCAAGGAAGTGTACAACTTCCTTGATGGATTTTCTGGTTACAATCAGGTAGCCATTGCTCCAAAAGATCAGCATAAGACGGCTTTTGCCACAGAGTGGGGCATATTTGCTTTTCGGGTAATGCCATTTGGGCTTACCAATGCACCCGTTACATTTCAAAGATTGATGTGCCACGTGTTTAAAGAGTTCTTGAGGAAGAATTTTGAAGTCTATGTTGATGATCTTTGCACTCATTCCAACCTTAGACAGACCCATATACCCGAACTCAGACAAATCTTTGACAAATGTAGAGAATATCAAGTATGCCTGAACCCAGAAAAGTGTGTTTTCATGGTCAGGCAAGGAAAAATTCTAGGACACATAGTGTCAAAGAATGGCATATCCATGGATGAGGAGAAAGTGAGAGCCATTGCAGAACTACCTAGGCCAAGGAATTTCAAGGAGGTACAGGCCTTCATGGGGCATTGTGGTTACTACCACCGATTCATTCACATGTATGCCGTCATTGCAAAGCCTCTATATGCTCTTCTAACTAACTTTGAGTGGACTGATGAATGTGAGAACTCTTTCAAGGAGCTCAAACGAAGATTATGTTCCGCACCAATCTTGACCACACCAGATTGGAACAAGTCATTCCATGTCCATGTGGATGCATCCAATTATGCTATTGGATGTGTGCTAGCACAACCTATGGGCAAAGGTAACATGGATCTTCCAATTGCCTACACTAGTCGACAGTTGAATGCAGCTGAACGGAACTATACCACCACAAAACGAGAAGGATTAGGCATGATATATGCAGTAAAAAAGTTTAGACACTATTTGCTTGCAAATAAGTTTAAATTTTTTACAGATCACCAAGCTCTACTGTGGCTGGTAAACAAGCCATGCAATACAGGTAGATTAGTAAGATGGTTCCTCTTACTAATGGAATACGACTTTGAGGTAGTGGTGAGAAAGGGCAAGACTCCTTTGAGAGCAGATCATCTCTCAAGGCTCACATCAGGAGAGGCCCCACAAGGAGTGTCAGATGACCTACTTGATGCTTAATTGTTTAATTTGGAAGTTGTACCGCAGTGGGCCAAGCCCTTAGTGCCAGTATTGACATATGGGCCTAAGCATCCATTAGTAAACACTCAAGATAGGGAGGTAGTAAAAGCCCAAAAGTATCATATCATGGCAGGAAGTATGTAGAAACATACAGAGCAAGGAGTATTAGCCTGTTGTGTGGAATAGGACGAGTACGCGAAGTGGTTGCAATTAGCACATGTGGGTGCATTAGAGCAACACTACTCGAGACAAAGAACCTTACAGACATTGAGGAGACTTGGAGTACACTGGCCAACTATGGAAGCAGATGTCCATAGAATGTGCAAAGAATGCCCAATCTACCGCACTAAACCACCAGTGGAACATGCTACTCTTTATCGAATATCTTTAGTACCAGATTGGAGTGAACCCTTAGTAGCATTTTTGAGGACAAAAATCTTTCCCAAAGATATGAAGTTGGCTAGAAAAAGGAGCTTAGAACAAGAAGCTTTAGATTATACTCTCATTGGAGATAATCTATACAGAAGGGGAAAAGATGGGTATCTTAGATTCTGCGTCCACGAGAGTGAATATCTGAATATCTTGGAGACTGCTCACCAAGGTGTAGCAGGAGGACACTTTGGACCAGATCAGGTGATCAAGGCAATTTTATTTGCAGGTCTTTGGTGGCCAACTCTTCACAAGGATGCACATACCTACGTGAAGAGGTGTGACGTTTGTCAGCGAACCCAGTACCCTATACGAAAAGATGAGATGCCATTGAAACCTATGATGGGCGGACGTGCATTCTCCAAATGGGGAATAGACTTTGTTGGTCCTATTAACCCCCTAGCTAAGGGTTCCCATGCTGAATATATTATTGTGGCCATTGATTATCTAACCAAATGGATAGAAGTAAAATCTACAACAAAGAACGATGCTCAGACAACAGCTAAGTTCTTATTTGAGAATGTGTTCACCCGATACGGATTACCAATAGAGCTAGTGAGTGATAGAGGCACACAGTTCTTGAATGAAGTCATTGAGAACCTTTTCCAAGAATTCTTGGTAATACATAAGAAGTCTGCCCCATATCATCCACAAGCTAATGGATAGGCCGAGAGCACAAATAAGATTCTATGCAGTGTATTGACAAAATTGGTTAACAATAAACGCTCTGATTGGGAAAAACAACTAGACCATGCTGTTTGGGCATACCGAGTTGCCTATAAAACGGTACTCCAAGCCACACCTTTTCAGATGGTGTTTGGCTAGAATGCGGTGCTACCATTGGATTTTTTGATACCTACATTGAAAGTAGCACAAGAGCATGACTAGATAGGCCATGAGCTCTCCTCTAGAATCTTTGATCTTGAACGTTTAGGTGAGACACAATTGAGAGCTGCAGCAAGAATCTATGTAGCCAAGAAGAGGCAAAAGGCGTATTTCGATGCACATGTGAAGGATAAAGGCTTGAAAGTAGGAGACCTAGTCTTAGTCTACACCTTGAAGCAACATGAACGGAAATTAGAGAAGAGAGGCTATGGACCTATGATAATCAATAGAATCTCCACAAGTGGAGCAGTACATAAGCGACATCCTACCAAGTTACATAAGCGGATACAGAGTCAAGTTATATCAAGAACCCCTAACAGAAGAAATGCTAAATCGACTCAATACTACAAAGAAACGTAAGGAAGAGGAACAAGGAATTCGAGAAGAAGCACATGCAAAAGCTTCAGAATGCATCCGACGAATGAAACTGAGGAGACAAGGTAGAGATCACTCCATGACTGACACTCATGAAGCTCACGGTTATCACATTGCCATGTGTAAGGTTTCAGGTAAACGATCCCATAAGATTGTTGATCAACGACCTTTTGTGACCCTAGAAGTAGGACAAGGAGAGAGTACAAGGACCATGAGAGCTTTAACTGATTCAAGAGCAGCTACTAGTGCAGTTCGGCTTTCTTACTGCCAAAAATTGCAATTGAAGGTCAAGCCTATTGAGGCATATCTCATAGGGTTGGGAGGAGTTGAAACCCCTTGCATGGGAGAGGTGGAACTTCCCCTCTACATTCAAGAGGTCCTAATGCTAGGCGGAGTGCTAGTATGTGAAGATGAGGATCTTACCGAGCCTCTTGTCTTGGGCCAAGAATGGATCTATGATCACTCAGTCAACATCAACCTAAGAAGTGGACTACTTCAAGCTTGGGCAGGCCAAAGCCGCCTTACGATTGAATTGGAAAATCAAGCACTCAAACCATTAGAAAAGGCACCAACTCCTGGTCCCTCCAGGAACCCACATGAAGATAACAATGTTGTTCTTGTCCAAAGTTCTATGGTGCAAAGGATTGTCACTCTTGACGAAGGTACAGAAGTCAATGATGAGTTCCCATTTGTTCCAAAGAAGATTCTGAAGGGGCAAGCTCAACAACACATGACACTGAGGAGACCGATGATCAAGAAGCATGAGCACCAACCTAGGCAATACGAAGTACCTCGTGGCATGAAGCAGATTTGGACATGCAAGGGGGAAAAAACCACGGCTTCAGAGGCACGTTCTCAAAAAAGCATCAAGCAAGCCACACCATCAAGGACTAAAACGAAGGAGTTCCCTAGGCAACACTCTAGACATACCATTCCTATTTGGGTCCCTAAGCGGTCAATGAAGGCTATCCCCAATGTTAGACAGATATGGGTGCCCAAGGTCTGCTTACGAGCCCAAATAGCTTCACCTCCAGTCACTAGCATAAATCAACACTCACTAGTACTCTTGGTAAACAACTCAGGAAAGATACCTACACCCCACACTATTACACCTTTGGTCAAACCTAGAAATGTTTGGAAATGGGTACCCAAAAGGTCCCAAATCCAACACAACCTAGTTCATAGACCTTTACCTATCATCAGCTCTAAGAGCCACAAATCCTCAATCAAAGTTTGGAGAATTAAACCTTGTATCAAACCCCCAGACCCAATTCTGTAAATCCATCCACTTTGATGTAGGTGCATTCTGAGTACATTGCATATCCAAAGTATGCATCTAGGATGACACTAACCACTAACCACCACTCACATCTATCACAAACACTTCACCTCTAACCACTAACCATCTGGATTGTCATGTTAGTATTGTGGAGGGAATACCATTACATCCTGTTTCCTATGCAACACTAATGTGCCTCTCTTCTTCTAGCAGATAAGCATCAACTGCTGCAAGGAGTCTCATGGCAACAGCAGCAAGAACAAGCTCCCAGGCAGGCACTAGTACTTAAAACAATTGGGATACCATGCCCGTGGAGGCTCCACTGACAGCAAGGCCTAAAGAGTTTCTGAATGTGCGAAGAATTCCCATCTCGGATCCACCGAGTGGCTTAACAGAAAGAGTGAAACGACATTCTCATTGGTTGAATGAGATGCAAGGAGATTTGGGAGATGTAGATCATATCTGGGAATCCAAGTTGGAATTTGGAGGAGTTTGGTGGACCTCTCAGTTCTTCTCACGAGAATTTGAAGCATTACAAAATGTAGCTCCTCTTCAAGCTATTTGGCAAAAAGCGGGGTTACATGATTATTTTAGTGCATCTCTGCCTAAACCTAATTTCCTTAGTGCTATTACTTGATTGCAACTCTGAAAGCAACAGGAGATAAAGATCAATTAGGCACATTCCTGGTGCCCTCTCTATCAAACCAGGAGGAAATGAAAAAGTTTGAGTTGAACATAACTTTAATCAGGGAAGCCCTTCAGATATATGACACCCATGTACCCTCTGATCGAGATTCTTTGATACCGGAGTCCATGAAGAACAGTAAACTCAAGAAGTTGAAAGAGATGTGTGCCCTCACCCCAAACATTTCCATACCATTGAGAATGTGCCTTCAACACTTCGCATTTTTGGCTCAAGATAGATTCACTCAGCCTCATAAAAAGATTTGGTACGGACTATACCTGGCGGAGACTGGGAGTGTTGGCAGCAGTCAGGGAACCGAAGGAGCCACAAGACGAAGAGAGTCAGAGCGAAGGGACAGCACAAGCAGACATGGCAGTCAAAGAAGATCTGGCAAGTAGGCCAATAATTTTCCTCATGAAGAAGCAAGTACGAACATTCACGCAGATCTAGCACTAAGGCAACCTTTAATTGTTCAAAACCTTTACACCAATTAAAAGTGATTCTCATCACTAACAACCCCTGTAAATACCATGTTCACCTTTTGGTAGCTCCATTTTGTGCAAGCCAAGGAGTCCTTGAGCTTGAGGAGCTTTAGAAGTATCTACCTGCCAATTTTCATATTTTTTAGATCTCGTTTGAGCCCTCTAATAAGCCTTGGAACCTAATTTTTAACTAGGCCGGACACTAGGTCTGAACAGGGCCAAAGCTAGTCAAAAACTATAAAAGGAGCTAGAGAGCTCATTTTTGGGGGTAGATTGTAATTGAAACGAACTTGTAAGAGCTTTTTGAAAGTAATCTAAGAACTCCATTGCTTCTCACTCTTTGTCTTGCCGTGTGTGCGCGTGTGTGTGTATGTGTGTGCATGCTTGTGTGCTTCTCACTCACGCACTTGTGCCTCCACTTGCTCGAGGTCTTCATACCATCCTCATGTCTTCTCGGATTGACATTAAAGGTGGTGCTACTCATCACTGAGCTACAGGGAGTCTACCTATTAAGATGCCGGTATGGATCCTTGATCAATTATATGAAGCAGGAAAACAAGGAGTGAGGAAGCCTACTTTGAATGGTTGCCGTGCCATTACGAAAATCATCTACAGATGCCTCGCCTATGATGTGCCAATTGCACGGGAACTTAAATACTCACAGCTGCAATTCTTCCAAGGGCGAAAACCTGGGGTTCAACCAGCTAAAAGAATGTGTGGATCTCTTTCCCATGTGCTAATTCCTCACGAGTCCACCATAGAAATCTCCCCTAGAGAAGAAGCATAGGTGGACCCATTCACTATCCATCTCCAATGACCAAAATCAGAGGGTGTGGTACAACCCACTCCATCAGCCCCATCACTACCCACGGATGCTAAGTTTGCCTCCATGGCTGCATTGGAGGAGGATGCATCCTTTGACTTTGAGACTTTCTTACAAATAACACAGCTATTTGAGGGTGAGTTCTTCTCAGACACTGATGGTCCTCGATCATCATCTTAGAGAGAACGGCCACAGAGTGATGCAAGAAGAGTACATTGGGAAGATGAGGCACAACATACTCACGCTGAAGGCACACAGGATCAAGAAGAGGCACAGTGAAATGAATCAGAGGAGAGTGAGGAGGAAGCCCCTGCTTACATTGCACAACTCAAACAACTCTACAAAACGATCAAGCAGGTACAAAAAAGGCATAAGCTGTCCGAAGAGGCAAATAGAGCACTGGTGAACAAGATGCTACAAGCGGAGAATAAAGACCCTCATTTTGCAGAATTATTGAATCTTTTGGTAGATACTTGTGGAATAGTAGAAGCCATGCGGACCATGGTATATCGTACCACCCCTCAATACGACCAACGAAGGATCAATACACGACCACGAAAGGGAAAAATGATGGAAGTCTCTACCTCACTCCCTACCATAGCTCAGGAAGATGTGCACATGACCAGCCCCACTAACACTGATGCACATGATGACAACACATAGATACCATCTTCCCCATCACCTCCCATCCAACCCACCGAACCCCTCGCCACTAGCATCACTGAACAACCCACAACCATCCTTACTGAACCTATACCGCACACCACCATTTTGCCATCCTTACCTATCCCTACCTCGATCATTGCTTGCCCATTTTTCGAACCTCATATAGGTCATCCCGCCACCCATCAAACCATATTACGCCACCCATCTTATCAACCAGCTCTTGGACAGCCACATCTCCCTACCCAAACATTAACACACCCATTTTCCCTCACCACTCCAATTCTTGTTTCCCAACTCCAACCCACTGGGCCCTTCCTAACCTTCCCAAAACCTACACAAACCACCCTACCTCCATTCTTGGCAAACCTTATAAATATAGTTTAGCAAATTGAGAATAATAATAGAAAGTCCCTTTCCCACACCACCTCCCCAACATTCGCGGCCACCACTAACACACCACCGACCATTTCAGTATTCACGATTCACACTTCACACACAATCACGTCTGATCCCATGGACATTTCACCCTCCACCGGACCACTCACCACCACTTTTGTCTCAACATCACCACTTGTAACTTCATGCACAACACCACATACACCCACTGTCAGCACAACATCCTATTTTACCTTCCCCATTTCCCAACCCCTTGCATCTCTCACCTCCACCTCTGCATCCATCTCATTTAGTCATGCATTGGACACTATGTTCGAAGCTGTGGCCCAACTTAAACAGGAATACAGATTATTAGAAGAAAACAATAAAGAGCTTGGTACTCTATCGTCCCACCTCTAGGCACGTGTCAAGGCCTTGGAGCTGAGTAATATTGCATTACAACAAGAGGTTACCAGTCTCCAACAATCTCATGCGGAGCTTGAAGCCAAGTATACAGAGACGGGTAAAGCAATGGAAGAACAACTCAGAGATCAGCTAGCCCGCAACACGAGACTACAAAGAAACATGGCTTTACTCCGACGACACCTAGCAATTGCCCAAGAAGAGAACAAAAGATTACAACAACAAAATCAAGACAATCTTGAAGCCGCCATAGAAAACACTCCAGGGGCACCCATAGACCTTGCTAGCTTCCGGGCTATCCCCTCAGAAAGTATCCAACAAATATTGGAAACCTATGCCAACCTCTTAGAAGCACATGATCAGCTTGCCGACCAAGTGAAAGAACTACAAAAACAACCAATGCTCGTACCACACATGATAGAACCAAGGAATGTGGTCAATGCTGCTACTTCACTAGAGCCAGAATCTTCCACGGCCAACGAGGTACTTGAGCTACGACAACAAGTGGCATAATTAAAGATTAAGTTGTTACAATATGAACGATACCCCTCTCCACCTGATCAACCGTCAGAGGAAGAAGCAATAACCATTCCTGTGGAAGAAACCTTTGAAGATAACTATGAGCCTCAACCTCTTCTAGGAGGCAAAATCACGGAGGAAGGACAAGACACATATGAGGAGCCCCCTTCGGCATGGATGAAACAAGTAGAAGAAATGGATCCAACTCATGAGGAGCGTATATCCACTCAGATGCTGGCCATGAAGACCATTGAAGAGACCATACTTCAATCAGAATATTTCAGGCACCTCGCCTCTAGAAGATTGATAACTAGTTCAGAGTTACAGTATAAGCCCTACTTTGTGCTATTGGTAGACTACAACGCTGAAATCAAAAGAGTCACCAATAGGTCTCCTTCCTTTGCAACACAGTTCCAACTAGAGGACATCCCAGAAGAAGCTAGAAAAGGTGCCATATCCAGCCTATCTGGAGGCAAAAATTACTTGAGACCTATCCGGAGATGCTACGAACATGCGATCATGCTCCCATGCATTTGAAGTATAACCCTTGCTTTGGGCCAGCGCAACGTAGAAGATCATGGAAGGCATTTGCCATAAAAGTTCAGAACAATAATAATTGCAAACAATGGCTAAATTACCCCTCCATTGCACCCCCAATAGGCACACCAATGGTAGCTTACATGATGGCTACCATCATACATTGGATGCCAGGCCTACACCCCATGCCTGATGTCACTGCACAGATGATGCTCAAAATCCTGGACATGATGCAAGTAGTGTTGAAGACTTTCTGCAATGTACGTAATATCCAGCCTCCAATTCCGGGCTTCATAAATGGTAATTATGATTTACTTTATGATATGAGCACGACCCCGAGTATTCGAGTTGCTTATGCATGGAATGCATGAATAAGATATCTCCTTGCTTGCTACAAGCAAACTTTTGATGACATGTTCACCACGAGGTTTTGGGAGTCACACTCAGAAGTGTTTGCACCATGCCCAACCCAACTGCTACAGCTATTCGTGTGCAAACAGACAATGCACTCAGAGCTCTACACCATGCCACAACCTGACATGCCTGGCGCAGTTAATTGGGATGCCCTGCAAAGAGATCTGGTCAGGGGACTATGGATCAAAGAACAAGAATTGGCAACCGACATACTCTAGCAGTACATTGATCAAACCGTGGAGCAGAGGTCTGTCAGAGACGACAGACGCTAGGGGGGGGGAGAGTGTTGGCATCATATGGGAAGAAGCAAGTATGGGCATGCATGCAGTTCTAGCACTAAGGCAACCCATTAATTTTTTCCAATCCTTACATTAGTATAAAAGTGATTCTCATCACTGACAACCATTGTAAACACCATTTCATCTTTTTATAGATCCATTTTGTGCAAGACGAGGAGTGCTTGAGCTTGGGGAGCCTTAGAAGTAATTGCCTACCAATTTTGGTATCTTTTAGACCTTGTTTGAGCCCTCAAATAAGCCCTGGAACCTAATTTTAACTAGGCCAGAGACTAAGTCTGGACAGGGCCAAAGCTAGTCAAAAACTATAAATAGAGCTCGAGAGCTCATTTTTGGGAGAGCTTCTTGTCGTTTTGAACTTGTATGAGAACTTGGTTGTAGTAGAAGTGATTCCATTGTCTTACTCTGTTTGTTCTTGCCGTGTGTGCGCCTGTGTGTGTATGTGTGTGCATGTTAGTGTGCTTCTCACTCACACATTTGTGCCGTCACTTGCTCGAGGTCTCCATACCATCCTCATGTATTCCCGGATTGACATTAAAGGAGGTGCTACTCATCACTGAGTTACAACATGTATCACAAACTTCACAGTAGAACGTCCTCATGCTCTTGCATCAACAAGTATCCATGTTCGTGTGCCTAGAGAGTTCGCTACAAATACACGATGCAACAATGAAGCTAATTCTCAAAATGAATGTCATGCAGCTGGAGAAAAAAGTATTGATCTTTGGACTCATGGTTCACTATATCCTCTTGATCCAATATCTTCTTACCATCCAACATTCCATAACCTCTCAACTTTACTTCAGTTCATTGGTGCGGGTGAAGCAGGACTATTAGGTTACTGCAAGTGATTATCTACACATTCACATGTTACTGCTAAGTATTGGTTCCAACAATATCAATTCCATCATATGAGGGTGATCACTTTAGAAAACACAATCATATCTTTACAAAAACAACTTGCAGATTTGTAACAGGATATAGAAGCAAAACAAAGCACAATTTCAAAATTAACTGCCAATGTCCAGCAGTTGAAAGAGACTCCACTTGGTATAGGAAAAAAGCATTGTCATCCTTTGAAGCTCTTTCAATAGGTGGCAGAGCAAGAAAATGATGTATATATGCAAAAAGGTTAGTGTTTGTTTTACTTTTATATGTTTTAATGAAGATTTGTAATGGAATCTTTCATTGTGTAGGTCATTTATTCAAGTCATAACTACGTCATCAACAACACAAGACCAATTCAAGCTGATGAATAGCTTTATAAACACCAAAGAAATCACTTCTGCTTTAGACTCACCCATAGGAAAGTGTACTAGAGTTGTTGTTGAAGCTGAGTTTTCAAAGAAGTTAAAAAACCTTATCACAGTGCAAGATGTGCATACAATATGTGATGAAGCAGGCATCAGTAGAAATGGGTATACTGCTATGTACATCCTTCTGAGGCAAGCCTTACAAGCACAAGGTATTTCTCAAAGCATATTTCCATGCCCATATGAAGTGTCTATAAAAAAAAACTTAAAATGAGGATGTGACTAGTACTATTGGACAATATTTATTCATAGAAGATACTATGCCTACCTCTGTTTATCATCCAAATATTCCCAAGAAGCAATAAAAAAATCCTATCTACACAAGGATTTACTTACACTAAATTCAAAAATATATTTGTGGATCTTCAGAAGCTTCAACAGCAATGGTTCACTTTTATAGTTCAATAATCAAAGGTACCCCTACTACATTTTATTTAGTGTTGAAGTTTTATTGCATTCAAGTGTCATATCAAGATAATGTTTTCTCTTTTGTGCAGACTGTAATGTTAAGTTAAAGTTCATACTCAAGATTGATGAGTGTCAAATCATAAAGGGTCAGTGACTAGAAAGGTTGAGTGTGACGCTAATGAATGAAGTTATGGACCATGCAATGAGTGATGAAACTTTAGGATCCACTTCCCATTTGACTTACAGCGTGCAATCAGAGAGAGATATCTGGTGGTTAGGTGCTATAGAAGTTCCCAAAGAAACAAAGAATGTTATTTCGTGGCTTTTTAGTAGGACTCCATGGATTATGGAAGTAATCTCTTCTCAAATACATGGGCAAAAGCTTTCTGTAGATGGTATTAGGTTATAAACAAGGAGCATCTTCTCTCTATCCTTGCCCATATGGTACACAAGGTTACAAAGGATCTAAGAGACAATCTAAAATTGCAAGGGCATTGATGAGAGTTGATGACTCCGAAGAAATTGATGAAACAGACTCATCAAATCGCAAGGAATGGGAGATATCACTTTTGAGGTGTCCAATGTTACAGGAACCGACTCGTGATAAAATAAGCAATGATTGGAACCCCATGTAAGCAATGATTAGTCAATGTTCACTTTTGTACTTTGCATGCATTCATGAGGATCTTTGATAGGCTTTTGAAGCTCCATATTGAATATGAATTTGCAATGAAACCACTAGAGAGGTCTATAGCAATCCAAAAACTAGAAGATCTTTTGAATTCTATAGGTTGTCATGGTGGCCACGTATCTTTAGTTGTTAAGAAGTATGGTGAGTCTCAAGAGATTTTACAAAAAGTTTCAATGACTGGGAAGAAGGCAAGACGTTTCTTTAAAAGAGACGTGAATAGTCAAGATGATGGGAAATGGGAGCTTTGGAAGGACCTCTGTTCAATTACGATAGGCCATGATAGTTAGGTTGATCTGATTAACAAGCGAAAGAAGGTTTGGTCATCGTTAGATCAATTGTTACATTTGATGTGTTTGGTTTCCACTAATGCTTCACAACGAGAATTATTCCAAGTGACTTTAAAGGAGTTTACACAATCATTCATCTTATCTTGGGGAGAAAGCAACATTACACATTACGTAGCAAGTTTTGCTTACATTTTTTTATTTGGTCTTAAACACCATGTGTATATCTTATTGACCAGAGCATAGCATATTCTTTTTGCACGTGGAGCATATTTTATGAATCAATATGGATCACTGGACATTTTTTGTACACAAGGAATGGAGAAGTCACATTATAGGGCTAGAGGTGTTTACTTTAAAAACACTCATCATGGGGGTGGTCTACTTCGATCAAACTATTTAGAATAAATGTTCAACTGAATTTTCCGTGCGACATTCGCTAGAAAATATCTAATGGAACGAGCATGTGAGTATCGAATAGCAAAGATTACATGAAAGCTACAACATGATATTGCAAGAGAGAAGTGGAGGTCATCATCAGGACCGCTACATCATGCCCAATCGCATGCACAAAGAGTCTGCGAGGGTTCTGCTTGGAAATAGTTTCCAAACTCTTAAAATGCATTATTCTTTTCAAGGTTTTTATAACTCCTTTCACTTCAAATAAAATTTCAATGTTTTTGTGAATATACTGGTAATGTCTTAAAACTAATTTTTATCCATTTAAATGTGAACATGACAATTCTTAAGTGAAAGGCTATAAATAAAGGTGTCCTTCCTCATTTTACCACTTTACAACCTAAGAGAATGGCATGCACAAAGCAGACTGCTAAAAAGGATCATGTCATCTACCCTAACCATGTGCAAGGTACTCAACGCCCAACATGGATGACACCCCACAAGAAGCGTCGAACCACAAGTCACTCTTCTAGATGAAAATCGGGTGTAGGGACACACTCTGGTAGCATTCCATCGGGGGGGGGGGGGGGATGAAGCTTCACAAGAGAGAGATGTAAACACAAGAAATAAATTATTCCCCTACCACATCTGATGATGAGCCCCCAGTGAGGACACCACTCAAGGAAAGTCACAAACAACAAGGACAGAGGTAAGTTGTGATGGAGACGAGATCAAATTTAGAGAGTTCCTTGGATGAAGAAAGTATAAACGAGCCACCATGGAACAACGATCATATCGCCGTGAACCATCAAGTAACACAAGGAGGCAAGGCACTCCCCGCATGACAAGGACAAAGACCAACGGATGAAGAAAGAGAGCAAGGTCGGGCAGAGGAAGGAAATGATGAGGCAGGACCATCTAGGCATGCTCCAAGATGAAATAAGAACTATCAACTGCATCGTAGACCACAACGACCACAACCCAACATCAACCCAAATGCAAGAGCACTACAAAGGTGCAGAAAGCAAACCAGAGCCTTTGCAGAGATTCGACACTATCAAAAGTCTGTGGAGCTTCTTATTCCATGAAGGTCATTTGCAAGAGTTGTGAAGGAAGAGATCCAATGATATTGCACTGGACTTCATATCCAAGGGATAGCCATTGAAGCCCTCCAAGAAGTTGTAGAGGCTTATCTTATTTCAATGTTGGAGGACTCTAACCTGTGTGCCATCCATGCAAAGAGAGTGACAATACAACCTAAAGATTTGCGGCTAGCTAGAAGAATTAGAGGGAATAACCCTTAACAAATATTTGTACTCCCTTGTTTGGAGAACTTTTTGTATATCCCAAATGATGAATATTTTGTAAATCCCAAATGATGAATATAATCTTTTTCTTCTTATATTTGCTCTCCCAAGTGTTTATCTCTTAGTGTATATGTTTTGAAGTCTATTTCTCCTATGTATCTAGGTGTCTTTTTCCAGTACCTCTTTGAAGTGATTTGCATAGTTTAATCACTCTTTTTACTGTACTTCTTGTAAGTGGTGTTGCTATATAATGCATGCAATGGCCAAAGAATGCCAAAAAAAGGCCTGCCACAGAAACACAGGGATGGGCCTTGCAAAAGTTTTATAGGGCCTATCCCCGCGTTTTTGCAGCATGCCTTTTTTTTTGCATTTCTAAGCCATGAAACCACATGCCATGCACATTGGAACATATGATTGGCCTTAGATAGGGTGCACTGCATGCTAACCGTCTAACCAATAGCTAAACAATATTGATGAACATTCAAATGTACTTATTTATTGCTGCATGCATATATGCACCCAGAGGAGTCTAAATTTTCTCTAATTTTTGCACATAAGAAGAGTATTCCACAATTCCCCAAGTCTAGGTTGTAATTGAGGGACATAGGCTTCCAATATAGGGAACCTAGTGCATAGGATGGCCTAGGAATGCAAAAAAAAGGCCTACCACAGAAACGCGGGGATGGGCCCTGCAAAAGTTTTGCAGGGCCCATCCCTGCATTTTTGTGGCAGGCCTTTTTTTTTGCATTCCTAGGCCATCCCATGCATTTTGGCCAACAAAAATAAAAAGAATGATTGGAAAAAGACTGATCAAAGTGTGCAAAAGTTAAGAGATTGTCAAAAACATAAAAACAATGCACATGGAAATTTGAAAAACAATAATTGGTATTATAAAGTTTTTACAATTGGCTCTTGGCCTTGAGCCTCTCCAGGACATTCTTTCTTCTATGAAAAGACAGTGGCAATTGGTAAGTCAAAACTGATTGGGATATTAACTGAGGGTTTGTCAATCCAAGACCTAAAGCTATTCCTATTTGACCTAATATTTTTCCTCTAAAGTTAACTCCTAGGGTAGTAAGGGCAAAGGACTTCCTAACCAGAAAAATACAATTGGTCCCTTGCATTATTGTAGATAGGCACAAGACTTTGCTCAAGGCCTTTAGACACCAAGTCATGAAGTGTCCTTGAGGGGAAAAGTCCTTGTGGATTATGACAAAATCTTCCTTTGTCAATTTTCTAATGTAATGTGCCAAGGAAGAGCCATGGCCATGGGCAACATGGTCACCCCACTCCTTGCTGCAAATTTATCCACTTCAATTGCTTCCTGCACATAGAGAATCATAAAATTAAATAGATACATCTTGTATGAATATGAGACAACCATAAATGTCATTAGATAAACTGAAAACATTTCCATCTCTACCTCTGGTAGATTGGGTTCCATGGGCTCTAAGTTGGAAGGTGAACTATTCTGTGCACTGGCTTCCTTTAATTTGTCCACTACTCCTTGTGGAAATTCACTGGAATTTTTTCAACTCTCTTCTAGTAAGTTGAGAGCTTCTATCTTGGGTTTCTCTTGTCATCTACAAAACCCCCAGTAACAAGATGGGGTAGGTCCATGGGTGTAGGTTCGGGCTCCTCATTTGACAAAAAAGATGGTCGTTGCAACATAGGAAAGATATTTTCTTCCCATTTTCCTTTTCTTATTTAATTGTTTAATTAAGGGCACTGTGTCATCTTACAAGTGCCCTGAATCCTCAACAACAACCATGAAATGCTTTAAGTGCTTTGCAAATGCCTCATCTCATTTATGAATGTAGAAAAATAGGTCACAAGGGACCCATTTACACTCATATGCTAGAATATCTATAGCATATCTTAATATATAGAATTCCATAAAATCTATGATCTCATCGATCACATCGGAGTTCATGGCTATTGTCCCTTCAAGATTAGGGACTCTACAGACTAGGTCATACAAATCTGTATGATTGTTGTAGTCTGTAGTCTCCAAAAACTCCATGAATAGATCTTGAGGAGTTTTCATGGGAGTGGAAGTGCTAGCAGCCATTGCTTGTGCGCGAGAATTCTATTCGCTTGTCTGTGCTTTCTAGCTCTTTGAGGGTGAAAATGTGAGAAATAAGCACATAGAACCCATTTTTATAGCAGTTTCAAGTTTTTAAACTGACTGGGCCCACTTTTAAAAGTATAGAATAAAGAAGTGCAATTTCAAAAAATGTGTTTCTGATGACAAAATAATGCACATAAAAAAACATGAGCAACCACATTTCAAAGTAGTGAACATAGACTTTTTGACATTCCAAAAGTTTTGAAATTACCATTGTAGAGAAGAAGGTATATACAATATCTAACATGAATTGATTGTTGTACTTTTTACAAGGTTCTTGAAAGTGCAAAAACCATGAGATACAATGACTAGGGCCCAAGAAGTGACATTATGAGGTTGCAAAAGAACTATGAAAATGAGAGTTTTGTTCCATCTTTGCTCCAATCTATATGAACTTTCCTTTTGTATTCCAATCTTCTGCCCACCTGTAATCAATTTGCAAGAAATTGAAGTCATTAAAGTAAAACAAGCAATAATGAAAATATTACTTTAACAAAAGCACAAAACATTTCTCACCTTATGTCCTTGAATTTTGAATTTGGATTGAGTTAGTCCTTCAAACCCCATAATCACCAAGTGTTCTCTCAGATTAGCCAAGGTCCAATGATTATTCACTAAAATAGTTTCTGTTTCATTTGTTGGGTAATCTAAGCTTTATTTCAAATGAATGTAAAGATCCATCTGAACTTTGAAATGGTATGCATTTGCCAAGTTTGCACATCCAACGATCATAGTAGAATATGATGTATAATGAAGTACATTGTTTCAAATATCAAAATCCTATACTTGTTCCACCTATTTTACAAATTTATCACCTTTTGTAATTCCTTCTATCAAACCCTAATTTTCACCAAGAAGACTTTCAACTTCCTCATACACATGAACATGGTGGAAGTCCCTTGGGATGAGAATCCTTGGAATAAATATACAAAACAATAAATGGGAAAAGACCAGTGCAAACCTACAAACCTAGACACTTTTGTGAATTTCAAAGAGTTATGTATATCCATTACCATCTTGTGCTTCAAAGATGATACGGACCACATATCAGGTTTTGGCCACTCCAAGCTAAGAAGAGAATGTACTTCAATTCTCTCTAACCTTCCAAAACCATTCATTGTAGAGGGTACAACATATCTATGTGTGTAAAAGAAAACTCTATCATGGTAAAGTTGAGCAGGAGATATTTCTGGAAAGACTAGTGCACCAACATTTGAATGCAGTGCCTGGAAAGTACCTGTAAGACTATGAAGTGGTTGCTCTTCCACCAAAGTAGAAGGAAATATATTTGAAACAAATAAAATCATATCTAAATAGCTTAAAAATATATCCGACACAAGAAAACATAAAATATTGTAGAGTAATACTTACAATTCACAGGATATCTCATTCTACTAGAGTTTTCAAGTTTCATAGTTGCCATTGTAAAAACATGTTGTACAATAGCAACCATCCCATTGTCTCTGTGCTTCTTGAAGCCAAGTAATTTTCCTTCCAATGAAGATCTAAGTTTCCACGATCTCTAACTCGATGA
>CM035421.1:50526015-50538515 GCA_020310875.1 Ceratopteris richardii | reverse complement strand
AAGATAAGTCATCTATGGCTAAAAGATCTTGATCAAACGGGTTCGGCATTGGGAGAACTATAGCTAAGAAGTTACAGGTGTCAAAGTCGCTACTGCAGAGAAGGTGTTCTACACATAGGTAAATTGTTTGTATGATTTCTCAGAGTATACTGAATCATTTGCAGAGATTTAAGTTGGAGAAGGTGCGCAACCTTAAGGCGAAGCATTGTGCAAAGTTTTATTAAAAACTTTACAGGATTGATTAGTCAATGAGTGATTAATCTGCAGCAGACTTTTCAGAGAAGTGATTTCTTCACAGTTAGTCAACTTTTTGGTAATGTGTTAGTAGATTTCCAAAATTATGTGGAGTCTAAAGTTATTCTTGGTCGAGAGGTGGTCTAATACCAAGGATAGCTTGTTCTTTTGGAGATTAACACTCTCCATCAGTGGTATCAGAGCAGGTTGTGTCAAAATTAAGGAAAGGAAGACTCCGATTGCTGCAGACATACAAGTTCTACATTTCGAAGGTTCAGAAGGATAAAGTGTTGAAGAAAGATTGAAGGGAGACACGCAATGATTATCAAAAGAATCAGAAGAAGCAATACTCGAAGTTAAGGTACATTTATTCCTTGTAAAGTCTAAAGTTTTGAGACTACAGGTGAAGCAAGGATGGGAGATAGTCTCCAAATTGAAAAGTTGGATAGAGAGAACTATCCAGCTTAGTCTATGAGAATGGAAGCTCATCTGATGAGCAAATATTTGATAGCATACATTACAGGTGAAGAAGAGAAGCCCCAGTTCAGAGATCCTAGTGTTCCAACTAGGGAAGAATTGTCAGATCTAAAGAATTGGATGAAGAAGGATGCTCAAGCAAGGAGCATAATCTACATGGCAGTCAATGACTATTTGCTTCCTCACATTAGAGGACTTGAAAGTGCAAGTGACATTTGGAATGCTTTGGAAGAGCATTTCCAAAACACAACCAAATCAAGGAAGGCTTCACTATGGGCAGAATTTACTACTTTCAAAAAGAAGGCCTCACAATCAATCTCTGATTATGTGACAAAGATGAAGGACATTGCAGATTCTCTAGGTGCAGTGGATGAAGATATTGAAGAAGATAAATTGGTAAGACAAATTCTCACAGGGCTAAGAGGAGATGAGAAGTGGAAGCCTTTTATTTTATCTACAGAACTTTCATTAGATCACTTTACTCCTGATTTGAATCAATTGTTAGGTCATATGCTAACTTTTGAGAATGATATCAAAGGAGATGTTGATAAGAGTGCAGGTCATGCAATGTACTCTAAAGACAAGAAGAAAGCTAACAAAGGAAAGCAACAATCAGGTGAAGAAGAAGGTACTTCAAACCAAGCAAATTTCATAAGAGGAAAAGGAAATGGCAGAAGTAGAGGAAGAGGCAGAAACAACAAAGATAATGCAAGAGCTTGTTGGATATGTGGTAAGACCAATCATCTATCTCATGATTGTTGGCACAATAATCAGAACAATGGTAATTATCAGAACTTTAATCAAAGAGCAAGAGGTGGTAGATTTCAGAGAGGAAACTTCAGAGGTAGAGGTGGTAGGAATTCTTTTGGAAGAGGTGGAGGAAGAAGCTTCCAAAATCAATCCTATAATAACACCTACTACAACTATGCATCAGATCAGAAGGAGGATTCGACTCTCATTATGAATGCAACATATGAAACCTCACATGAGGACATGAGAGTGTTCTACATTGATTCAGGATGTAGTAATCATTTAAGTGGAAATATTGCTTTGATGACTGATCTAGATCATAATGCAATTAACCATACAGTTCAGACAGGTGATAATACAAAGCATGAGGTAAAGTCAATTGGTTCAGTCAAGGCTAAAGATGGGAGCACTCTTCTGAGTAAGGTTCTTTATGTTCCCACAATTCCAAAGAATTTGATCAGTGTAGGTCAAATTGTAGAAAAAGGATATGAGGTAAGATTCACCAATGATGGAGTCTATGTTGAAGACCCTAGTCAAGGGTATAAACAGATTGTTACAGGGAAGAAAGAAGGAAGGCTCTTCACATTGAAGGTACAAGGAAATGTTGGACATGCTATGTTCACATATGGAGAGCAGAAGGTGTCAGAATTGGATCTTTGGCACAAAAGACTTGGACACTTCAATGAAAATGTCAATTAGGTAAGGCTCATAAGCAATCCTATTCCAAGCATGGGTTTATGTATTTAGAAAGACTTGAGTTGGTGCATACAGATGTGTGGGGTCCTTCAAAGGACTTTAGTATAAATGGTTCAAGATATTATGTCATATATGTTGATGATGCTACCAGATGGATCACAATTTATGTGATTAAAGAAAAATCAGAAGTGTTTAATACATTTAAACACTATCATGTATATGCAGAAAGGATTAAAGGTCAAAAATTGAAGAGACTAAGGTCAGATGGAGGGGGAGAGTATTTTTCAAATGAATTCAATGATTACTTGTGGAATGCAGGTATAAAGAGAGAAGTTACTTGCAGGTACTCTCCTCAACAAAATGGGGTAGCAGAAAGAAGAAATAGGACTCTTGTTGAGTTTGCAAGGTCCATGATGAAAGAGAAGAATTGCCCAAATTATTTGTGGGTAGAGGCTGTAAATACAGCTACTTATTTGGTCAATAGATTGCCTTGTAAAGCTTTGCAAGGTATGACACCATATGAAGCTTGGTGGGGTAAGAAACCTACCTTGGATCATTGCAGAATATTTGGATGTTTGGCATATGCATATGTGCCATCTCAATTGAGGCATAAGTTGGAGCCTAAGGCAGAAAAGTATGTATTCATTGGTTATGATGATAAGCAAATGGGATACAGGTTGTGGAGTCCATCCACAAAGCAATTCTTTGTATCCAAGGATGTTACATTTGATGAGCAAGGTACTTGGTATGCAGGTAAATATAATGTACATGCAGATGTTGAAGAAGTAGTGGATCAAAGGAAAGGTAAAGCAAAGATTCAATTACTTGATGAAAATGAGAATAATGAAGTACAGGTTGAAGTTGAAGAGAGGCCAAGGTTTGATCCAGAATGTGATGAACCAGAGACTTCAAAAATTGCAGAAGTTAGGAGGTCATCTAGGCACAAATGGCAACCTACAAGGTATAGCTATGACACCTCATTCTTGACTACTAAAGATTATGCTTATTTGGTAAAAGCAGATGAAGATCCATCTACATATGATGAAGCCAAAGGCAAGAGAAATTGGGAAGAAGCCATGCAAGAGGAGTATGATGCATTGATAGAAAATCAGACTTGGGATCTGGTTCCTAAACCTAATAGCCAGAAAATTATTGGATGTAAGTGGGTTTACAAAACAAAAAGATTTGCAGATGGAAGTGTGTCTAGGTACAAAGCCAGACTTGTTGTGAAAGGGTATGCACAGACATATGGAGTGGACTATGATGAGACTTATAGTCCTGTGGCAAAGATGACAACCATCAGAACTCTCATAGCAATTGCTGCTTGTAAAGGTTGGAAGCTATCTCAATTAGATGTTAAAAATGCTTTTTTGAATGGTTACATTTCAGATGAAGTTTACATGGAGCAACCAGATGGATTCAAAGATCAAGTGAATCCAAATTATGTGTGTAAGCTCAAGAGAGCTTTGTATGGATTAAAGCAGGCCCCAAGGGCATGGAATTATAGGCTTGTAAAATTCTTGAATGATCTTGGATTTCAAGCATCAAAGGCAGATAGTAGCTTGCTAGTCAAAGCAAGTGAAGATGGATTCATTTATGTTTGTATTTATGTTGATGACATAATACTTACAGGAACAGATGATAAAGGAATACAAATGATCAAGAAGCAGATGGAGAAAGAGTTCAAAATCAGTGATTTGGGGAACTTGTCATTCTTCTTGGGAATGGAGATTTTATATACTCAACATGGAGTATATGTGACCCAAGAAAGGTATCTTAAAAATTTGCTAACCAAATTTAAAATGGAAGATTGCAGGGTTGCACCTACACCATTGGAAGTGAACCATAAATTGTCTAGATTTGGAGGAGAAGAATTCAGAGACATGAAGCTCTATCAAAGTTTGGTTGGTAGCTTGATTTATGCTACATTGACAAGGCCTGATTTGTCATATACAGTTGGTGTGCTTTCACAATTCATGCATTGTCCTAGAAAGGAACATTGGATTGCAGGACAAAGAGTACTTAGGTATATCAAAGGTACACTCAAAGAAGGGCTGTACTATGGATTTACTTCTGATACAAGAGTGAAGATATATAGTGATGCAGATTGGGCAGGTAATGTGGATGATAGAAGATCAACACATGGATATTTGTGCTATGTAGGAGACAAATTGATTTCATGGTGTTCTAAGAAGCAACATACAGTTGCTTTGTCATCTACAGAAGCAGAATATAAAGGTATGGTGGAAGCTGCAAAGGAGGTAATTTGGCTAAAGACACTTATGAAGGTTTTTGATGTGATTCAAAGCACTCCTATTATTTGTAGAGACAATATGAGTTCTCTATACTTGGCAACTAATCCTGTGTTTCATGCTAGAACTAAGCATATTGAAATACAGTATCATTTTCTAAGAGAGAAGGTCATTGATAAGGAAATTTAAGTTATGCATACTCTTACAAAAGATCAACTTGCAGATATGATGACAAAAAGTCTAGATGGACCAAAGTTACAGAGATTCAAGGATATGGCAGGAATTAAGAAGATAGAGAAGAACCTCAATTAATGATTGAGGGGGAGCTGTTGGTGCATGTCAATCATCAATTGAAGGTTTATGAAGAAATGAAGTCAAGAAATCAAGAAGAGAACAAATTCAGAAGTTTGAAGGAAGGACATACTCAGAAATCCAAAGCTATGTACACATATGTACATTAGTTCAGATATAGGTTACTCACACTTTTGATTAGTCATAAGCTTGTACATATTTGCCTATAAATGTTTTGAAAAAGTCAGGGCATGTAAGAATAGAGAATAGGAAGAGAGAAATCAGTTGTAGAAAGTGTCATTGGACACATGAAAGTTAGTTGAAGTTATATCTTCAATGTAGTTGTAACTTTTCTGAAAAAAAATCAAGAAAATCTTGCGCCCGATGTTTTGCTGTCTGCTACTTCTGTAGTTAATCTTTTGAGAAATCCTTCTGAACATATCTAAGTCCATAGTTAATCAATCTATGGCTAGAATTTGAGAGTCTAATTGTCATCAGGTTAAGAGAATTTTGTATAGGAACATTCATATGTGATGATGTTATGAGAGTTGACAAAACTGGCGCAGATTTCATGTTCAGAAAAATGAACATTGCTCAGTGCATAGTGTAAAGTTTTACACAAGTGAGGGCTCAAAATCTAAGTTGAAAGATAAGTCATCTATGGCTAAAAGATCTTGATCAAACGGGTTCAACATTGGGAGAACTATAGCTAAGAAGTTACAGGTGTCAAAGTCGCTACTGTAGAGAAGGTGTTCTACACATAGGTAAATTGTTTGTATGATTTCTTAGAGTATACTGAATCATTTGCAGAGATTTAAGTTGGAGAAGGTGCGCAACCTTAAGCCGAAGCATTGTGCAAAGTTTTATTAAAAACTTTACAGGATTGATTACTCAATGAGTGATTAATCTGCAGCAGACTTTTCAGAGAAGTGATTTCTTCACAGTTAGTCAACTTTTTGGTAATGTGTTAGTGGATTTCCAAAATTATGTGGAGTCTAAAGTTATTCTTGGTCTAGAGGTGGTCTAATACCAAGGATAGCTTGTTCTTTTGGAGATTAACACTCTCCATCAAAAAGTACACTATCCATAAGTGCTCTTCTATCATATTTAGAGCCTACCCAATCTCCATTAGAGAAGAGTTTGATGTCTATATCAGATGTGTAAGGATAGTACAAACCTTCATTGATAGTACCCTTGAAATATTGAGGATTCTCTTGGTTGCTTCAATGTGAGGTTTCCTTGGAGTATGCATGAATTGGCTTAACACACTTCCTCCATAGCAAATGTCCACTCTACTTAGAGTTGCATAGTCAAAATACCAACTAGACTTTGATAGCTAGTTTTCAACTTGCTTACCTTCATGAGCACTCAATTTCATGTTCATCTCCGTAGCAGTACTTGCTTTTCTATATACTATTTCAAAACCTAGGAAGTATCTGAGTAGACCTAGATCACTAATTTTGAACTCCTCTTTCATCTAAAGCTTAATCTTCCTAATTCCTTCACCATCATTACCTATAGTTATAATGTCATCAATATATACACATAGTTCTATGACTTCTGATTGGTTCCTATTAATGAAGAGGGAAGGATCTATTTTGCCCACATTGAATCCTATATCCTACAAATAGGTAACAAGCCCATGATTCCAAGCCCTAGGGGCTTGCTTCAAAATATAGGAAGCTTTTCTTAACCTGCGTACATATTCTAGACATGATGAATCTTTAAAACCAGGAGGTTGAACCATGTATACCTCCTCAAATATCCATCCATTCAGAAATGCATCTTTTACTCCATTTGATAAATCTTCAAACTCTTGGAAGATGCAACACTCATGAGTACCCTGATGGTTGACATCTTTGCAATAGGCGAAAAAGTTTCTTCATAATCAATACCTTGTGTATGTGCATAACCTTTTGCCAGTAGCCTTGCTTTGTACCTCGTGATAGATCCATCATAGTATTTCTTACCTTCTATATCCAACTTGATCCTATGAATTTCGTAGATGGAGTCTTGGGTACCAATTCCCAAGTTAGATTTTCTCGTAGAGCTTCTATCTCTTCCTTCATAGCATTCATCCATTCAGGTGCCTTCCTGGCTTCTTCATATGATCAATGTTCTTCATAATTCAAATCATGATCTAGTAGTAACCAATGAAGTATCATAACCATACCTTTCTAGTTTTCTCTTTTCTCTAGTTGACCTTCTAATGGTTTTATGAGAGGATTCCGCCACATCTCTTGATTCCTGCATTTTGGCTTTGACTTTAGAGTTCCAAGAACTGATTTCTCTCCTTGGAGTCTTTTGATCATTTTTTTATTCACTTGATGCTTCAATTGTGTGCTCATTTCTCTTTGATAGAGTTTGAAAGTCCTCATCTAGGTCATAAGTTAGTTTGACTTTCCTGTAATCTTCTTCAAATCATGATTTGTTTTCATCAAACACAACATCTCTACTTACAATAAAGCCTTTATTGTTTGGATTATACAACATATAACCTTTTTGATTAAGTTCATCACCAATGAAGATGTACTTATCTAACTTAGGGTCCCAATTGGCCTATAATCTGTGAAGGTATGTGTGCATATGCAATGCATCCAAAGATCCTACAATGATCAAGACTAGGTGTCCTTCCTTTCCAAGCCTCATATATTGTCATGCCATCCAAAGCCTTTGATGGAAGTGTGTTGATCAAATAGGTAGCTACTGATACTGCCTCTACGCACAAGTAGTTGGGGAGTTTCTTTTCATTGAGCATTGATCTTGCAGCCTCCACAATTATTCTAATCCTTCTCTCTGCCACTCCATTTAGCTCAAGAGTGTATTTGGTGGTAATTTCTCTTTTGATGCCTCTCTCGTGGAGATAAGAATCAAAGTCATGAGAGAAGTTTTCTCCCCCTCCATCTGATGTTAGTCTCTTTTGGGTTTTACATGTTCGATTCTCCACAAGAGTTAGATATTTTTTGAAACATGAAAACACTTCATCTTTATGTTTCATGAAGTACAAGATAATCCATCTACTACAATCATCTATGAATGACACATAATACCTTGATCTAGAGATTGAGGGATCCCGACTTGGTCCCCATCCATCTTTGTGGACAAGCTATAATATGTCTCCATGTATGTAGCCTTTCTTGGTGAATGGCTGCCTATGTGACTTATCAGATTGACAAGCACTACATTTATAAATATTATATATTTTTAGATATATTTGGTAGACCAAGTACATTCTAATACCTATTGATTTTTTTGAGATCTCTTTCACTTAAATGAGCTAATCTCTTGTGCCAAATCTCCAAATATGGTAGGGTTAGAGTGTCATAATTGAACAATGCATTATTCTTGGTGTCTTGGAGCTCAAAGGTGCACAATCTACCTCAATTTTCTCCTCTTGCTATCTTCTTAAATACCTGATGTAGTTCTTCAACAAATCCTTCATGTGTGGTGAATCTAACTTGCAGTCCCTTCTCAACAATTTCAGCTACACATGAGGTTCTTGGTAATAGTTGCACATAGAGTACTCTGGTTAGGACGTTCATATTGTCATCCGAAGTCTTCACATTACCTATCTTCGAGATGGGATGCCTTGTGTCAGCTCGAGTTTGGAATTCATTCCGATTCTCTGTGTCTTCCAATTTTGAGAGTAGAGCTATATTGCCTACCACATGATTTGAGCATCCTATGTCTAGATAAAACACATTTTCATCTACATTACCTTTCTTCATAGTCATGTTCATGAGAAAAAGTGAGTCTTCTTGAGCTTGATCATTTGTATAGTTGTTATAGTCTCTCCATTTGTATCCACCTTGCGAATTGTTATTGTTGTATGAGTTGTTCTTGTATCCATATGAGTTGTTGATTCTTCCTCTTGAGCTTCCATAGCCTCCTCAGTTGTGTCCTCTTCCTCTTTGGTTTCTTGGATTCTTGAAACAGTTCTCAATGGTATGATTGGTTAGACCACATGTGGCATAGGCTGATGAGACTTGAGCTCTCCCCCTACCTTGTCTACCTCCTTTGCCTCTTAGTCTTGATCATCTACCTCTACCTATAAAGTTTATTTGAGAGGTACTACCTTCATCAACATACTTCTTACCCTTGCCTTTTTTATCCTTGCTTTATTTTTTATCTACATAGAGACCAGAGGATTGATTATCTTTTTGGTTATTTCCATTCTTCATAAGCTTGGCTTCACATCTAAACAATTGTGCCATGTGTGTGTTGAAGTCAGGAAATTTCATGTCCATGAAGAGATCCATAGTTGTGGTGAAGGCTTCCCATTTTTCATCAGTCTTGATGCAATTGACAAATTGCCTTACTATTTGTGCTTCATCAATGACTTCTCTAATGTTTCCAAGTTAGTCTGCAATGTCCTTCATTTTAGTGATAGAATCAATCACACTCTTCTTGGGCATCTTCTTGAGTGTTGTAAACTTCATCCATAACTCATTCTTGCTTGACTTGGTGCTTGATGAGAAAAATGATTCCAAAGAATTCCATGTTTTGTGTGATGTTTGGCAATTCCTAATGTGTGGAAGTAGAAAAATCAGAGATAGAGTTAAGAATGTATGACCTTGCCAAAGAGTCCTTTGAGCACCATGAATTCAATCTTTCTTGCTCCTCTTGTTTTGGTTGTCCCTTGCTTTTGATTATTGGAATCATCTCATCTCCATATATCTAACCATAGAGATTCGTAACCTGTAGATATGCTTCCATTCTAAGTAACCATGCTGAATAATCTCTTGGATCTAGTTTGTCAATAGATGAGGGGAATGCATCACCCATCATGCTTAGGTTCTCTAATACCACTATGAAGAGGTGATGGGATATGTATAGAGATGAGGTGGTGTTGTGAAAACCTATTCTACACGAGCCAATGTGAGATCAGGGATGCTTATTATACGTATTTAGCTTCCCAAATATGCACATGAACCATCAAGTCCTTTGGAACATCATTGTCAAATGTTTTCATCAAAACACATAACTTCCACTTTGTAAGAATTGAAGAAACCTTTTATTTTAGGAAGTGAAGGTCACAAAAATATGCTTAGAGCTCCCAACCTAGTATGAACTGACCACATAATTTTTGTACACATCTAATTGAAAAGCTAACTTATGCAAGTTATTTGATGAATTTAGGCGAACCATATAGTACGAAATAAATCTAACAAGTTTGGGGGGTCACCCCCACTTTTCAAGAACAAGATGCATTGTAGATAGTCAACTTCAATCATCTAATCCAATGTTGATGCCATTTGATATATAGATACATGATACTTTAATATAACGGATCCACGTAAAAGTATAGCAAAGATGCTTGCACATCGAGAAATAGAAAAAAAAACAAGTTCTTTGTATCATGAATGTATTGTAGCAGCACACAAAGACTAACTTACTAAAAGTAATAAGTAGTAATTTGTATGATATTGAAGATAAAATACATGGAAGATATGGAGGAATACTCGCATTTGTACTGAATACAATGTAGGCTCAGATTCTCAATCTAAAATCTATCAAAATAGCTCGATATATCCTGCATGTTGAGGAGGATGTTTTTATACATAAATTTGAATTTCAAATGTGATTAATTCTTTGCCTAAAAGTGATCCTAGATTTTGGGATCATATTACTTTGATTCCAACTAAAAAAATTTGTGGAGATATCTTTCTATCATCATGAGATTCTTCTTCTACTTTCAGCTTTTACAAATGACCAAGGTAAGTACAAGATTTACTCCGGCAGTTTTTACAAGCATGTGTTCTCATGACCAGTACTACATGGGATGACTTATGAGTGAAATCCATAATCCAAATTCCAAGCTTTTAGCTTGCTATTTGCACCAATAGCTCCCCTCACACGCAAGAAGCATGGGTCTTAAATTCTTCAAGATCTCTTGCAATCCAAGAATTGATTTAAATAGGTCTATCTTGAGTCCATCCAATGCCTTTGCCATCATATCTGAACATTGTTGATGAAATGACACATATGATAATTGAATCTTTTTGCTTGTAATCTTTTTCGTGACAATGATAATGTACTTCTATGTGTTTAGTCCTAGCATGATAATGAACTAAGGTTATTCCCAAAGATATGAGGAGTTGATTATTTGAGACCTAAATTAGAGTATAGGGTCTTAATCCACATTGCTCCTTGAGTAGCATTTGCAATTCCTCTATACTCAGCCTTAGTTGATGAGAGTGCAAATGTAAGTTGCTTCACTACTTGCAAACCTACAAAGTATGTGAGTAGACCTAGATCAAAGATTTTGAACTCTTTTTTCATTTGAAGATTAATCTTCGTAATTCCTTTGGCATCATTACCTATAATTATAATGTCAACAACATATACAAATAGATATATGAATTTTGATTGGTTCCTCTTATTGAAGAGGGAAGGATCTGATTTGCTCACATTGAATCCTTTATCCTTTAAATAGGTAACAAGCCTATGATTCCAAGCCCTAGGAGGTTGCTTCATACCATACAAAGCTTTTCTTAACATGCATACATATTATGGACATGGTGAATCTTCAAAACTAGGAGGTTGAGCCATGTATACTTTTGTATATATCCATCCATTTAGAATAGCATGTTTTACATCCATTTGATAAATCTTCCTATTGCTGGAAGGTGCAACACTCATAAGTATCCTGATGGTATGCATCTTTGCAATAGGTGAAAAAGTTTCTTCATAATCAATATCTTGTGTTTTGGCATACACTTTTTCCACTACCCTTACTTTGTACCTATTGATATGTCCATCTATGTTTTTCTTTACCCTATATATCTAGCTTGAGCCTATGAATTTCATAGACGGAGTCTTAGGCACCAATTCCCAAGTCTGATTTTCTTGTCGAGCTTCTATTTCTTCCTCCATAGCATTCATCCATTCAAGCTTCTTCTTGGCTTCTTCATATGATGAAGTTTATTCATAATTTGAATCGTATGCTAGGTGTATTGAATGTTTAGTAACCAATCAAGTATCATAACCATACCTTTCTGGTTTTCTTATTTCTCTAGTTGACCTTCTAATCGCTTATTGAGAGGATTTTGCCACATCTCTCAATTCTTGAATTTTGGTTTTCCCTTTAGAGTTCCAAGAATTGATTTCTCTCCTTGGATTCTTTTGATCATCTTGTAACTCACTTGTTGCTTCAAGTGTGTGCTCATTTCTCTTTGATAGAGTTGAAAGGCCTCCTCTAGGTCATAAGGTAGTTTGTATTTCTTGCAATGTTCTTCAAACCATGATTTTTTTCATCAAACACAACATGTCTAGTTACAATAAAACCTTTTCTTCTTGTATTATACAACCTGTAACCTTTCACTGGCCTAGTGGTTGGGCCTCTTGCCTCTTGAGGCGGGGGCGAGGGTTCAATCCCCGGCAGCAACATGTAAGGGACATGTACTCTGGAATGATGTTGCATTGTGGCTGAGTGCCATTGTTTCTCTATCCCTGCGGTAGTGTTGACCGTCGTTTAACCCAGTGTTGTAAACCCCTATTCTTGTGGGATAAGGGGGGTCCCATGGGTACTATGCCCTTCCTTGTATAGTTGCAATCTCAAAGTTAAAGTCCGGGGGAGTAGGCCTCGGCCGAACCTCCATTTAGAAAAAAAAAAACCTGTAACCTTTCTCATTAAGATCATAGCCAATGAAGATGCATTTCTATGTCTTAGGGTTCACTTTGCCTCTAATTTGTGAAGGTGTGTATGCATATGGATTGCACCTAAAGATCCTGCAATGGTCAAGACTAGGTCTCCTTCCATTCACAACCTCATACGCTATCATGTCTTCCAAAGCCTTT